>CM071873.1:29929623-29980794 GCA_036759665.1 Gynandropsis gynandra
TCGTCCATGGGTCATATGTGGTCATATAGGGTCGCATGAGTCGTACAAAGGTCTTATGTGGTCGCATTAGACGTCCATGGGTCATGTTTGGTCGCATGAGTCGTCCATGGGTCATATGTGATCATATTGGGTCGCATGAGTCGTACAAGGGTTATGTGTGGTCGCATGAGTCGTACCCGTTTAAACCTGATTCTAATTTAATCTGATTGAGCGTCGTATAACGGGTCATATTGGGGCATAATCTTACGAACAATAGATACAAAATAAGACATTTTCAACGTTTAAATATTGATTACATAAGGTCTCAAAGGTAACAAAGGTCACAAAAGTTACATAAGGTTACATAAGGTCTCAAAGGTCACAACGGTGAAAAAAAGGAAAGAAAAAGGTTGAAGCAGAATAAAAAGGTAAAAAGAAGTTCGAGAAAAAAAAAGGAAAGAAAAAAAAGTCAAATTTGCCGAGTTTAAAGACACATCGCAGTCGTTCATGCCAAGAAGAGTCGTGTGTGACTCAACGCCTTCTGCAATTTGATCTCCAACCGTGACCTTAGGTAACACGGATACAGCTTGATGTCTGAGTCCGCCGATTACCAAGACCTTATGTAGTGCAGATACATCACAAAGTCCTCCATCCACGTTGTAAGTACTTGTGTGTTAGAAATCGCCCTTTTGAGAGAATGAAAGACTCGAAACAAGAGATGATTTGGTGCTTGTTGTAGCTTTTCGGTTTTTCCTCCTCTATTTATAACGAAAAATAAATGGACTCCTAAAATTCCAGAAAGACAATAAATACAAAGAATGACCAAGGTGCATGTATTGACCACATTAAAGAACCTTTAATATAGGTCTTGAATGTGGCATTGGTAAAATAAAAAGCATAGCTAGCACCTGGAAAAAACAGTAGTCTGACATTGAAAAGACTAGTCGAAAGGGTCGAAATGGTTGGAAGGATCGCAATGGTCGGAACGGTCGCGAGGGACAAGGGTCGCACGGGTCCAACATATTTTGATTTGAGCTGTATTTTCAAAATTTTATTCATATTATTTGTAAATAATAAATTAATGTCGCAGGGGTCCAAGGGTCGCAGAGGAACAAGGTCGCAGGGGTTCCAAGGGTTGCAGAGGGACAAGGGTCGCAGGGGTCCAAGGGTCGTAGAGGAACAAGGGTCGTAGATGGACACGGGTCGCAGGGGTCCAAGGATCGCAGAGGAACAAGGGTCGCAGAGGGACAAGGGTCGCAGGGTCGAATTGGGTCGCTGGGTCGTAAGGTCGCAGGGGTATTTTGGGAATATCAACATTTATAATGGTATTTTTGAAGTTAAAAATTTTTTCTTTTTCGAGAAGGGTATTTTTGAAGTGTTTTAGCCCTACGAGGGTATTTTTGAAGTTAGTCCCCTTTAAACTGTTGTGGAAGCTTTCTTTGTAAACGATGTTCATAGGTTTTTTAGATTTCCATGTGAACTTATACATGTTAGATTATCTTTAAATGTTGTACAATATTTTGTTCATAGGTTTTTAATATACTCGTTGTTCTCGTAAAAAAAGCTTGTATTTTAAGACCTTGCTTTGTTTTAACTTTTGATATTGCTAAGTAAATTTAGTCGTGGTTGAATATTGGTCGAGGTAAGTATAATCCAATTTGTTGTTTGTCATTTCAAACATGACACTATTGAGAATTTTTTGTTTGAATCAGAATAATAACATCAAATTTGAATGTTTTAGCGATATCATCGGAATTACAACTTTGTTATTTGCATTTGTATTTGTAATTATTTTACCTTCAATGATGTAGTTGCATATTTATGTAAATTGGAGTTTGGATATTCCATAAACCCAACGTTTGGTATACTTGAACATTTGATAGTGTTAAGGAATTCTATATTTTATAAATCGTTATCTGTGTGGTCATTGCTATTGGATGCAATCAATATATCCAAACTGAAATTTGACGATGTTGTCGAACATCATTTGTTCATATCATTGACAAGTTTGTTAGTTGGACATAGTATAGCTCGCTATTGGAAGTATTTGATGTGATGTCATTGATTTGAAAGGTCTCATACATGTGATTTGTGATTGAATATAAGAGATATTGTCCATTCATTAGTAGTGGATCTGATGAGATTTCTATTAAAGATTCAACGTTGTTAGATTATGCCAATTGTCCATCGCCTAATTTTAAAACTCATTCAAAGGAGTGTTTTGTCTTAGATAGGCTATTGCAAGTGGTGCTGACCCATACTCGTGTGTTTGTATTTAGTTTTAAGACTTTGCAATAATACTAAATGTTTGCTTATACGATGTTGACTATTGCATTTTGGCACAACAGATAGAATTTCTCAGAAATCGACTCAAAATCAATAGTTTTTTCCGTAAAATGATTGGTTAGAAACTGTACTAAATTCATTATATCTTTAAGAGTTTTATCCAATGCTAAGAAACATTGTTTGTGTACCATTATAGCTTCGTCATATATTATGAGTTTAGTTTGCTTGATTATTCTGCAAGGTATATTTCAAGTTTTATAAAACCTGTAGTTTCCTCATTAATCTCTATGAGTATTGCAAATCGTGAGAGTGTGGTTCTTCCTCTTTCTAACAGTAATGATGTGATACCATCAGAAGCTACGTTGAAGATGATTTCTCCTTGAGATTAGATTGATGTAGATAATATTTTCTAAATGAAAGTTTTACCTGTTCCTCTATGACCATGTACGAAACATATATGCTCTGTCGATTCATTCATGAATGTCATAATGTCATCAAAAATTGATCTTTGCTCATGAGTTAGTTAGGCATGAAGCATTTTCTATCTAGCTTGAGCTCCAGTCTTATCATACGTCAATTCTTCGTAGATTCATCTATTAAGAACTGTACAGGTGTCCACTTCTTTAGGATATGGAATTTGCGTGTATTGTTTGAGCATCTTGATATTCTTAAATAGTAATAGCTTGATTTCAAAGAGAGCGCAATTTTTTATGGAGACATAATCAGATCTATAAGATGCGTAAAAGTAAATGTATATATGTTTGTTGCACCGAAAAACCGCGAGATCAAGGCGATTGTTCTTCATGGTAATTTTGTTGCCTTTTTGCGTTTGTAGAAGATGTCATCCCATAGATGACAAGATACAAATGCCTAAACATTATGTGGAAAAGCTAAACATTTTAACATTCGGAAAATGACAAATAAGTTCCATACATATGATGGAAAATCCCAATTATTTGCTTCTAGAATAGTATCTATGGATTATTATTATTATTATTATTATTATTATTATTATTATTATTACTATTATTATTATTATTATTATCTAATAGTCATATTGCACGACATGTATTATTGAAAGTCGAATATATCATTTCATTAACTATTCGTATTTCCTCGAATGATGTTGGACCTTTTGGTCTTGTTTAGTATAATATTCTCAAATAATATGCTTCTCTAGGAGTAGACAATTCATTATATAAGTGTCCATATGTATACCCTCGTTGTCGAGGTATCCATGTTATTTGTTTTAGATTCCAAACAAACTATGTTTGGAATTAGCATATGTTGACATTTTCTTTTTTCATTTGTGTATTTAGAATTACATCTAAAGCATTTTGTAAACATAGTGCAATTGGCATTTTGCTTTAAGGAAATATTAGTTTATTAATCGTTTTCTTAGTAGACAACTGATGTGTTCAACGAGGATGCTTCTATAATGAATGCCAAATTTGAATATTCTCCAACATTCTTCGCACCCTGGTATGTATCTACAATTTAAATATTGTTTAATCTCGTCTAAAGGATTCACATCTGTTGCACCACAAGGTGTTGAAATAATCATTGTGATTTTATTAGGGTCTTTGTTAATGTATTTTAACAAATATTTAATTGACTTGGTTTGATTACACCATTCGACATTTATATGGCTATGTAGTAGTAGTTTAGCATTGTTTGACACAATGCAATAGATTTCTAGTTTAAGACCATATTTTACAATGATAAAACGTTAAATCTCAAGAAATAGCAAAGATGATGACCATCGATCCTCGCTCAAACTTTCGGATGCACTCATAAATCGTGTGCGGAGTTATTAGGGGTGTAAAATGAGTTGTCGTCTCGCGAACTTGCTCTAGCTCGAATAAGTGAATTGAGCTAGATAGTTTCCAATATATATATATATATATATATATATATATAAAGTTAATGAGTTGAGTCGAAAACGAATTTGAGCTTATGCGAGATGGCTCGCGAGCTGAGTACAAAATCACTTGCAAATCACATGTTTTCTTATTTCTACATATTATTTGTATTTATTAAATATAATTTTAGGAAAAAAATATGTTATTTACATATTATATTATTGTTATTTTCCTATTTCTACCAAATTAATATATTTTTATTATAAAATAAAGAAAAATATTTAATTTTTTATAATAAAATATGTTATGTATTCGATATTTTATTTAATATTTGATAAATGTATTTCCATTTTGAATTTTGATATTCAATAAATTTTTAATCGAATTAATGTTTTTATATTTTAGATATTATTTTTTATTTTACGAATGATTAACATATAATATTAATATATTACAACTCTTTTAAATTAAATGGTCGCCAGCTCGTTTTTTGGTAAGCTAAAGGCAAGTTGATCTGAGCTGAGATTTTCTAGCAGGCTTTGAGAAGGAGTTGAACTGAGCCAAATCGTTTTTTGTCAAACTGATGGCGAGCTAAGTCAAGCTAAATCGAGTCAGCTCATTTTACACCCATAGAAGTTATCCTAAAATGTGCAGTCGAACATACTATCATTGATTGTGAAAAGAACACGCAAAAATTAGTTCTTTATAACTCACTAATCAATATCTCAACAAAAATTATTTAGTTGGAATGAGATAAATAGTCATTACTTTTGGTCTGAGAGTTGTATGGATAATCGTCTAATTGAGCATCCGCTAAAAATGGTTACCTAAAGTTGGTCTGTAATAGAGATAATATTTCGAATTAGTTTACATTTTAGCTGAAAATATTATTGATGCATAGAGAAAATGTTTGCCGAGAGATACCTTTCAAAATAGTTTCACTCAAAGCTCCTACAACAATGGTTTCAAAGGGGACAAAGTCGAAATTTTTGTCAACATTAGGTATTTCTTAACATTGTCTGATGAAAGTCGTCAAGTAGAAGGCGATTTTGAATTAAGCGGGACAAAAGCAATTTTTACCATAGTTTCCTAATACATTGAAGTTGAGGATTATACAACATGAAACTTCAACAAGTGTCGCATATAATGGATCCATAATGATGATTTTGTAGTGTTTATATGTTAATATATGATTTTTTGCCGAATATGTTTAGATGTAAGAGATTTACATGTTTATATTTTTTTCATGTATTGCTTTCATTTTGGAAATTAGTTCATTAATATGAAGTTCTATGTGTATATTTCATATATTTTCCACAACTAACAATTTTCGAATGCTTCATCTTCTATGTCAAACGTCGTTGATGATTCAACAAATAAATCAAATCAAATAGAATAATCTATTGATACCGCGAGGATTAGGTGCACAACATCACCTTAGATTCTAATGTTTTGATAAATTTTAAGAGAACAAAATAAAGTTCAAAAGTTGTGTATAATTATTGTGGTACCTTGATTAGTTACATGTCGAGTACAAGAATATTGACTAGGACAATGCTAAAATAATTAAGAATTTTCGAAAGACGACTTTGAAGGATTGTGATGATAATGGAACATTGGTATTAAAAAAATAAAGAAAAAATCGACCTTGCATCATAAAGTGAATTTGCCTTTTAGGTTTGTTAAATTCAATACTATATAAATGTGGTTAAGCGTCGTTTTGCGATTCCTTTTTGAAGAAAAATAACGATTATATGGGTTTATATTTGGAAGAAAATAAATAAGTTGTGCTAATTTTTCAGAAAATACAAAAGGAGCGTTTCTCTTACAATATTTGGACATCGATGCAAAATATTAGTTGTATGTATTTGACCACACACTTTGTTTATTCGAATTTGTACAAAAAACTTTATCAAATTTTGTCTTATCTCTAATCATTCGGATACGACATAATCATAGGAATAAAATGATTATCACAACATCAAATGGTTGACTCGAACAACCTTTTCTAAAAAAGTATTCGAGTTGTACAATTGTTGGACTCGAGATTACAAGATATTGATCCCTGCAACTTCGTCAGATCCAATGTACAAGTTGTTTCATATTGTGTAAGACATATTGATGATGATTAACAATTGAATTTGTGACCGAAAAATGTGTGGATCAAAAGAAAAACCTTGGACGACTATCGATCAAAATTTTCCATTTATCCGAGATCAACTAAAATTTTTGTAACATTAAACAACTTTATCAATGGCCGATAATGAAAAAAAAGATATGATCCATTGGGTTACAATATTTTCTTAAAATAATTTTTATTAAACAAAAATATTTGTTTTATTAAAATTCTTTGAAATAAAAATTTTATTTATTATTTTTTTCAAATAAATATAAATATTAGTATATATGTGTACCATTTATATATATATATATATATATCTTAATACTAATAAAAGAGAAGGTTGTGTGAATAGTAGAAATCCACACGTGTCATGTTAGCAACCTTTGAACTTTTACAAAGTATTTGTTGTCTTACTAATGATCGTTCGATTATAATAATTTTTTTGCATGTCTCTTTGGGCTTCTCTCAACCGTGAAAATTTTTTTTCCTCATATATTTTGTCTTTTCGTCTGTCTCTTCTCATTCTTTGGTCAACGAGGAGAGATGGGTACTGGGGAAGGCGAAGCGAGACAGATGTAAGGAGGCAAGGTTGAGGCAGATGCGAGGAGGCGAGGCCAAGGGGGTGCGAGAATGCGACAACGACAAAAAAGGAAGAAGCTACAGTGACTTTGATAAAAAAAAAGAAGAAAAAATGGTAGAAGAAAAAAAAAGATGGAGAAGAATAAGGAGGAGAATGGAAAGAAAAAACCGAATGAAAAAGTAAGAAGAGGTAAAATGAGAAAAGAATAAAAAGGGAGAGGGTGGTGAAAGAGAGAGGCGACCATAGAAGGGAAAAACACGAAAAACAAAGTTAAAGTTTACTAATTATATTAATTATTATTATTTATAAAGATTTTTAAGAAGTTGATTCGCGGATTTTTAAATTATCGATAAAATATATCATAGACTAATAATTATACGAGTGATAACTTTTTGTGAAATATATATAATAGTTTATAGAGAAATATTATTTTTAATGGATTATATGTTTTTAAATAAGTTAAAATAATTATGATTTTTTAAAAAATTAATTTTTTAAAAATTTTGTTAAAACAATATTAATTTAAAAACATATAATCCATTAAAAATAATATTTCTCTATAAACTATTATATATATTTCACAAAAAGTTATCACTCGTATAATTATTAGTCTATGATATATTTTATCGATAATTTAAAAATCCGCGAATCAACTTCTTATAATATATATTTTTTATTTGCTTATAAAAATTAAAATATACGAAGTAGACATGGGCAGCTCGATAACGACGAAGACACGGATTTGTATTAATTTATGATATATTTTATCGATAATTTAAAATTTCACAAATCAACTTCTTATAATAAATCTTTTTATTTGCTTATCAAAATAAAAATATACGAAACGGACGCGTGCAGCTGGGTAACAGCGAAAGCGCAAATTTGTATTAATTTATGATATATGTTATCAATGATTTAAAACTTCACAAATCAACTTCTTATAATATATATCTTTTTATTTGATTATCAAAATTAAAATATAATGAAAAATAATGTTTGCATTCTTCAAGCTTTTGGTTCTTTGTTCATATAATGGCACAATATGGTACGTGTGCGAGGCGGTATGGCGAGCAAACGCAGCAAGGCGAGGAGCAACAGACGCGACGACACGAGGAGCAACAAATGCGGTGAGGCGAGGCACGGAGCAGCAGACGCAGTGAGTCGAGGCGACCGAATCGAGCACCTACCTTGCATAGATTAGGCCAGTCAAGCGGTTCGGATTCTCGGTCGGTTCTCATTCGCCTGCTCCGAATTTGCCTGTACTCCGCGTATGAAAAGATGTCAGCTAAGTGGAATGACCTGAAGATTACAGATTCGAATCCTGTCCCCCATTGATTTTGCACCTTCTAACATCTCGGGTTCTTTTTTCAAAAAAGTTTCCTTCCACTGGAAGGGCGCCCGTCACTTCGTTCGTACCTTCTTGGCTTAGACTTCCAGAAGAGGCTTTGCACCTGAAATAGGACTAATTAAAATCCAAAAGAATGGGTTGGGTCTAAGCTTTCAAAAAAGATGAAGATGCAAAAGGCAAAGAGAAAGTCTTTTGAACAACCAACAACTTCGTCACTTTCGTGTACCCATCGGACGACAGCCTTTTTGGTCATTCTTTCGATAGTTATTTTTGGTGCTTTTAAAGCTGTTAGAAATGATAGACTCAAATAGATGCTCATCATAAGATAGAATTTTCCTCCTCTTCCTTTTCTGTTAATCAATCAAACAGAAAATAAATAAACTAAAAAATAGCTAATTCCTTTCAACCCCAGCCGCAAACCTACTGACACCTTATTAGAACTCCATTACTATAGATCCATCAAAATAAGATATTGACGACCTGGAGGAATTCTAGAATGGAAATTTCGGATCCCTATCCCTGGTGGAGAAGAAAATGCTCTACTGAGCTAACGGTGGAGGAGGCAGATGTGGCGAGGCGAGGTGATGAACAGCAAGCGCGGCGAGGCGAGGCGATGAGCAGCAAGCGCGAAGAGGTGAGGCGATGAGCACCAAACACGCTGAGGCGAGTCGGTGAGGCGATGAGGAGCCGAGTCGGCGTGTCCGGTTGACAATGCGAGACAGCGCGGGTGAGTCGAGGCGACAAGTCGAAGGCAGCTGGATAATGGTGAAGGCGAAAGCGAAAATGAAATCACCGTTTTACTAGAGAAAACGGTAAATGGTAATTTTGTTATTTATTAGTATTTTGGAAGATGGTTTTAAAATTTTTATATTTTGTTTTAAAAAAAATTATTGACTCGCATCTTTATATATAATTATAATATGTTTTTATATTTTTATTAATTTGTATATTGTCAATTTTTTGTTAATTTGTATAGTTTTTATTTTTAAAATTTTAAAATTAACCTTTTAATTAGTTTTAAATTTTTATTAAGCTTTATTTTATTATAAAATAGTTATCAACAAGTTCATAAATTTAACTGATATATTTTTTGTTTTTATTTTTAAAATTTTAAAACTAACCTTTTAATTAGTTTTAAATTTTTATTAAGCTTTATTTTATTATAAAATAGTTATCAACAAGTTCACAAGATTATCCTGTGCGTTGAAAGATTTTTTGTCAAAAAATCGTAAATATGTAAAAAATAAATAACAAATTTTCCTGTAATATTTAATATGTTGGATGAAGTTCACAAATTTAAATTAAAAGTTTTTTTTAATATTTACTAATATTTTAAATATATTAAAATATTAATAAATTAAATTTTGTTTATATACATAACTATTATTAATTTTTAATATATATATGAGAAAAATAAAAATAATATATTTAAAAATTATAATATTTATATATAGAGTGTAAAAAGAAATTTATGTATATATTTATTGGTTCTTTGATAAATTTAAATTTTAATAATTAAAAAGATAAAAAAAGTTACATGAATCGCTAATGTTTACTTGGTCTTACCTTTTATATAATAAAAGATATACCAAATCGAAAAGAGGACTTGGTTTCATCATCAACTATTTGTTTAAGAGCTGAAATGTTTTTGAATCAATCCACCGGTGGTTTAGATAAGGGTTAACCTTTAGATCAATTATTAATTTAATATTCCTAATTTTATAATGTATTCGGATAGCTTTGCCATGTAGTGAAGTTTATGTGTGTATCATATAGGAACACATTTTTTATGGAGATAGATAAAAAGAGTAAATCGAATTATCAAACACAATTTGAGATGTAAAAATCGAACGATTCAAATTTTACCACGTAATCATAAAATGTTGTTCACTTGGCCTTTATTTATCTCTTTTATATAACTAAAATTCATATATTTACATTTTTTATATAAAAAATAAAAAAAATTACAATCTTATGTTTTTGTCTAAAACATATCAATTATCAAAATTTTCAAAAAAGAAAAAAATAAACATACCAAAATTTATTACTAATAAAATTGTTGACATGAAAAGATGCAAATCTAAAAGATTGAGTATTTTTTTCTTAAACCACACTATTACAAATTATATATATAAACATAAATAGACATCTTATTATTATGGTTGATATTTTTTGCATTTTTTTAAATCTAGCATTCAAGATATACGTTTGAATATTCGCTCGAACAATGTTTGATACGAAAAAGTCACGTGTTGATTTAGAAATGAATACAACGTATTTATTCAAAAATGAAAGATATACAAATGGAAACTAGAATATACGGAAAATCTTACAAATCGACAAGTGAATATATGAGTATCGCTATGATTGGGAGAATATTCTGATTAGTATAGAATCCTCTGTAGTATCTTCTTCAAGTTGGAGTGTACAGGTCGAGTATGTCTAACTTGTTCAAAAAATTGTCGAATTCTTTCTTTTGAGGGCTTTTGTAAATATATCTGTGAATTGCAAGTTTGTTGAGACATGATATGTAGTAATAATGCCAATGAGAATCACATCACAAACGAAATGACAATCCACTTCTAGGGGTTTCGTTCGTTCATGGAACACATGATTCACAGTAATGTGAATGGCATTCTGATATCACAATGTAGACAAATAGAATGATCATGATGGATGCCCATGTCTGCTAGTAAGGCGTGGAGCCAAATTAATTCACAAGTGGACATAACCACCGCACGATATTCAACCTCAACAGAGGAGCGAAAGACACCATGTTGTTTCTTTGTCTTCCAAGAAACAGGGAATAAACCACAGTGAATAAACCATCCAGTTAGAGACCGTCAGCTAAAAGGATATCCTGCCTAATCAGAGCCACGCCAAGCGTGAAGATGTCAGTCGCAATCTGAGCGTAGTAATATACCTTGACTCGTATTGCTTTTGAAATATCGAACAACCCTACACTGCAGCATCCCAGTGTTCTTGTTGAGGTTCATGCATAAACTGGGATAAGATATGAACCGAGTAAGACAATTTTGGTCATGTGATAGCCAAATATATCAATCTACCAACAAGTCATCGATAAGAAAGAGGATCACTGATGATGTCTTCGTCCGCTAGTTGCAATTGATGATTTTAGTCAAGAGGAAATCTAGCTGGTTTTCGCCAAGTGAGCCCACCGCACAGATTATGTCCAATGTGTATTTTTGTTAACATAGGCACATTCCTTTTAGACTTCTAGCGACTTCAATTCCTAGAAAATATTTGAAGAAATCAAGGTCTTCATATCGAAGCGTGATCCGAGATATTGCTTGAATGCTTTGGTCGCCTCAGATGAATTGCATGTGATAATCAACTCATCAACGTAGATCTAGACATGCAATTGAATACAACCTAAAGAGAATGTGAAAAGCTAATGGTCTAAAAGGGAGGACCGAAAACCAGAGTCTTTTAAAGCATGTCTAAACTTTTCAAACCAACACCATGGAACTTGTTTCAATCCATAAAAAGATTTCTAGAGTCGATAGATTTATGATGTATCTAGTAGATGGAGTCGAGGCGATGGTTTCATGTATACCTCTTCAAGTAAATCTCCATGAAGAAACACATTGTGTACATTTATTTGATGTACTTCCCATGGTTGAACAACAACAATGGCGAGAAAAATAATACAATTACCATTTTGAATGCATAAATAAATGTTTTTTCGTAATCAATTCCTTCAATTTGATTGTTCCCAAGAACTACTAACCTGGCTTTATATCTTTCGATCGATCCATCAGAACAATAATTTATCTTATAGACCCATTTGCTGCCACTAGCTTTCTTCTTAGGAGGTAATGACTACAATGTCCACGTTTTATTATCCTCAAGTGCTCGAATTTCAGCCTTCATAGTATCTACCCAACGTGGATCTTAGAATACATCTTGATACGAACATGGCTCATGACATGTTTTCACAGCAGCAATAAAAGCGTAGTGGTGGGGTGATAACTTAGAAGAAGACACATAATTTCCTAGAGGGTACATCGAAGAATATGGAGTCTGAATCAGAGAACACTGAATTGTGTTAATGATGAACTCATGTCGTCTTATAGATGGAATATTTTCTCGGTGGCCACGACCAAGAACTGAAACATCATTGGTGGATGGAGCTATAGAAGCAGTTATATATGTTATGGGCTCATCGGTGACAGGAGTTATAGAAGCAGACATATCCATTCTAGAGCCTATACGACCCTACCTTTTGTCTGATGTAACGGAGGGTGAAACATGTTGCGATGAGTGAGTTTCTACAGAATCCTCTGAAGAAAGTCATGTCCAATCTAAGAGATATGGAAGATCAACATTCTGAATGGCAAAAGAAGCTTTAATAGAGTAGGGAAAAAGGTCTTCATAGAAAAAACTTCACATATGATAAAGAATATCACGTGATCCAAATCGTATAATCTCCATTCTTTCTTTACTTGAAGTATCCAATGAAAATACAACAGTGACTACGACTAGCAAATTTGTCCCAAGTGTGTTTGATTATGTGCATACCAGAGATAGCCAAAACTCGAAAATTTGCATAACTCGAAAATTTGCATAATCCGGTGCAGTACTATATAACAAATGAAATGAAATCTTTCCATTAAGCAGAGGAGTGGGTGTTCAATTTATAAGATTAATCGTTTTCAACACTGATTCGCCCTAAAAAGCGATTGGAATGTTGGCCTGAAATAACAAAGATCGAGTGACATTAAGAATGTGCCTATGCTTTTTTTTACGCTCAACTTTGTCATTTTGTTATGGAGTTCGTACACATGAACTCTCAAGCTTGATTTCCTTTTAAAAAAATGTTTTAGACGTAAAAATTATGACCCATTGTCTGAGTGCACACACTTTACCATTGTATCAAACTATGTAACAAATATTGCAATAAAGTGTCGGATATGTGTTAAAACCTCAGCTTTGTTGATCATTAGAAAAATCCGTACTGCACGAGAATGATTGCCCATAATTTTCAAAAAATATTTTGTTCCAATAAATGAAGGTGTACGGTAAGGATTCCATACGTCAGATTGCATAATATCAAAATTGGAAGGCGTTTTATTCACACTTGTAGAAAAATTATTTCTCATTTGTTTAGCACGAATACAAAACGTCACACACTTTATTTGAAGGACATTAAATGCGATTAGTACTCAAATCAAAAGCTTACTCTAATATCTTAGAAAATGGATGATCTAGCCTTTTATGCCAAGTATCAGTTGAGCAGGAATCCCTAGATCTAACAACTGTAACTTGTTCCATACTTTTAAAATAGTAAAGGTCACATCCTTTTTGATCCATTACAATCAGCGTCTTGGTAAGTCGATCCTGGATGATGCTCATTTATTAACAAATTGGATCATACAATCTCGTTGTCCGAGCAACCGAGATATATCAGGTCATAAGTAAACCTCTCTTCGAAGAAAACATTTCTCAGGCACAAGTTAGAGCTCAATACAATATCTCCTTAGTGTACAACCAACCTCTCATGACCATCCCCAATAGAACAAGTTTGTAGTGACATTACGAAGAAACTCCAAATTTCTTATCATATGATGAGAGCGTCTCGAATCTAACATCCACATCATAGTAGAAGGCTTACCCGAAGTTGTCTCTGTTGCTCCAATATTTAAAGCATTCAAGAGGGCAACAAGTGTTTGCCACTGCTTATTGTTGATGTCGTTGACAGCTTTTGATTCGGCGAGATCCAATATCAACGACGCAATTGGATTTGAGGAAATCGGTACGCCTTGGACGATATTCACTCGAGCAATATGGGAAGTCGTACAACCTCCACCAGTTACATGAAGAGAAGCACTATCCCTTTATTGATTGATTTTATGGTCTATCTACCCACCATTCAGAGTAACTAACATTCTGAAATCATGAGGAAGACAAGTGACCAGATCAACCACAAGTGAACTAGAGACCACATGAGTGGTTCTCATTGACTGAACAAAAAGAAGACCTAATCTTGAGAATAAAAGCAATGACGTTGCTTCTATCTTCAATCGTCTTAAGAGACATCCAAGAGCTCTCGTCTTGAATAACAATATTGTAAATGGTGTCAAGATCAGATAATGGTTCGCACAATAGTATGCTGGTAAAAACAGCCTCGTAGACTGAAGGATCTAGACCCATAAGAAAATCGTGAATCCTTTCTTCATTCTAATCTTTTTCTTGTTGAGATGCCAAATCACAAGTGCAGTGGCCATATTTGCAAACTCGTAATGGCCAAACGTTCTAGTTCACACCAGATGCGGTTTAATTTGCCATAATAAGCATCAATAGTCAAGCCGTGTTTTGTGGAATTGGCCAACTCAGTCCGAAGTAGTTGCATATGAAGTCTTATCTTCGCTGCGAACCTACTACGAAGATGATTCTACAAATCAGATGCATCCTCATGATGAACTATATCACACTGAAGTTTTGGCTCTATCAAAATCTTAATCAAATAAACAACCAAGTAGTTGTTTATCTCCCAATCTTCAAAGTCAGCAGAATCAAGTGGTGGTCGATGGATTTTGCCCTTCGCGAAACCAAATTTATTGCAGGATTTCAGAGCATGATGCATGTTTATTTCCTATTCATCGTAGTTATCACCACGAAGCGGTTGAGATAAAACCAAACCGAGATTATCACTAGTTGTTAGTCATATGGTGATATTGTTCGATGTTGAACAACATGAGATTCGGTAGTGGTATGTGAAGACATAGTCGAAGTCAATGCTGAATTTTCTAGCTCTTTGTTCATTGGTTACTAGGTTCATCGGCCAAAGAAGGTGCCCGAGAATAGGCAGTCGGTTTCTTGGTTCGCCGGTTGTCGAGTTTTTGAGAATCGTCGATGGCTAGTTCGGGTCGTCGATTTCTGGTCGATTTCGTGGTTCGAGATTCGTCGAATCTGTTCAAGTTCGTCAGATCTGGTCTAGTGGAGTCACTGGTTGATGGTCATCGGATAGGTTTTTTCTTCGATTCGTCGGTCAAATCTGTCAATTCGAGGGAAAAAGGACGACGATGAGGATTCTGGAAAGAGAGAGATAGGGGTTCGAGGGAGCTTCGTCGGTTCCTGGAGGAGAGAGAGTCAGCGAATCGTGGAAGGAATGACGATGTCGAGAAGAGCTTCACCGATTTCTGGAGGAGAGATAGACGTTGAATCGTGGGAGGAGAAATGTATTTTAAAATTTATTTTTAAAAATTTTTTTTCTAATTTTATGCTCTAATATCATGATACGAAAAACTGTTCACAAATATTTTTTTCTATATTAATTTAGAATCGAATACAACATATTTATAAACAAACGAACAACATACAAAAGAAAACTAAAATATATAAAATATATAAATATTACTGTGATCTGGGAAAATGTTCTCACAAAATCCTCCATAATATAACAATGTTTAAATGTTGAAGTATAAAATTTGCTACTGTCTAACGTTGAATGTTCGGTCAAACACTGTAGGTTGAGCAATTCATCTTTCTAGTAATTAATTTTAAAATTTTATCCCAAAATTATATATCGAATATATAATGGAGAACTATTCATTTATTTGATGTGATATGAGAAATATTTTATGGTTTACAAGTAATTAATATGTTATATCTTGGCAAGTCACTTACCACATCAAAAGAAGAGAGTAAAGAGCACGAACACCGTGAGGCTTCAGTTATTCTGTTTTGTTTTGTCCCTCTCCCTGTGGGAATCAATCATCCACAGAAATTATAAAACAAAAGATACTAATAAATAATATAAACTAAATAATAGAAAAAAGATTATGTATTTTGTATACTAATTTAATTATATATACTCCAAATTGTGATGACAAACTCCAATAATTGAATTCAACCGCTTTTACACCTCAGACCAAATCAAGCCAAGCCAACAAGACCACCGAAGCCTCTCTCTCTCTCTCTCTCTCTCTCTCTCTCTCTCTCTCTCTCTCTCTCTCTCTCTCTCTCTCTCTCTCTCTCTCTCTCTCTCTCTCTCTCTCTCTCTCTCTCTCTCTCTCAGTCATGGAGACTCCGCCGTCTCTCTGCCGCAGAAACTCCATACCCAATACGGTTCCGATCTCCTCTAAAACCCCTTTCCCGATTACATCATCGCCGTCGCTTGACCTTGAACTCACCTCTCTGAAACCCTCATCCTCCTTCGTCGCCTACACTTCGCTCCGGGACATCATCTCTTCTCCAACGGCATCCGTTTACTCTCCGACGACCAACGTCGGAGGTGGCAGCGCCGGAGAGATATCCATCCGCAACCGCCTCGTCAAGCAGGCTGCTTGGTCGTACCTACAGCCGACTATGGTAGCTTCATCTCCGGGACCGTATGGTTCGCAGCTTCTTCGTCGCGTGTGGTTCCACATCTCCGCCGGTATACAGGTACTCAGCCGCGTAATCGACTGGATCTTCCGGTCTATTTGGATTCCACTAATGGTCAAATAGCTTTTTGCCGGTGAAAACCTCCGGCGGAAGTTTCAGGAAGAAAACAGGGTAAAAAATGACGATGAAGATGCTTACAGACCCATTTATTGTAAATGAAAAGTGTAAAAATTTGAATGATTTGAAGTAAATGAATTGAATTCTGAATTCTACAAAAGCATTATCTCCAAAGCTGATTGCTTCTCATTTCTTTTCCTGGAACTGCTTCACCTTTCTTCATGGGTTTTAGAATTTGCAGAAGAAATCACTCTCTTTGTGACGTGTGGTGGGTTTCACAGTGGTTGCTTCTTCCAGATGTTGCACGGATCTTACTGAGATGGCCAACGGAGAAACCAAAATGTCTCTGTTTGGTCTCTCTGTTTTGTCTTGGGTCGGAAATTTCGCTGCAAAGCATTGCTTTTGATTCAGAAATTAGAAGGTTTTTCATCTAGGGAGGATAAATGGAATTGCAGACGAGACGTTGTATATGTAATCTGTTGACGGGAGAATGTATGTCTCAATGGCTTTGGTGTACCTGGTTGATGTCAAATTGTTGTTGCAGAAGCTTGAAGATTTGAGGGATAGTTGTTTGCATCCATCGAAAGCAGCATTGACAGAATCGAATGAAGATGTCTCCGCTTCTCGTCCTAAACTCCGCAATGCTTTGGTCGATATCTAGTTCATGCCTTGACACATACGGCCGCAGCAGTGTCTCGTACACACGGCTAGTTCCCTGCAGAACCAAGAAAAGGCTCGACTCTTGTTCAATACAGATGAGAAGCAAAAATCGACAGGATTCGGATGAGTTTCTTCATGTTTTCACCTGTGTTTTTGGGTACCATAGATAGACGAAAATGGCAACCTTCATTTCGGCATACAGCGGAAGCCTTGAAGATGAATCAGAACTCAGAACTCAGAACCAATAATAACTTGATGAAGATGTTACTACTCACCATGAAACAAAGATGTCTCCTATCCTTTCAACAACTGTAAGAAAACCCACCAAGATCCTGCAGAGTCTCTGAGAATATCAATAAGATGGTTATGAAAATTGATCAAGCTAAAGCCAATTGGGTACTGATTAGAGTAACTCATCAGATTTGCAAAAGAGGGTTTTGAACGTAATACCAGTACTTGCACCAATATCTAAGCTCCTGAACCTCAGCCTCTTTCTTCTCCACGCTTTTGTAACATTCAAATGCAGGGTACGCGTAACCCAGAAGCAATCTGATTCCAGAGATATAATAATCAGAATATGCTTAGAGAAATGGAAGAGAAATGAAATGGCGAGGAGACTCACATGAGAATTCTTGTAATGAAATCGCCGAGCATCTTGAATCAAACTCCGTCAGAACACTTCATGTATCGCTCCCTCTTTGGTAACGGAACTAAGTTCGAGCAAGTACGAAGAATCCAGATGTGGAATCTAGAGAGAAGAAGAGAGATGGGGTTTGAAAAAAACTTAAAGGATGAGAAAGTTGTTTAGAGAGGAAGAAGAATGTACGGATAAGATGAGAAAGGGGGAAAAACAAAGAGAAAGAAAGAGAGGTTTCTTGCAAGAGACGCTTCCTTTTGAAGGCTTTATTTTTTCTTCTTTGGACGTAGTTTTCAAGGAACGTTGCATTTATTCGGATTCTCCACCAAACGGTTGAACCGTTTCGGATCTAACTCAATAATAATGATGATAACTTTTTTAAGATAATAATAATAATCATTTGAAAATTATCAAGTATTTTGGTTAATCATAATTCATAATATATAATTTACAAAGAGACATGCTAACCCTCTTATATAGAAAATAACAATTATGTGCTTATATTTGGCATTTACAAATGTTTCGTTGTGGGATGTGAATATTTTGAAAGTGTTTGGATTAGGTTAAGAAAACTAATGGTTATCTTTTTCTTGACTTATAATGAAATATCAATAATTTCGATTAATCTCTTAAATTCCTATCTCTAACAACAACAATAATAATAATAGATATTGGAAAAATTCATATATCTAAATAGTTTTATATTTTTGGTAATCTTGTTTCCATATAGTATTCTGTCAAATATTTAATTTTATTATTTATTAAAATTTAAATATAAAAAATTAAATATTCATTGAATACCTCTATATCCAAATGTAGATCTAAAATTATTAATTCAATATAAACAATTTCAACAGAAAAAAAAGATAATTTATTGATTAAACATAAAATACCTAATAATACATAATAAATACTTTGATGAAAATGCATCAACATAATCAAATAATATAATGAGACAACGATGGGTTAAGGAATACATTATACATATTTTAGGTTCTTGTTGTCAATATATCTTTTAATATTTACAGTTAGATCTTCTCATTTGAATTGTATACAGAATAATCAATATGTTTATAAAGAAGAATTTAATACATTTGAATATAAATAAAAAAATATTTCATCTGATTATTATTCGTATTTATTTTCGAAAAATATTAATTTTAACTATTTATAATTATATTAACGTCTTAAATATTTAAAATTCCTATTCAAATATGTTTAAATTTTCAATTCAAATTAAAAATATTTATAAACAATAAATATTTCAAAATATTTTACCACTAATTTCCACTATTTCCACTAATGACGAAGACTACACCGGTTGGTCATTTTGGTACCACAAATAAATAAAATGAAGCATAAAATGCTTATGCGTCGTCTGCCTTCTGTTGCTCCCCCAATTCATTGGTCCCTCCCGGCGATCTTTCCGACGCTCCTTCATTTATTTCCGGCGACTGAGCGCTCGCTCTACGGCACTCTCTCTTCCTGTTGTTCCAGGTACTCTAATCGATATACGATACCATCTACACTGTATCTTGCATTATCTGCTTTGGTGATGATGATGATCCTATGATGTCTTTATTTTCTATGTTTCTCCGTTTAAATTGGTTTGACCGTTGTTTATTTGACCGATGTGTTTGTTTCCTGGAATTTTACGGCTTCAGGAAACGAATCAGGGTTTATAGGTCGACTCGCGTGTCTGAAGTCATGGATGCTGGGAATTTGCTGGAAAAAGCGAAAATGCCTGTTGATTTCAGATTGTGCAACGTTTACGGGTATAGTTCCATTTTTTACGAATTTCAGATTCTTTCAATGGGTGGGTTGGATTCTGATTTTTTTTTTATCGATCTTTTGTTTCGTCATCAAGTTTAACGACCGAGTTACTGGAAGTTCGGGCTGATGATCCTTCGTTTCATGTATTGTTTATCACCGGAAATCCAGGTTTCAATCATGTTAAGCTAAATTAGTGCAAATTTGTTTATTGTTTAAATAGGTTAGATGTACATTCTTTGGTAGTCACCTTCATCTATGAGTCGTCATTCTCAGGTGTTGCTTCTTTTTACAAGGATTTCGTGGAGTTTTTGTTTGAGTTTCTCGATGGAAATGCTTCTATAACTGGTACGGCCTGTGAGCTGTGGGTTTGGTTTTGTGGCTCCCTGAGATCATTAATTCATGAGTTATTTTGCTTCTCCTCTCTAATGGGTCTGGTTTCTATTTTTCTGAACAGCTATTGGACACGTATCTCATACGAGCAAGGTAATCACATTTCCCTACGGCTATACCATGTAGCAGTTTGGCACCTGCGTAATATTACGTTGTTAATATCTCTTAGTATACTACTAATCTAATAGAGATAAAGAGGAATTTCTATACAATTGTCTTGATGCGTTACGGATTTTGAGAACTGAGGAGGGGCCAATGGAGTGTGAGCTGCTGAAACGTGTTTTTAACATGAATAAAATTGTGATTTGTACTTTATGGTGTTTATTGGAGTTTGTACACATCTCTTTCACGTGGCTTTGATGAACCACCGCTAGCATTCGTTCTTTTTTTGTCAATGGAAGGACTGGGAGTCTGGGAGGCTATTTTCATTGCAAGAACAAATTGATCATAAGGTAATGCAGCATTTTCTATATCAGATTGGAATTAGTCGTTTGGCTTGAACGGTTAATCTCTAAGTTTTTTATGTCGTTTAATTTGGTGATACGGAATTCCGACCCTTTAAATTCTTCTGTAGTATACAGTGTGGATCTAAGACTGTCATTCTAATAGTTATCCTACAGATGGGTTTCATCAGACAAGAGATGCAAGATGTGAAAGTTCCAATCGTATTGGTAAAATCATTTTCTCGTCTATATCATGTCCTCCTTAACATGGCTACAAATTGTCTTTCTCCGAAAAGGAAATAATTGTATGTGATCATGTCATTTTCACTAATATCTGTTTAGTGGACTTTATCTTCGTCATAGGTTACATCCTTTTGTTATTGCTTATGAAGCAATTCATGTATCTCCTTAATTTAGTTGGAGTTTTTCATTCCCGTGAATAATGTCTTCCTCTAAGATCTCTTTTAGATTTTTTAGGAGCTTAGTCTTAATTACTTGTGATAGGTTGGGCACTCTGTCGGCGCTTATATAGCTCTTGAAATGTTGAAGCAATGTTCAGACAAGGTATAAACTGATTTCTTAAAGTGTCTACTCTCCCTCTGTGTCTCTGTTTACCGGTGATGTGATTTTTATGTTTCTTTCCGTTGTTTGAAGGTCATACATTGTGTTGGCCTGTATCCATTTTTAGCTCTCAATCGGCAATCACTGAAACAATCCTTCATCGCAAAACTAGCAGCGTAAGATGGTTTCCTCACTCTTCTTTCTTTCTGGCCTCTATATACTTTATACCTCCAATTTCCTAATTTGAAAGAACTAATTATGCATTCCATTGTTTTAAAGTCCTTTTCATTTCCTCAAGCATTTTATGTGTGCAGTTTCTGGTGTGATATTGAAACTTTTTCCTAATACCTTTTCATTTTTGAACGCTTGTTCCATCAAGGCTCTTAGATAAATGAGAACATGGTGAATTTCAGGTCAACGTTTCTGTCGACCACAGCTAGTCTTCTGATTGCATCACTTGGATTGTTACCTCTGGGGGCCTCTAGGCTGTTTGTATCGAAGATCATCGGGAATTCATGGTCTGATACCGCTGTTCAAGCTGCTTGCAGTCATTTGAGTAAGGTAGTTTCCTTTCTCCATTTGTGCAGAGACTTTGGATTAACCGGTAACCAATTATATAGACCTTGTACTTGCCAATTTCTGGTTCACGTTCTGTGTAAGAAATTGTCTTAAATACCATATCATCTTTCTTTTAAGAGTTTTTTATTTTTATTTTTTTTTTTACTTTTTGGGTATTATGCTTTCATTAAACCAACTACACCATACAGCTGCTTTTGATGTTTCTCTCCTCTTTAATTTTTGTTTACTTGCAGTATCACACCATGCGTAATGTACTCTTTATGGCAAAGACAGAGTTTACAAAGGTAACATGACACCTAGTAAAAGTTTACCCTCTCATAGGATACTCAATTATTTTAAAATTTAAATTAAAAGTAATGTCTGGATCTAATTTTACTCAGAAATTTTGTTGATCTATAGAAGGAAATTAACTCCCTAGTTTGTGCCCTCTTAACCAGTACATGATTCTTCACACTAGACAGTTTAGTTGATTAGTCTTGATCGTTTAGTTGCAAGCATGTTTAAAAAATCAGATATTACTCGATGTTGGCAGTATAGTGCATTCGCAGATTAACAAATTAACATTCAATAAACATTCATCGTTTTGCAATTAGTTCGTAGAGGAGCCTGATTGGGATTTCATGAGAGAAAACAAGAGCAGACTTGCTTTCTTATTTGGAATTGATGATCATTGGGGTCCTCTGCAAATGTTTGAAGAGGTTAGTTTATGTATTTTTCTCCCTTCTGTTATTGTCAATCCTCCTATGCTTTGTTCTCCAAGTAGTGAGATTTTTTATTTTCAAGAATTGCATGTATGGTGCTCATGTATTCTGATATTCATTGTAACCATCTTTTAAGTTATCTATGTGGGTTTTATTACAAAAAGCTTCAGTTTTCCTAGGAAGAACGAGTGCCGTGTATTCACCTACTATGTTCGACAGGTTTAAATGTCTCTACCAAGTTCTCAATTTTAGTAGCCTCTATGACTTGGGTATCATTGTTTTTCATTTTGACCTAGAGACCTTTCATAGTATCCTGGTCGAGAGGGATCATTGTTGCCCCACTCGACCCGATTTTAGTGCCTGAGGAAGCACTAGGTTTAGGTTGTGTTTGCTTTGGGTCCAAGTTTGATTGAGAAGCATTAGATCTGGCATAACATCCCTTAGCGGATCCAGAGTCTCAAATATTTGAAGTCGAAATTGTGTCTGTGCAGATATCGAAGCAGGCCCCGGGTATTTCGTTATCAATAGAGAGGGAAGGTCACACACACGGGTTCTGCTGCACGGTCGCTGGCTCGACGTGGGTTGCACGGCACGTAGCCATTTTGTTAAAGGATCGCATTTCACAGCTCAGCTGCAGTGAGGTACTCTCTGTAACCAACTATAACTTGTAGGATTATTGATGTTTTAAGTCAATATTTGAGTTTAGATGGTTTCTTAGCCTTGAATTTGGGTGAGTTCGGCTTGGCTTGCAAAGTCATACACACATCTTGACTTGCAAATCTTCTCTAGTCCTTGTAGATCATTGGCCCTCTTATTCACTTAGCAATGCTATAGATCGGTTGAATATTGGAGAGAACCGCGTATGGAGTTTTGGCTATACCCACTCCGTCTGGGTTTACAATTTCTGATCCTATTTCAATTGGGTTCATCGAGTTTTCTCATTTCTTTTAAATTTTGACTTGCAAAATTTGTTTGTGTTGTTTTTTCTTTTTCTTTTTAAATTGATTGTTCTATTTACACAAGGATTAAAACTTAATTTATGGAGGTGATTATTTTATGAAAAAAGACCATGTAACTAATTGTCTAGCAAAAGAAGTCTATCATTCAGCGGACTGATGTAAAAATCATATCTATTTTGATGTTTTACAGTCTTTCAATCAGGTCTTCTTTAAATGTGTACTAATGCATTGATTTTTCTTTTTAATAAATCCTTTTTAATTGGTGATGTGCAAATACATCATTTGTTTTTACTTTATATCGACGGAAAAGAAAGGAAAATACAAAAGATAAATGTTGAATATTTTGGAAAGTAAAACACTAGAGAAATGTTTCACGAGGGATGACCATCCATAGACTAAATTTCAAACAAACAACATTGTTGTAGCAATATCAAAATTTTATAAAATTGATGTATAACAGATTTAAGCAGCAATGAGTAATGATTGGTGGAGTGAATGCATAACGTAAGGATATAGGTATGGTGTCGACGTTTTTTAAATTTAAAATTAATTTGTTATTTAACGTATCTTCTAATTTTTAATTATTTGATCGTAGGAATGGCAACATCATAAAGTATAGAGTAAAGTTAATAGTCAATATAGATTTGTTTGAAGATATTTTTTGGGTCTATTCATATTAGTGGAGTTGCATGATGAAACACACAATAATGGAAAAATGATTAAATGTTAGTGATTACGAGGCTCCAATGGAGGATCACAAAGATTAAGATCAAATGAGCATACTTTTTTTTTTTACGAAAATAAATGATATTTTTAGTCTCTTAGTTAATAATGCTTAAGTGTGAAACTTCTTAAACTTGAATAAAATATGAATAAAATATTTATTTAATAAATATAAATATTAAATAATAATAAGAATGCAGTTTCTTGATGGATCAATGGATGATCATTTAAAACATTTTATTCAAAATTTATCAAGAACTAAGAGAGGAAATAAAAAATAAATAAATAATGAAGTGTTGCTACTATATAACATATACTAGAGCATTCAAATAAACAATATGTGCTATGTGACGTGCATCGAACATTATTAATTCATTGTCTAATGTGAAGATGTTGTTATCTCTATATATTGTATTTATTATGTATAAAGAGATTTGATTAGTCGCGAGAGACATTTCTAGGCTCACGTAGGATGTAAATAAGATCAAGTATTTAAAATGTGTGATGGAAAAGTTGGGAGACAAATGGAATATAATCAGATAATTAACTCTTTTTTAGTATATTATATAATTTTATAATCAAACATTTCATTTGAAGGTCAAATGTGAATTGAAAGCTAAGCAGTGATAATTCTAAAGATTTTCCCGAGAAAAAAATAGAGATATTTCCTATGTTATCGTAATATGTGAAAGTATCGACGTAATTTCGTAGAGTTATTAAATCTGAATGTTAAATGAAGAAGATAAGCCAGATGACGGAACCAAAAGATATAGGATGTAGCATAAAAAGAAAATCATTTGTCTGTCATCTATACTTTCTGTGTTCCCAATCCATTCATCATTTCGCTATTGAAGCTACAAATTCTTTATTCTATATCTTACATTCTAGAAGTTTCTTTCTTTTTTCTCTTGATTCAGTCTCGAATTTCGTGCTCCCATTTCTCTCAATTCTGGTTAACAATATAATGATAAATGGGGTTATTTTCAAAAATACCCTCGTAGAGCTAAAAGACTTCAAAAATACCCTTTCCGAAAAAAACATTTCGCTTAAAAAATATCCTTATAAATCTTAAAATTCTCAAAATACCCCTTGCGACCCTTCTACCCAGTTTGACCCAGTTTGACCCCGCGACCCAGTGACCCAATGCGACCCTGTGACCCTGCGACCCAGTCTGACCCATCGATCCAGTCCGACCCTGCGACCCAACGACCCTGTCCGACCCTACGACCCAGTCCGACCCTGCGACCCAGTCCGACTCAGTCCGACCCTGCGACCCAGCGACCCTGTCCGACCCAGTTCGATCCTGTGACCCTGTTCGGCCCTGTGACCCTGTGTGACCGCCGAAAACTGCCAGAAATCGTCGGAAACTACCAGAAATTGCCGGAAACTGCCAGAAATCGCCGAAAATTGCCAGAAAACGCCAGAAAATGCCAGAAATCGACGGAAAACGGTCGAAATCGCTGAAAGTCACCTATAAATCGCCGGAAATCGCCAAAAATCACCGGAAAATCGCTAAAAATGCTGGAAATTGGTGGAAATCACTGAAAATGGCTGAAACATTGTTGGAAATCGCTCGAAAATTGCTGCAAAACGCTCAAAATGGAAGGAAATCACTCGAGAATGGAAAGAAATCACTCAAAAATTGAAGGAAATCGTTCGAAAATAGAAAGGAAACACTCGAAAATGAAAGGAAATAGCTCTCTACTTTGTTTTCCTCCTCTCAATTTTTGTTTTCTCTCCTCTCATATTTGCCTTTCCCTCCTTTGTATGTGTTTTTCATTAAGGGTACATATGTCTTTTCTCCAATTTTTTTTAATCAGATTTAGGAAGGTAGTTTTGAAGTGTTTTAGCCCTAGGAAGACATTTCTGATATTCTCCCTGATAAATGACCCACTAACAAATAAAGATAAGAAAAATAAATAAAAAAATGTAGAATTAACTAATATTTCCCCCCCTAATTCTAACTATATTTTCTTGAAATCTCGATGATGTCAATTTTTGTACGTAGTTCTTGAAATATGACACCTCCGAATAGTTTTGTAAGCATGTCCGCAAGTTGGTATTTTGTAAAGATCTAGTGGATGACGATCTTTTCATATTCAACGCACTTTTGAATGAAGTGAAACCGAATTTTAATGTGTTTGTTCTGATCGTGAAAGATGTGATTCTTGCTCAGTGCGATAGCAAACTTGTTATGCACCTTGAACTCCGGCATTTGAGGTTTCGAACAAAAAATCATTCAAAAATCGAACTAACCAGATGCATTGACAAAACGCGGTTGACACCTTTATATACTTTTGCGAGCCACTCTAATCTGTTTCGTCGACTACCAGATGATGAGTTATCACAATAGACTTAATAGACATATAAAAGATTATAGAGATTTTGAAAAATCAACATAAATATTATTTTGTTTTGGTTTAGAAAATTTTAGATATTTCACTAGGTTCAACAAAAATTGGAAAATCGGGAGTGATTTAGAGATTTCAAAACGAATTTAGCCAAAATTTAAATAACGAGATTACAATATTTTTATAAATTCTCTTTTTTGTTCATGGGTGCATGATGTAAAAACGACGTCGTGGAAAACACTAATGCGGGCGCCGCCAAACAGGATTCTACACGGCCGAAACTAAGTCGCAAAGAGAGAGAGAGTCGAGAGAACCATGTGACATGGGACATCACACCCACCCACCCACCCACTTTACTCTTCTCACTTCTTCACCGTCCGATTCGACTTTTATTTTTTCTTAAATTTCAATCAACGGTCCAGATCTTCTCTATCACTACATAAATAACATTGACATGTATACTCACCAACACACCTCGATCTCTCTCCTTCTCTTTCTTTGTTTGTTCCTCTCTAACATGGCACAGAGAAGCAAGAAGAGGCAAATGTTGAAGACATTCTCAGTGGTAGACTTACGATGTGGGAGCATCAGTTGCAAGAAACCAAACCTCTCCGACATCTTCAACCCAATCCCTTTAAAACCCAGACATAATTCCCACCACTTCCATTCCTCCTCCTCTTCCTCTGTTTCTTCCTCCTCTAAAACAACAAACACAGAGGATTACTCCTCCTCCCCCTCCACTGCCACGCCATCACCTCTGTCCGCCTACGTACGCCGTCTTGGCCGCGTCGGAGGCGACGGAGTCGCGATGGAGAAAGATTCTGACGACCCTTACTTGGATTTCAGGCAATCAATGCTCCACATGATTCTTGAGAACGAGATTTACTCCAAGGATGATCTGAGAGAGCTTCTCTACTGTTTCCTACGTCTAAACGAACCGTTTCATCACGCCGTCATTCTCCGCGCCTTCACCGAGATCTGGGACGGCGTTTTCAGCTCCTCTTCCGCCACTTATCGCCTTGACTTACGACATGTGCGTCGTTCGTGACTTGTTTCAGAGAGCCCTCTCTCCCTTTCTTCTTCTTCTTCATCTCCTTCTTTTCACTGTAAAAAATAACTTCCGTTTAAATGTATAATGATAATATATATTTTTTTTAAAATTTGTTATTTCGCTAAATATTATTGAGTTACTGAAATATTTTTACAATCCTAAATAGAGATATAATTAATATGCCAATCCATGCAAATTATAGATTTTTAATGATCAAATCAATTTTAATGATCAAATTGGAAACAAGATTGATTTTAATGATCAAATTAGAAACAAAACATTATTAATCTTATTTAAACATTTATTATATAAATATATATAGATAAATATGCAATATATTTATGATTGGAGGACTAAAATATCAAATATTTTAAAATAATTAATATTGTTGAAGATTTAATTTATACTCAAGATTGGTTCTATCCAAATGAGTTGGATAATGTTATAGAGACATTACAATATATGATAAAAATACAGAACTCACTAAATATATATATTTTTTTGTGAATTTTATTTTAGTGTATAATCTAACAATTTGTTTCATTGTTTTCGGTGAATTGACGATATTCGTAGAATCATCCACTAAACTAAATTTAAATGACTGATATGGAGATGAATGTAAAGATTTGGTGTTTTGTTTTATTTATATTATGTATATTTGAATTTTGTTTTAAATTATATTTGATGATTATTGGTTTTTAATCAAAATTTTTATATATTTTTCATTCGTTAAAAAATTTAGGTTCACATATGGATATTCGTATATCTGACGTATATCCGTATATCCGACAAATATGTATATTTAAAACATTCGAATTTACAAATACAAATAATAAATTTGAATATTCTCCGAATACAAATATAAATAATCAAATATTCATAAATATTCGTTATTTATCCAGCCCTATTATCCACGTTTTGCACTAAACATTATACAAAACGAAAATATGTTAATTGAATTGGTTATAATGATTAAGTGTCTCCAAATAAAAATGTTAAAAGTGTCTCTTAAAATGCTATTAATAACATAATAAGATAAAATAAAATTTATTAATAATGTACTTCAACTAAATGTTTTATTTTTTTAAAATTATTATTATTACAATTTTAATAATTAAAATACAATTAATCTATTAAATATAATGTGGTCAACCCTAGATAGATTGCGTTATCATAAGATTTCTCAATTTAGTAGTAATGTGGACTCCACACAATTATAATATTTTTTAATGAACAATATGACATTGTCAATAAACTTCCACTGGAACTTCTGTTTTATACATTAGTTATATATTTTTAATTTTAATGATGTGTTTCGTTAACATGAAAATTTTTTAAGAATTTGTAAGATGTAACAAAAAAAATATGGGATAATAAATAAATGACTATAAAAGTTTTATGCTCAGTCTCATATAAACAAATATGCATACACTTAGTAATAGACATGAATCTTATCATGGATTTGTTTGGTTTTTGTATTGATCTATTACTGATATATTTCTTTATTAACTTTCTCCATTAATTCAAAATAGATTGATTGGATTTTTCTTTTGTCTATTATAAATTATCATTAACTAAATTATTAATGAACTAATATACATATATACATAAAATGAAATTTTAAAATATTTCGTATCAATTGTTTGTACAATACAAATAACAAATGAAGTCGAACTATAAGTACGATCCCAAAACCGTCTCGATTAGATTTGAAAGATTTACTTGCTTTTTAACTTTTTTTGTTTAGTTTCTAGATTGTCTCAATGTGTAAAAAAGCATCAGGCGAAGAAAATCCAAAACTTACGATCCTTGTACACTTTGTTGTGGGGAAGGCGATGAACCATTATCAATTTTTTTGATTCATGTATACAACACGAACCCCGAACACATCATCTTACAAATCTACATAACATTGTAATGAAATTTAAAATTAGATCAAAATCAACAGAACGCAGATAGTGTAAGCTTAGGACGCCAAGCTCATGAGACTAAGTTGTCTCGGGACGCAAGAATGCAGTCTCAGGACGCCAGGATGCATTCGGCTCAAAACGTTAAGACGTCGCGGCTCGAGACGCCACAACCCCGCGACCTTGGGTCATCACTACCTCGCGTCCTCGGGTCGCCATATCATCGTGATCCCGGGTCGCTACATTCTCGCGACCTCGGGTCGCCACAGCTTAACGACCCCAGGACGTCACAACAACATGATCTCGGGTCGCCACATCTTAGCAACTCTCGCGACCACGGGTCGCCTCAGCCCCATGATCTCAGGACGCCACTGTCACGTGATCTCGGGTCGCCATTCCTTCAAGATCACGACTCGCTTCAGACTCAAGGAACCGGGCTCGGGCCACCACGACATCAAAACATCAGAACACCGCGGCTCGAGACATCACACAACTCAGGTTACTGCGACTCGGGACTACAAGTCACTGCGGCTCGGGACGCTAGGACGCTGAAGACAGAAAATACCTGCACCAGAAAACCAACAACGAACCCAGTACATTTGTCCTGCTAAAGGACAACCGACATCTGACAATTTGTTACATGTCAGTAGCCGTTGCAACGTCAGCATGTCAGAGAATATTCTAGGGAAATTACAACGGTCATTTCTTGTCATTTACGAGTTGAAAGTTTGTATAAAAATCACATGTAATCCGTCTGAAATTTTAAAAGCAGAAAACCAGTTTCTACTCAGCTCTTTTCTCTCCACTCTCTTAGTCTTAATGTTACTCTAGAAAGTTTTCATGGTATCAGAGCCCTCAGGGCTTTCTTTCCATTAAAAATAGTTCAAACATGGAGGAGCAAGAACTCTTTCCATTCCCGGTTCACGTGAATATCTCAAATTTCATCACCCTTAAACTCTCAAACACCAACTACCTGATATGGAAGACTCAAATAGAGTCTCTGCTGGAGTCACAAGAACTCCTCGGCTTTGTCACAGGTGAGACAGCCATACCAACCCCAATCATTACTACAACAAATGGCAATGAAGTCATTCAAACTCCAAATCCTCAACATTCCTCTTGGAAGAAGACTGATAATCTGGTAAGGTCCTGGATATGTGAGACACTCACAGAAGATGTCTTTGGACTCATAGTCGGCATCAAGACCTCCATTGGAGTATGGGAGGCACTAGCAAGGCATTTCAACCAAGTTTCTGTGTCAAGGGAGTTTGACCTCCTGGCATCACTACAAACTCTGTCACTGGAAGGGAAAACCACAACTGAATATATCAAAGAATTCAAATCCATATGTGACCATCTGGCAGCAATAGGAAAGCCTGTCTCTGATTCAATGAAGATATTCAGATTTCTCCAGGGTCTAGGCAAAGAATATGAAGCCTTTACCACGGTCATTCACACATCTATGCACAGGGAACCCTTTCCCACTTATGAGGACGTGGTAAGCCAGCTCACAAGTCTAGCATGGAGCAGTAGGATGCACAAGCCACCAGAAGTTTCACACTTGCAAGCCTTTACTGCACAAGCCAGCAACAATAACCCATTCCCTTCTGGACAACACAACAACTCAAACTTTGGCAGAGGAAATTACACATTCCCAAGAGGTCAAAACATATATGAAAGGGGCCGCCCCAGCTTTACCTCCAGAGGACGTGGCTTCACACAACAACTCTACACCAACAACAACAACACTGCCTCTCAGAAAATGGCAAAACAACCTGGTACCACCAGATTGTTCTGTCAAATATGCGGCAAACCTGGTCATGAGGCCTTAAAATGTTGGCACAGGTTTGATATTTGTTTCCAATCACAAGATATACCACAAGCTTTAAATACATTTCAAGTTTCAGATGCTGCTGGCAATGAGTGGTACCCAGACTCAGGAGCAAGTTCACATATGACTAACACAACGTCCAACCTTACAAGTCATGAGCTATATGGGGGATCAGAAAATGTGATGGTTGGTGATAAAACCCTCCTGCCTATCATGCACATTGGGTCATCAAACCTTGCCTCCACCTCAGGTACACTTCCTTTACAAAATGTTTTAGTCGTACCCGGACTACAAAAATCCTTGCTTTCTGTTTTGCAGTTAACATCTGAGATACCATGTTATGTGTTATTTGATTCTAACTATGTCATGATAAAGGATCAGCACACACACGAGACACTGGCAAAGGGATTCAAAACTAATGGACTCTATGTCCTTGAGTCCTCAGCACCTAAAGCCCTTTTTTCAGTTAGACAAAAGATTGCTTCAGCAGACACCTGACACAGAAGGCTAGGCCACCCTAATGAAGAAGTTCTTCACAAACTTCGTTCAAATGGACAAATAAAAGTCCAGACCTCTCTTTTTAATTTCTATGATGCTTGTCAGCTTTCCAAAAACTCTAGACTTCCGTTTACAATTTCAAGTACTACGACTACTGAACCCCTTGAATTATTACATTGTGACCTATGGGGTCCCTCACCAATTTCTTCTGTTCAAGGATTCAAATTTTATGTTATATTTGTTGATGATTTTACTCGGTTCACTTGGTTTTACCCTCTGAAAACTAAGTCAGAATTCTTTTCTGTTTTTGTAAATTTCCAAAAACAAATTGAGTTACACTTGAACAAAAGAATTAAAACTTTTCAATGTGATGGGGGTGGCGAGTTTAGCAGCCATCACTTTATCAACCACTTAACAACAGGAGGGATTAAAATGCGTATATCCTGTCCTCATACTCCAGCACAAAATGGAGTATCAGAAAGAAAACACAGACACTTAGTTGAGCTTGGTCTCTCTATGATCTTTCAAGCACAAGTACCTCTTCTTTACTGGGTTGAATCATTCTTTACGTCTACTTTTCTTATCAATATTTTACCCTCTAAAACTCTTGGACACAAAAGTCCCTATCAACTACTGTATAACAGGGTCCCAGACTACACCTCTTTAAGGGTCTTTGGGTGCTCTTGCTACCCATATCTACGGCCTTACACTAGACACAAACTGGAGCCTCGTTCCCTGCACTGTGTCTTTTTAGGATACAGCAACACACACAAAGGCTACAGGTGTCTTTACCCCCCTAACGGCCGTATATTCACTATAAGACACGTTATTTTTAATGAAGACAGCTTCCTTTTTTCATCTGTATATTCCAGTTTTAGTTCCAGGTATGATACACCACTACTTCATGCTTGGCAGCAAGGATTCCAGGTAAGTATTCCAACCTCTACTCACAGCTTACTTCCAACTTATCAAACCCCAATAACAGAAATAGAAAAATTGAACTCACATCCCACACAAATACAAAACAATAACAGTTCCTGTGTCACCAGTGGACACAAATCTCCTACCCATTTTCCTGAACAGCCAATAAACTCATCCCCACCCTCCCTTCCTCAGACCACTCATCCAATGGTCACTAGGGGACGAGTAGGCATAATTAAACCTAATCCTAAATATGCCATTTCCACCATTTCCATGGTTCCATTTATACCCAAGACTGTCACAGCTGCATTAAAACATGCAAGCTGGGCAACCTCCATGCAAGAAGAACTGTCTGCCTTACAACAAAAGAACACTTGGGACTTAGTACCTCCTCACCCTAACATGAACATTTTAGGTTGCAAATGGGTGTTTAAACAAAAGCTAAAACCAGATGGCACTCTAGAAAGACTTAAATCTAGACTAGTGGCCAAGGGTTATCACCAAGAAGAAGGGGTAGACTTCCTAGATACCTACAGCCCCGTAGTTAAAACGTCCACCATTAGAATTGTCTTAAGTCTTGCGTCCACTCAAAAATGGCCCATCAGACAACTTGATGTCAGCAATGCATTTCTGCATGGTGATCTTCAAGAGTCTGTCTTTATGAAACAACCTCCGGGCTTTGTTAACAAACAATTTCCTAACCATGTCTGCAAACTAAACAAAGCTCTTTATGGTCTAAAACAGGCTCCTAGGGCCTGGTTTAACAAATTCAGCTCGTTCCTCCTTGACTTTGGGTTCATCTGCAGTTCTGATGATCCTTCCCTATTTATTTATAAAAATCAGCATGTCACTCTTCTCTTACTTCTTTATGTGGATGATATGCTACTCACAGGCAACTCAGCCTCTCTCATCAACACCCTTCTACATCAACTTCAGACCAAATTTACCATGAAAGACCTAGGACGCCTTCATTACTTCCTAGGCATTCAGGTCCAGCATCATGCCAATGACCTTTTCTTACACCAGAGCCAATATACTCTAGACATCTTGCATAGGACAGACATGCTATCCGCCAAACCACTTCCTACACCGCTACCCCTGAAAATCTCCCTTTCTGAACATGATCACACACCGTACACAAATCCAACAGAGTTTCGGAGTATTCTTGGAGCCCTTCAATACCTAACACTCACTAGACCAGATATCTCCTTCTCTGTGAACTCTCTTTGTCAAAAATGCATAAACCCACGATTGGCGATTTTAAACTATTAAAACATTTATTACGATATCTCAAAGGTTCTTTACATCAAGGACTATACATTCGTTCTAACAGCTCGCTAACCATGCATGCCTTTAGTGACAGTGATTGGGTAGGCTGTCAAGACACTCGTCGCTCAACCTCTGGTTTTTGCGTCTTTTTGGGGAGTAATATTGTGTCTTGGTCCGCCAAGCGCCAGCCTACTGTCTCTCGTTCATCCACCGAAGCCGAGTACCGGGCCATGGCATCTTTGGCTGCTGAACTCACCTGGCTGTCTTTCCTTCTTAGAGATCTTGGGATCCCTCAATTACAGCCCACCGTTCTTCATTGTGACAACCTCTCTGCTGTTCATCTCTCCACCAATCCGGGCTTCCATAAACGATCCAAACACATCGAACTAGATTATCACTTTATTCGGGAAAAAGTTGCTTTGGGATCCATTGTAACTAAACATATCCCTGCTGCTTTTCAGGTCGCTGACATATTCACCAAAACGTTACCTCGGCGACATTTCTATGAGCTCAGAAACAAACTTGGCCTTGGACAGGATCCACGCAAAAGTTTGAGGAGGGATGTAAGCTTAGGACGCACAGCTCATGAGACTAAGTTGTCTCGGGACGCAAGAATGCAGTCTCAGGATGCCAGGATGCATTCGGCTCAAAACGTTAAGACGTCGCGGCTCGAGACGCCACAATCCCGCAACTTTGGGTCATCACTACCTTGCGTCCTCGGGTCGCCATATGGACGTCGCGGCTCGAGACGCCTCAACCCCGCGACCTTGGGTCATCACTACCTCGCGTCCTCGGGTCGCCATATCATCGTGATCCCGGGTCGCTACATTCTCGCGACCTCGAGTCGCCACAGCTTAACGACCCCAGGACATCACAACAACATGATCTCGGGTCGTCATACTCTCGCGACCTCGGGTCGCCACATCCAAGTAATCTCGGGTCGCCCCACCTTCGTGATCCCGGGTCGCCACATCTTAGTAACTCTCGAGACCACGGGTCGCCTCAACCCCATGATCTCAGGACGCCACTGTCACGTGATCTCGGGTCGCCATTCCTTCGAGATCACGGCTCGCTTCAGACTCAAGGAACCGGGCTCGGGCCACCACGACATCAAAACATCAGAACACCGCGGCTCGAGACATCACACAACTCAGGTTACTGCGACTCGGGACTACAAGTCACTGCGGCTCAGGACGCTAGGACGCTGAAGACAGAAAATACCTGCACCAGAAAACCAGCAACGAACCCAGTACATTTATCCTGCTAAAGGACAACCGACATCTGACAATTTGTTACATGTCAGTAGCCGTTGCAACGTCAGCATGTCAGAGAATATTTTAGGGAAATTGCAACGGTCATTTCTTGTCATTTACGAGTTGAAAGTTTGTATAAAAATCACATGTAATCCGTCTGAAATTTTAAAAGCAGAAAACCAGTTTCTACTCAGCTCTTTTCTCTCCACTCTCTTAGTCTTAATGTTGCTCTAGAAAGTTTTCAGATAGTAGATCAGACCATGGGACTAAGCACATGACCTGGATGTAGGACCATACGTGAGACTAGGTGGAGAACAACCAATCGTGGGTATCGAGACACGGGCGAGGGGACTAGGCTACGTGATCAATTCATTAAAAGGACTAGGCCACAAGACTAAGGGTGATTGAGGGCTAAAATAGATAGAAGAGCGAGAGACACATGCATGGGCATATGTGAAAGATGCAGATGAAAAGAACGGGCGATAGCACGAACAATGAGGTGAAGGCAGTGACACGGGTGAAAGGGATAACTTAGGACATGCCCACAGATAAACTAAAGAAAAAAACAATGGAAAAACTTAATATTCCATTGTTCCGATCATTGATTTAGAATTGAAAAATGTTATTGTGCTCCTACAAAAATCGACGAATCTAAGATAGGTGATGAATGATGATAGGGCGGGGGAGGCGATGGTGGCAATGCTCTAGCTGAAATCGCCAACAACCTTTTGTACCAAATGAAATGCCTCAGATTCATTACAAAAATAATAGTAATGTTAGTATAGATAAATAATTATATAAAAAATTAACAATGAGCAAATACGTAAAGTTAAAAACAACTCATGTTTTTAAAATGATTATAAAAAATGTAGAGAATTTGGTATTTCGGAAAGAAGATTGAGAGATAAATTTTGGGTTTCGGTTGATTTGTATTGAAATGGATTTGAATTGATTCAAATAAAAAATTTTCAACGGATTTTCAATTTTCAATAGGCATTCGTTGATAATATCAACGATTTCCTACTGAAATATCAATCCAATAATGACATAATATTTATTATTTTAAATGAACATTCATTGATAATTTCAAAATTTATCCACTAAAAGCATATTATATTGGTAATGGAAATTGAAATGTGAGAGACTATGTTTCAAGCATGCATCCGATGATAGTTTTCATTTGATGCTCTTTGAAATGTACAATACAGTTACATACTAGATCAACCCTAATTACATTATTCAACGATAACCTGTCGAAATTATTAAAGGATATCCATTGAAAATGGTTAATTTTCATTCGAATATTTAAAATGAGATAAAAAGGTTAACTTAAAAAGTCAATTTGGTTTAGGTATCAGTGGTCATGCATTTCGAATATCAATGGATGATTTTTCATAACTCAAAATTCTTAACTAGAAGTTAAAAACTAAGTTACATAATATAATTATAAAAAACTAAGTTTAGAATGATTCTTCAATGAATTCTTTAATTGGCGCATCTTCCATTTTGCAGAACATTTAATTCAACGTCAACTTTGACATCTTTTGGTTCAACATCAGATACACCACCAATATAATCACCATCTATGTCTGTCCTTGCAAGTAGGAGTCTCCAATTCAGATTACAATCATAAATCCTTGAGTTTTCCATCTGGTCATCAAGTTTTAGAAAATTGGACCTGAATTGGATCTAAATGTTTTTCGGTGCGAGTTATTTGGATTACGGTTTGAGTCAGAGTTTCTCAGGTTCTTGAGTTTTAGAACTTGGGTAATTTGGATAGTTCTGATTTTGGATAGTTCGAGTTCTTTTTGGGGTAACTCGCGTTGTTCGAGTGATTTGGGTTATTCGAACAATTCAGGTTCTAACATAAAATGCAAGTGAAAATCTGAAACTTAATAGAAAAAAAAAACAAATAATACTAAGTAACTAAATTCAAGATAAATATCTTCAAATGTAAAATCCTTCTACTTCAAAAACACCAAAATGAAGTTTATTCACAATCGACCTGAAATTTAACACTTATGATTTTAAAATATCTAAATAAATAATTTCATTTCATACTTTATAATAAATTTAATAAATACCAATTTTAAAGGTAAAACAAATGAAAATCAGTTTTCATAGTCCTCTATCATTTATGTACAATATTCTAAAAATAAAGAATAAAAATAAGTTCAAATTTAAATGGAAAGATAAAAGAAAATAGAAAATAAATACCTTGAGAATGTGTATACTTTCACATTATTCCATTAATTGTTAATTGTTGCATCTATGTGAAGTGATGATCGAAAACAAATTTGCATCAAAATCTATGCTTCAATCTTGTTAGAAGAAAGTGAGCTCATGTATTAACATATGATACGTCCCCCGATACTAAATGGTGTTTCAAATGTAACAGTTAATATCAGAACCACTAATATTTACGATTTCTCTTCGCGTTCTCGCTTTGATTGAAAAATTTCGAGCAGCCAATGGATGAAAAGTGCCTCCAAGATCTCCAGAGTTATTAAATCTAGATGATATACTTTGTCACTAGGTCCTTCCACCAATCATAAACTATATTATGATATTCGAGTTTCCAATACCATTTTGCTGAAATAAATAAATTAAATCATTAGTAAAAATTATATAACTTATAGCTCCTTGCATATCGAATTTGATTTGTAGCAGATATCATAAAATTTTCTAACCCACTTTTAAATTCGATAGAAACATCATTCCTCTCTTAGTTAAACCTCTCACACATTCACATTTGAAGTGATCAAATATTTGAATTGCTCTAAGATATATGAGTGACTAAGTGAGTTTAAATTATCATGTAGATTCAGATGTGCGTGAGTTGATAAGATCCAATGTAACACACCACACACACACACACACACACATACATATTCATAATTGTCAATGAAATTGTGTTTCCATGGCGTTACTTTGGCGAACTAAGCAACGCGATTGTGATTGACTATTATGACACTCATGAATTGTTAAATATTTCAAATTTGTATTATAGGAAAAGCACAATCGCGTTACACCTCCTGATGTATTTGTGTTATGTCTAACGCAATATTAACACCTCATGTTAAAAAATTGGCTTTACGTGGACAATGACACCTCGTAATTAGTTGTAACACTACTATCACGTAAAGTACATTGTAAATCTTGCATTTAATTGGTGTTATATTTGTGTTGCCTCGTCCAACTTGAATACATATGCACAACATTGTCATTACAAGTGCGTTAAACTGTCTCATTACCGCGTCAGCATTTCTAAAGTCATAGCCACACCAAGTTGCATCTATGTTACACTGGCATAAGTATGACTTTACAAAATGCAACACCATTTTAACGTGAATTGAGCGTGGTATCTAAGTTACATCTACATTGGTTTTCCACTAAAAAGTTAGTGCAACACGGATTTGCATTTCAAAATTTACAGATTTTTGGTAGTGATGAGTTAGAAAAATCATTTTATTTTGAGGATCAAGTATAGTGGGGAGTAACAAAATCTTGTTAATCTTTTCCTTCCACTTAACACATTTTCCTCATAGAAATAGGCATCATAATGTTTGTCTTCATTTGATATCCTATGTGATGTTGTTCAAAACTTTAGCGGTGCACTCATCATAAGAAAAGGTGATTCCACCTAATGCTAAAAATCAAATCAAACTCTCGACCAATTTTTTCTTACTTTATTCGGACCTAAAATCTTAAATCGGATGATCAAACATATTTTACCACATTCTTTATATTAATCACACTATCACCACTCTCCCCCAAACTTTTATTGAAAATTTAATTCAGAAAATGAGCACAACAACGTACATGCATAAAATTAGATTAAAGTACGAGTGCATCATCCCACAAGTTATCGGTTTTTTTCTCAATAGCTTAATAGCACGTTCATAAAAACTAGCATTGTCAATAATTACCGTGAACACTTTTTGTCTATATCAAGCATACATTTCTCAGATTGCTTTGCAATTGTTTCATCATTATGATTAGAGAGGAGACTAAAAACTAATAAAATTTCGATACAATTGCCAATTATCATCAGTAAAGTGAGCAATAAGACCATGTATCTCAAATATCTAATAGAACTCGTAAAACAATTCTTCCTTCGTTACTTATACTTTTTAAAATAGCTTTTCCAGGTGCATACTTATGAAGTACATCCACATTGATGAGGGGATAATAAATTTAGGACATAAGAGATTGCAAAGCTGTCTAAACCTAATATTTTTTAATCGAAGAAAATGGTATTTCATCTATAACAATCATCTTAACCGTTGCTCGTGTTTCTTGACTAAAAGCACTAGCAACAAGCATATACGAATATGCTTATTCATGATGCTAGTCCTGTTCACTTTGAAAAAAGTTCTTACAAGCTTTGCAAATACGAAGATGTTTATTGATGCTACTAGTCCTGTTCGATGCACTTCCACACTTCAACTTTAATTCACAGTAACCACACTTACTATACTTATTCGATTATGTGGAAAAATATTCCTATATGTAACACATTATCTTTAAGATTTTCAGTAACAATATTCTTAATCTCACTTAGTACTGCTGCCAAGGGAGGCAAAACAAGCAAAATTAAGTTACGAAGGTGGAGGCGATGAGTGCAGAAGCAAGGAACAGAGGTGGAAGTGAGGGGTGCAGAAGTGTTGAGAACAAGACTAATAAGGTGACGAGATAGGATAGGAAAAGTCTAGGAGGTCATGCAATGACGATGGTTATAGGCAACACAACGAGATAGTGAAAAGAAAAGCCGACAACAATGAAAAGAGAAGGGGTCATCAATAACATTGAAAGACAATGTAGTGATGACACGTACTCATGAATCTTGATAAAAAGAATAAACATGATTGACTTTCACGAAAACCTTCTTATATAGTTGTTTCATTGTAGCCAATAGATTGAAGAATTGTCTTGCATAATCTTTTATCTTCTTTTCTTTTGGTTGCTCAAAAACTCTCGGAAAAGTGTCTGCCATAATTTTAACATCTGGATTTTCACCATTGTTACGACAATAACCTCATCATTTAGGTCACTTGGTCTTTATTCGGACAACATGACACCTATTACACCACTGCCTTAACTTTGGAAAAACCAAATTTATAAATCTCTATGAAACCAACTTTAAAAGATGTTTGCAAACTACATGAGGTGTTTTTAAAGGTAAAAAATGTTTTCTTCAGAATTGGTATGTGTAAAAAGCCAACTAAATTGAAGTTAAGTGTCACATTTCGGGTAGTAATTATTTTTTTAAATAATAGAAAAAGGAAATTATTTTTTTGGATTAAAGAGGGAGAAATAAGTTCACGACTTCATGCACTGTTCATCAATTGATTGTTTGAACATTTATCTAAGAAATTTTAAATCCTCTTTGTGAAACAAAACCCTAATCCAAATGACACGGAAGAGGAAATCTCAAACATCTAAATAAATAATGACGCAAACAAATAGATTATCAACGACTAAAGAGTTTACATCTACGGTAGACCAAGAGCAGACCTTGGAAACTATTTCAGATCAAGAACCATCTGCTGCGATTTCGAAAATGTTGTGTCAAAGATGGTCATCATTGAGTCGAGGGAAATACCAGTCTCAACGATAGAGGATGATGCTCCTCCATGCGAAACGGTGCTCAGGTCATCACTTAAAAAGGAATTGGGCTTAGCACACGAGAAAAAGAACTGGAATTAAACATAGATTTGAACTTAGTTGCTCAGGTCATCACTAGAAAAGGAAATGCTATATGGTCTGAGAAGGTTGGTCCCTAAAAATTGACATGGGATTGTGTTTTATTGAAAAAATCTGTCGTTCAAACTAGATTCCAACAAAGAAGACAAACATGCTTAAGCGAGACAGTGTTGTGATGCTTTACAGTGTCAAAGAAAAGGGTTACTATCAATGTTAGGAAAGTGATCTTTGAGCATATTTTGACCCAGGTTTTCTCTATTGGCACAAGATTTAATCTGCCTTTTCAGTGCCTTATTCAAGGTCTACATAGAAAACAATTTGAGGACACCGTAGGAAACAATGACCACAAGAAAAAGATACCTCATTGGATTACTTACGAGCAACGTTATGTGGACAAGAAGGATGCATAAGATTTAACGCACTTCAGTTCAAATGATAATGTGACAGTCTCCTTACACAACCTTGAGAAACACCGTACTACATGATTGAGAAATAGCAATAAATTTTGAAGCATGTCAAGTTGCTGATAAGAACTATGAGCATATTGTTTTCTGACTCTTTCCAATTATATTTTTTCATTTGATTATCTATTTCGTGAGTCTTACTGTTTTGGATCTTATACTCACACAAATAGAGGGAGAAGGTTTTTGAAAGAACACTGAACCGTTGTAAGCATACCTAAACACTATGGAAGGGATGCAAATTAGACAAATCGTGGATGATTTTTTTTTTGTTTTGTTGAATGATCTAAACGTCGATCGTTGTTTCTTGTTTATTGGAAAAAATTTTAATTCAATGTTGATGAATATCTTAGATGAATGATTGATATTGATTGTAATTTGTTGCTACTATCTTAGATTAATGTGAATAGTGTGTTTGCATATGTATAAGAAAAAACATCATATTGTTATTGTGATATTTTTTATATTATGTTTTGATTAAGTCTCATGTTAAATAGATCAGATTTGAATAAGTCAAGACATAACAAATTGAAGATGATCATGAAGACTATCAAGAAGGCTGAATTTAGGAAGATATCTCGCAATAAACACGTTAAGCAAGCTTATATAAAGAGGGTCGTTGCCAAGGACGAAAATCACTTTCTCCATTAGCAAAAATTCTACAAGAGAGAAATGAGAGTTCAACCGAAAAATTTTAACTAGAGCGAGTGTTTTTACACAAGTTTTAGACACATTGTTTAAAAACTTGTGAGAGTGTAGTTCGAGTAATCATTCTTTAACCTAAAACTATTATGAAAATAATTTTAGACTATCACATATGAGATGTGTGTATTTGATATTTAATTTCAAGACGGATAAAGTTTTAGGAAGAGTCTAAATCTATATTACAAATGCATCTAGAGGTATTTGAATCAAATAAAAAATGTTTAGGAGTTCTGAAAATTCCACCAAAACCTTTTGATTATCTACTTTTTAACTTTTTTCCAATTTGAAAAATGGTGACGAAGAGGGAGAGTCTTTTGTTGGTTAATTGTAAATAAGATATTGAATTAAATTTAAAATAAATCATGCAATCACTATAATGATTGTGGTTTTGATGGTAATGTGAAGATTGTAAGAAACGATTAAATTTTTTCTTTCTGAAAATCTTGCCTCTGACATGAAGTTGTTCAGACTTTATTTGCAAGAAAATGAAGAAGAAGAACCCTTAATAACTCGTGCAATTACTATAATAATCAAATTCATACGCTCTCTAACAACTCAGTCTCTGTCATAAACCTAATCCTTTAAAATTCATACATGAAAATATAATATGGCCTATCCTTCAGACTTAGTCAAATCTTTGAGGTTTTGTTTGAAATGATGTTAGTGGAAAACACCGAGGCCCTCCCCAACAGCATATATATATATATGTATTTATATATTATATTATTTGTAAGGAAAAAAACTTTAGTTTAAGATTAGTTTACGACAATGACAAACTCAACTAGTTGAGTTCCACCCAGTTCATCATGTGTCTAATCATACCTATATACCAAATAGGAAACAATAAATGTTGTTCTTCCCTTCCAATAAAATTTATGCTGGGATATATATAAATATAAAGAGAAAATAGTATCTATATATTTTTTTATAATAATATCTAAATCTTTTTATATAAGTTAGTCAGATCAGATTCAAATCTTACTCTATTTCTATCTCCTAACGTTATTTTGCAAACGATTTTTGCTCCAATCCATCTCCATGTCTTCAATTTTAGAGGAAAACTTTTATTGGCAAAGTGATAATTTATTAACTATTTTTATTTGATATGAATAATATTAAGATTTAATTTAATGATAATATGTGTTTAATATTATTAACTATATATAAACTATAATTACGATGATAGCATAAACATTAAAATTAACATTTAGTGGATTGATTTATAAAATTTATATATCTAAGGATTATTTAAAATAATATTTGTTTATATTATTCTTTAAAAAAAAAACTGGAGTTGACTGCTTTGGTAAAATGAAATTTTCTTTTGGAATTACACCAATTTATAAAGAAAATAATAATTGAAACGATGAGTTAGCAATGGTATCATAAGCTATTTCCATCGAGGTTGTACAATATTTTTCCCATTAAACATCACTCAAGATGAACAAGTATATTTTCTAATAAAATGAAACATTTAATATATAAAAAATCTTATTATAATGTTAAGTTGAATAGAAATTTTTTTTGTTAGTGAGTTTACATCTGAATATTTTTTTATAAAAATACTTGATTTTATATTAAAATACAAGAATTATATATATTATTTTCATGCATTAATCATAATATTATTTAAAAAATAATATATAAATTGTTTTAAATACTTAAAAAATAAACCATAAATGTCAATTAAATCGTTGTATACCTTAACTACCGTGTATAGACTCATGCCTTAATTTGAAAATAATCATCATAATTTTTATATTATTATAATAATAAATGATAATTTCTTTATAGAAATGAAAAAATAGTTAATTTATTTATTAAATTTCTTTTAATATAGAATTTTCTATAAAAATAACCATTTTAATTGAATCTAGTTAATCTAATAAAAAAACTCAAAGTATCTAACAAATAGGTATCTTTTTAAATGGATAAAATACTATTAAATTAATGAAAAATCTTTCGGAAAATGGATTTTCATAGTATATTAAAAGATTGTCAAATGTTAAAATTGGACGGGAACAATTTTAATATAATTAAAATTCGTTACAAGACGAGAACTTGTTGGAAAATATGAATCTAAGCTAAGTTGGAGAGATGCTTGGTTGTTACTTGAGATAGATTCTTGCAACATACATACACAAGTCTTCATGTGGTTGCGTTGAAAAGCTGAGGCATATCAACCAATGGCCGACACATAGAATCTGAACTTAAACTTAAAAGTTAGAAAAAAAAACCACTTTTGTAATGAGAACAAACACAGTGCCCTAATGCTTTTTCTCTTTAAGTGACTTATGGAGGTCCCATGCATTTTGTTACCAAAAGCTACAGATATATGCTTGTTGTCCAATCATCTTACACATCTTGATTTTGATGGTTTGATATGGAGCCATGTGATCTCTTAATATTTTATATATTTAAATGATTCAATCAATTATTATAAACAACTTTTTACATTCATGTAATTGGATCTATATTGACATATAAATTTTAACTTGTAATACTAACTCTCCATTGTTTTCCTTGGAAAAAAAATCTTATAATATTTTTCGTATTGATGTCAAATTGATAGAAAAATATATCAAACTGTTATTTTCACATATTGTTTTTAACAAATTTGTCTAGTATTTAATAATAATATACTAATTTCAAAAACTGTTATCAATCTATTACATAAACCCTTTAATACCCATTTTTAAAAAAAAGAAGAAAAAAAAAAAGAAACGAAAGGGTGTTAAACATCTCATTAATGAGAGTATTAAAAATAAATAATGGTATAAATCAGTTTAATGATATTGTGGGGCTTTTATATGAATAACAAGAAGATAACATGGCTTGTCTAGAATACAAGGATAGACAAAAAGACGAGTAGTTTGTTTGAAGGAAAAGAAAAGACAACCGAGGAGCAAAGGGAGATCAAGAGAGGAAAAAAAGTCGGTTAAGCAAGGTGACTGTTTGGTCGAGCACCGCATAAGATTTTAACCAAAAATTTGTCTAGAATAATATGGTCGACCACTTCACGACATTGTTCGGTCGAGTAGGAATGTGCACGATCGAGGTTGTGTAATGATCGCGTTGAACAATCAATTTGTGTTATGCGTAGATTGGTCTCGAGGAATCGCTCGGGTCAAGCGGTTCTTTGCACGGTCTGATGTGCAATCTTACACAACCATGAATTTGCTTATAAACTATCTAAGAACATGATTCATTAGTCGCATAAATATGCTAGGCACATTAATTAACCCGAAAGGCATGACTAACCATTCATACAATCCTAGATTGGTCTTGAATGCGGTTTTCCATTCATCACACTACTTCATGCGTATTGATGGTATCCGGTCTTCAAATTTATCTTATAAAATAAGAAAGATCCATATAATTCGTCTAACATGTCATCTAAGCGAGGTATGAAGTGACGATATTTTACCGTAATGTTGTTGATTGCGCGACAATTAATACACATTCACCATGTGCCATATTCTTGGGACAAGTATCTCACAGATCCCTTCTCCTTTAGCTCATGGACATGTCTCTCGAACTCCTTGGTCTTCTCGAGATTGGTTTGGTAAGCTGGTCGATTGGGAATGCTCGAGCCAGGTATGAAGTCGGTTTGGTGCTCAATCCCACGAGCTGGAGGTAAGTGGTTGAGTGTTTCAACGGGAAATACGTCCTCAAAGCCCTGTAATAACTTATTGACAACACTAGATAAAGAGGGAGTGAATTCGTTTAGGAAATACGACTCTTTGAACAAGAGTATAAACATATACCGGTTCGATTGCCAAACCCTTTTGAATTTTCTTATTCTCATTGAAAGAAAGGTTATTTTCACGGGTGTCTCTCAGGTTTGTTTCTGGATTTCTCTCGAGACTCACCCTTTTTGTAAACTACCGCATGGTCACTCACTTGAATTTCTCTCTTCTTGTTCTTTAGTAACCTTACTTGATCCTCATAAATACTTATTTAGGTGTGAGTGAAGCTACGTAAACGTATCATCCTTTGAAATCAAAGGAATACCTATTGCTGAACTTGTCATGTTGCACTTGAATGTCGAACTTCCATGATCACCCCAATAGGAGGTCACCCACTTGCATTTGGACGACATCACATAACACTTCATCCTCGTACTTCCGTTGTTGTTCAACCACTGCAACTTGAAGGTTTTAAGATGCTTCATGGTGTTCAATTTGTCCACAACGATGTGCTAGCCACATTCTTGCAACTACCTCTATAACAACATACCTTATTCTACAGTAGCACACCTGTGTAGAAGATTTTTTTCCCTTTGTATGATGGCTTCCTCTTTAGCTAGCAGATTTAATGCTCGACAACTTCTAGTACTCGCCCTTTACAGTCGTGTACTCCTCGAAATCTTCATCCAAATGATTTATATGTCCTTGATATGACTTTTCTTCATCTTCGGATGCCGTCTCGTATGCTCCATCCTGACCTTGAAACTTGAAACAATGAGTATCATGGTTTCATAAAGGTGTCATGATAGGAGTGTCTAGTTTGAATTGTGAAGTCTCCATACTCCATCTTTTATCCCGTGTTAGGTTTGTCAAATCGGGTAGCTTTACTCTGATAGTTAGAGAAATTACTATATAATTGGAGTAAGTTTCCCTTCCTCCTTAGTTGTTTATCGATGTTAACTGCCAGGTGCAACAAATCATCTATATTCATGTAAGGATGGGTTTCCACGTGAATTTGTATGTCAGGATTAAGGCCACCGAGGAATTGTTCCATCATCGCCTCTCGATATTCCGCAATGTTCGTCCAAATTATTGGGAGGTCTATCTCTTTGTTGTAATCTTCAATGCTCTTACTACCTTGTACCAATCGTCTAAGATATTTATGGACCACTCGATTGTGGTTAGATGGTACAAAACAACATCGTATGATGGTACACATATCATCCCAATGACTGCACACTCTCTTAGATGCCTTTGAGAGTATGCGAGTTGATCCCACCACGCTAGTGCGTAGTCGCTAAACTTTGTTGCCGCTAGTTTCACCTTCTTGAGATCAAAATAACGATGGTATTCAGAAACCATATCTGTATGCCGTTCCAAATCTATATAAGCTTCAGGATCACTAACCCCAATGAACGTGGCGATTTCCAACTTGATTTTATTGATGTCATCATCCAATGGATCTCCTGCACGTTGATTGTTCCTTCTGGGGTGATCATAACCCTCATTAAGCAACTCAACATACTCATCTTCATCCATGTGTAGAGGGTATGGATGTCGAAGCTATGTTTGGCCTCTTTCATGGTGGTTCTCCACGTGCTACTGCCTCCTCCCAACCATGTGGTGGGTTGACATTGGTGAATTCTTGTAACATGCATCATATTTTGTTCATCATTAATTGCCATGGTGGATTAATCTATGCGGATTCCTCACCTTAGGGTGGTTCCTCGCGCTGACTTTCCAAACTAGACATTCGAAAGTTGGTAGAAAGGATGAAAGAAAAAGAAGATGAAAAAATTTCACAATCTCTCAGAAATCATTTCACTCAATTTTTCTTTCTCACTCACTATCTCTTTCCTCAACTCATCCTATTCGATTTAGTCAAACTAAAAAATGACTAGAAATTAGTTCTCGACGTTCAAACTAAATATTGAAACTACAAGTGTGTAACGTTAACGCTTAAGGAAAATTTCCTAATTTATGGCACTATTATATCTAATAAATACTCTTCCTATTTCTATCTTAAGGACTATTTCTATTTTCTACCATTTCCTTTTCTTTTTTGTGCCTTTTCCTTTTCTTTGTTGCCTTTCTTTTGTAATTTTCATTTTGGTGGTTTTTCTTTCTTTTTTCATTTTTTTCTTTTTTATTAATTTTCCTTTTTTGTTGTTTTTTTGGAATTAACAAAAAAATAAAACTAAAAAAAGCTAAATTGAATCAAAGTAAAGATAAAATAACTAAAATGAGAGATAAATAGTTACAAAAAATCTGGATAAGTTAATTCATGAACGAGACTCTGATACCACTTGATATGATTCAAGATCAACGATCTATTGTTAGGAGGATGAATTTAGAATGAAACGCACTAGCAAATCGATAGTTGAACATAGAACTTGTCTTTTCGAAGAAAGGACGTCCTAAACCTAGGATAGAACTTGACTAGAGAACCTCAAGCGTAGCGATTGACGCTACAACACTAGTGATCTAGTGTTGATAAGTCGAAAACAATGCAGAATCTCTCACATAATTAGTAGCTATATCTCTAGGGTTAGAAAAGAAAAATTGGTAAAAACTTGGGTGATAATGTCACACAAAGGGTCCTCTATTCACAGGGACAAAACAATAATGGAAATAAACTTGAATAAGATAACTTAAGTAAAACGATCTAAAATGCTCGGTCAAACGTCGTTTAAGTCTTAACCTAAATTTGCAACTAAAGTATGTTTGGCCGAGAAAAAGTAATGCTTGGTCGAGCTCTCCAACTCTAGTTCAAGCTTTTCAACTCTCAACCGAGTCCCTAAGTGCTCGGGCCGAGCGATCACTCCTTCTGCATGATCCTATTGTCTAGTGATTTCGCTCGGGTCAAGCGCTTCGCTTCTAGGGTCGAGTGTTTTGGTTGTCTCTCATCTAGTGGGTTCGCTCGAGTCGAGCGATATGTTGCCCGGGCTGAGTGCCTATGAATCTCCTATCTTCTTGGTTCGTTCGACCTCATTCATTTGTAGGCACCTCACATAAACTTCCCTTGACATCTTTTTTGATGCTCTTCTAGTTCTTTGGCAATTTCATCAACCACCAATCGAGCAAACACGTTCTGCATCTTCTTAGCTTTAACTCTAGTGGTTGGTCCTTGTATTATTGGTGTATTTTCCAAGGGCTTTAGGATGGACACTATCACTTCCTTTTATAGTGATGGAAGACGTAGCTCGAATTTTAAATATGAAACACTTCTATTAAATATTCTTTCCAATTTTATGTGAAATATTTTCAGAAATTAAATAATTTAAATAAATTTTAAAAATAAATCACAAAGTTGGTCCTAATACCATTTATCTACATGTTCTCTTTATCTCGCAGTGCTCATCATCGCTAGTCATCCTAACCTTTCCAAATTGCCATCCAAGACAATCCTATCTCTCTAACATGATAAACGTAACTCAGTGAGCTCTTTGTACGAATACCCTATATCTCTAGCTATGTTAAAACGTTTTAGGGTTAACAAATATAAGATCATAGTTCTAGAATCAATCCAAACCTACCTTCCTACCATTTATTTTATCTCGGATTTTATATTTTATCTCGGCTTATAATTTATCTCTTATCATTACTCTCTACTTTTACATTAAAAATGTAGAGGACTAAGTAAATACCACTTTCTGTTTTCTCCCAACTTTTACATTACTAGTTCAAATACTACTACTATTTCTCTCACTCATTCTTTCAATTTTATAGTTCAGAGGACTAAGAAAATACCGAATTTTTTCTTTTTGTCAACTTTTACGTTACTAGACCAGAGGTCTTGATAACTACCACTTACTACTTCTCTCCTTCGGATTTTATATTACTAGTTTATAGAACTAAGTAACTGCAACTCACCTTTTCTTTCACTCGAATTTAATGTTACTCTAATCTAGATGAATGCGTAGCTATCGTTTATGTGAGGCCCTTACGGCCTAAGGTAAGTATGTATATGCACACACACACATATATGTATATATTACCTAATAACATAAGGGTTTAGTAAGGAAAAAAAAGGAGGAGCCGCACACGCAGATCAGTCCAAGAAAAGAGAAAACAAGAGAAGAAAAAATAAGAAGAGAGAAGAAGGGAGAAGAAGAGAAAAGATGTAGAAAGAAGAAATTGGAGAAGAATCTTCAATTTTTCATCACGTTCTTCATGGGTGAATTATTATCAAAATTAGGGTAAATCTCTAAAAAGTTGTTATGATTATTTTCTAATTCGAAGATTTATATTATGGAAATTGATTAATTGAATGGATTTGTAATAAAGAAAAATTGATTGGTATTGTTGTTAGCGATATTATCAAGAATCGTCAAGTCATCGAATAGGCTAAGGTGATGTTTTTCTCCATCCTAATTTTTGATTTGTTGTTGATTTATGGAATAGGTTCTAATTTTAGAGTGACGCATGATGAGAATATGATTTATATGATCATAATGGGAAAAGTGAGCCGTTACAAGTGAAGATTGGATTAAACCCTAAATTTTTCGTATGAAAATTAATGACAAGGATATGGTTGCATAAGTGACTAGAGATGATCTAGACAATTGAAGTTCCACCAAGTGTTTGGGTCGGAGAGCATCAATATTTTGGTTCGGTGTTAAAGTCGAGTGAACATTTTGTTAGTGTGCTCGATCGAGTGATTTCACACTCGAACCTTCAAAAGAAGGCATATGCGAGCGTTTCGGTGAGAGTTGTCACGTGAGGAGTATCGGGTCGACGATGTCAGTACTGCGACACTTGGATCTAGGCCGGCATCGTATCTGAAAGTTATATGCCTGTTATGTAATATTTGGATAGTCTTGGGTTAAAAGTGTAATTATTAAAAGTTAATAATTCTATTTAAGAAACGAAAACTAGGTTTTCGATATAAGATTTTAGAATCACTAAACCCTAGTAGCCGTCAAAAGAAAAACTACGAAGAACGAAATACCTTTCGTTCATCGAGAATTCCGCATCAAACGTTGAAGGCAGAATCCGATCTCGGCGTGGATACACGTAGAGGACTTGTACTATCAAGTCTATCATCCGATTGTTACAGATTCAACGTTACAGGTACGAAATTGTTTCTATATTTGTTTATCGTTGAAAACCCCGAAAAACTAATCTGAATATGACTAGATCTAAAAATTCGGGTTGATAAAAACACGTTTCCGCACCCTAAATCAACCTAACAGTGGTATCAGAGCGTCTGGTCGTCTGTTTAGATTAGTTTTTTGAATTTTGGTGAAGATCGGATTGAAAAAAACGAAAAAATCGCGCGCGCAAAAACAAAACCTTTGCGGATCGAAGGACAGCCGCTCGACCGACCCTCTAGACGGCCGAACGACGGTCGTCGGTCGTGGGAGAGTGGTCGGCCGGCGTGTCCAGAACGACCGCAGGCGGCGGCACGGGCGGCGCACGGGCAAGGCACGGGCGAGGCGTTCGAACGGTCGAGCGGCG
>CM071873.1:29983603-30034182 GCA_036759665.1 Gynandropsis gynandra
GTAAGATGACCAAATCTCTGTTTAGTGGAACCGGAGAGAGAGCTACAGAACTTCTAGGACTCATACATACTGATGTATGCGGACCGATGAGAGTTCAGGCTAGGGGTGGGTATTCATATTTCATCACATTCGCTGATGATATGTCGAGATATGGTTTTGTGTTCTTGATGAGACACAAATCCGAATCTTTTGAAATGTTCAAGAGATTCCGCAGTGAAGTGGAGAAACAAACCGGAAAGAGTATCAAAGTGTTGAGATCTGACCGGGGCGGTGAATATCTTAGTCATGAATTTGTCGATTATCTAAGGCAAAATGGGATTTTGTCTCAGTGGACTTCTCCTGGAACACCACAACATAATGGTGTGTCCGAAAGGAGAAATCGGACTTTATTAGATATTGTCCGATCCATGATGGGGTTCACAAATCTTCCAATAAACTTATGGGGTTATGCTTTAGAAGCAGCTGCGTACATTTTAAACAAGGTTCCCACTAAAGCGGTCTCTAAGACTCCATATGAGATATGGAAGGGACGGAAACCAAACCTGAGACACATCAAGGTTTGGGGATGTCCGGCCTTCGTTAAGAGACTTCAGCTAGACAAGCTTGATGCTAGGTCTGACAAGTGTAGGTTCATAGGATATCCCAAAAAAACTATGGGATATTATTTCTACCACCCGTCTGAGCACAAAGTGTTTGTGGCCAGAACGGCAACCTTTCTTGAAAGGGAATTCCTTGAGGAAGGAATTCATGGTGGAGAAATAGTTCTTGACGAGATTCAAGAACCCGACGAACCAACACAAGCTCATGGACATGAGATGTCAAATGAGCGTTCTTGGCTGGGTGACATAGTGTTAGGCTCCGGCGCCTCAACTTCAAATGTTGAAGTAACAGTGCCAGTTCAGGAACAAGTTCACGAACTTGCTCAGGAACAAGTCCAACCAGATATCCCAGTGCAGGTTGAACCTGCTACACAGCCTTTCTTGAGAAGGTCAACACGTTCTCGACGTGCACCTGACAGACTTAATCTGATGGTGCAAGAGGACGTGGTCGGTCATAGAGATGACGACCCGTTGACTTTCCAAGAGGCTATACAAGGCCCAGATTCTGAGAAATGGTGGAAAGCCATGGAATCCGAGATGGAATCTATGAAGATCAACAAAGTGTGGACTTTGGTTGATTCTTCACAGGCTTCCAGACCGATCGGTTGTAAATGGGTTTACAAGAAGAAGATTGGAGCAGACGGGCAGGTAGAGACCTATAAAGCTCGTCTAGTTGCCAAGGGGTATAGTCAACGAGAAGGGATTGACTATGAAGAAACGTTCTCCCCGTTGGCAATGCTCAAATCTATTCGGATTCTACTTGCTATAGCGACGTACTATGACTATGAGATTTGGCAGATGGACGTGAAAACAGCTTTCCTTAACGGAGAGCTCCAAGAAGAGGTTTTCATGACTCAACCTGAGGGTTTCACGTCGCCAACTCAAAGTCATATGGTATGCAAGCTTCAGAGGTCCATTTATGGACTCAAGCAAGCTTCTCGAACCTGGAACATTCGCTTTAACAAGGCAGTTGAAAAGTTCAACTTTGTTAGATGCGATGAAGAGCCTTGTGTGTACAAGAAGTTTAGTGGGAGCACGGTTGTCTTCCTTGTGCTTTATGTGGATGACATATTGCTCATGGGAAATGACATTCCGACGTTGCAAGAGACGAAGTCATGGTTGTCTGATCAGTTCTCCATGAAGGATCTAGGAGAAGCAGCCTATATTCTGGGAATAAAGATCTATAGGGATAGATCGAAGAGGTTGCTTGGATTGTCACAATCCCAGTACATCGACAGTATCGTGAGACGATACAACATGGAAAGTTCCAAGAAAGGCTATCTACCGATAGGCACTGGAATTTCTCTTTCTAGGGAGGATTGTCCTAAGACCCCGGAAGAAAGAGAACGCATGAGTCAACTTCCCTACGCTAGCGCAGTGGGAGCCATCATGTACTCCATGACGTGTACTAGGCCTGACGTAGCCTACGCACTAAGTGTAGTGAGTAGATATCAGGCAGATCCTGGTGAGGAACACTGGAAGGTTGTTAAGAACATCCTTAAGTACTTGAGAAGGACTAAGGACCAGTTCCTCATTTATGGTGGTTCTAACTTGGAGTTAGAAGGATTCACTGATGCGAGTTTCTCGACGGACAAGGATGACAGTCGATCCATTTCAAGCTATGTGTTTTGTCTGAATGGAGGCGCAGTAAGTTGGAAGAGTTCCAAGCAGGCTACTATAGCCGATTCGGTGACTGAAGCAGAATATATAGCGGCTTGCGAAGCAGCTAAAGAAGCGGTTTGGATGAGAAAGTTCATAGATGAACTTGGGGTGGTACCTTCGATAAAGGAAGCTGTTCCTTTATTGAAGCTGTTCCTTTATTGTGTGATAACACCGGAGCTATTGCTCAGGCGAAGGAACCAAGGTCTCATCAGAAATCGAAACATGTTCTGCAGAAGTTTCACCTGATACGAGAGATCATAGCGCGTGGGGACGTGCAAATCCAGAAGGTGGATGGAAAGGAAAATGCAGCAGATCCGTTCACGAAGGCGCTTGGGTCAAAGGAGTTTGACAAGCATAAGCTGAGGATCGGATTGAGAGAGATGACTAGCTGGCATTAGTTTATAGACATGTAGCGAGTTGTATTTTAGACATCGATTTTAATTTTATAATATATGGCATTATTTTTCATATGATGAATTTTCATAAGTGTATGATAGAGTCCAAGATTAAATCTGAAACTTGACATTATAATAGAGATCATAATAAAGAGAGTCAAGTTTTGGTATGATTTAATCTGAATTGTTCTTGTTCGTAGGATCACTACTCGGACTACAGTGATCCGGAAAGAACAACATGTATGTGATAAGTTTCTATGGTGATAGAAATCAGTAGATCTCTTTTACTGAATCACATATATGGGTGATACACATAATGATGTGATCACTGAACTGACCTAAAGGGAGAAATAACATGTATGTGATAAGTTTCTATGGTGATAGAAATCAGTAGATCTCTTTTACTGAATCACATATGTGGGTGATATACATGATGATGTGATCACTGAATTGACCTAAAGGGAGAAATGCTTAATGGTTAAATAACCAATAAACTGTCATAATATTTCTCCATGAGCTCTATGTTGTCAGTAATCACAATGACTGTACGAATCTCTGGCCAGAGTACATTGAATGAATGAAGAAAGGTGTTTCTTAGGTTCATTCATCAGTCAGTTGTGATTGACATGAGACATAGTTGATGATCCGTAAGGCTGACAGTTATGACCATGCCTAGGATGCATCCGGAGCTGTAAAGATGGAAGGAAATACTAACGTCAACTTCACCATGGTTCGTTTTGGGTAAAATTGTTACTCAAATGAGTAAGGATGTTACTTCACGCTATCCGGTCGTTGGGGAGTGTTGCTAGACGCCAACCTCGATTAGTTAATTAGTGGAAACTAATTGACTACCGGTTTAGTGATGAACCTACGAGGTCACACGCATACGAGTGTCTCGGTATCTGCTTGTGATTGTTAGACAATCAGTGTGGAATACAATTATATTCATCCGCTAGCACCGAAGAATATAATTGTACTTGATTTTCTTTTGGGGTTAGTACATCAGATGTACAGGCAAGTATGTGTATGGAGATACATATATTTTGACTGTTTGAAATATTACGTAAAGGCAAGTGGGAGATTGAAAGTTATATGTCTGTTATGTAATATTTGGATAGTCTTGGGTTAAAAGTGTAATTATTAAAAGTTAATAATTCTATTTAAGAAACGAAAACTAGGTTTTCGATATAAGATTTTAGAATCACTAAACCCTAGTAGCCGTCAAAAGAAAAACTACGAAGAACGAAATACCTTTCGTTCATCGAGAATTCCGCATCAAACGTTGAAGGCAGAATCCGATCTCGGCGTGGATACACGTAGAGGACTTGTACTATCAAATCTATCATCCGATTGTTACAGATTCAACGTTACAAGTACGAAATTGTTTCTATATTTGTTTATCGTTGAAAACCCAGAAAAACTAATCTGAATATGACTAGATCTAAAAATTCGGGTTGATAAAAACACATTTCCGCACCCCAAATCAACCTAACAGTATCGTGCTGGGGTTGTGGTAACCTTTCGAACGACAGAGCGTCGAGTAAGTTAGATCAGTGGATCTGCCAGCGTTGTACTGTGTTAGGGGTACGGTAATCTTCCGAGCGAAGGAGTATTGTATTGTACTGATTGTTGGGGTACGTTGTGACCTTGCGAGATCTTCAGTGTGATGGGGTCCTTCGGACTTTGCGAGCATATGCCCGAGCTAGAGTCGTGTGAACTCTTTATGTTATGATCCGATGTTGTACTAGTCTTAGACTTTGGATACTCAGTCGGGTTGGGTAGAGTTGTATATATGTTTTTAATGTGATGATAGATTGTTATTTTATGTCATGTAGTAGAGAGTGAGAGAATACGTGGTATAGAGTACGTACACGTATTAGTCTAACTGAGTGCGTATTTCATACTCACTGTATTTGTTGGCTGTCGTGGATGGACAAGTTATGGCGAGGAAAAAGAGTAATGAGGTTGAGCAGCAACATGAGAACTCACAGCGGACGGATGAGAGAGGCGTGTAAGAGGTCTGTATGAGCTTTATTTTGCATTTCATATTTAATTTATTTAGTTAACGTGATTATAATCTTTACGTATTTCATTTTTATATGGTCTGGACCACTTTTATTCGAAATAAATCATTTATTTTGTTTTATAAATGTGTTTGAGCAGATTTATATATGGCCACTTCTTAGGGGTGATAAAAGCACACTCCTAGTCCCGAGGTAGTTCCGGGATGTGGGTATAACAAATTGGTATAAGAATCTGTTTATCATTTTCGTATTTATCGTTTCACTAGATTTCAAATTGTTTTGTGAATGTCTTAATAAAGCCATGAGACCATATCACACATGTATTGAAATGTCTAGTGTGGTTTAGAGCTATGGAAACTAATAGTAGTTAATTGTGCGTAGAGCTATGAGACCATAACACACATGTATTGAAATGTCTTGGTCGTGGGATGAGCGAAGGCTCTCGTTCCACTAGTTGTACAAAGTCTCAATCATCTAGACAAAGATCGCAAAGTGGGATAGATAGAGATGCCATGAAAGAAATATTGAGAGAGCTATTAGCGGAGAGTTGACAACATGACCAAGAGGAAAGTTCAGCGACGCCACAAATACCACCATAGGTACCAATACAGGCGCTGACACGACCACCAATACATTCGCATGCACCACCACAAGTACCGTTGCCACTGCCATCACTCCTCCCGTAGTGTTTAATCAGAGGCATATGGAGACATAAGAGTATTTCTATGTCATGGACCACATGGCTAAATGGGGTGTAAAGCCATTTCGTGGCTGTGCAATACCTCCCATGAAGGCAGATGAGTAGATGTTTCAATAGAGTGGAAATTTCGATCATGTAGATGCCCATTAGAGTTTAAGATGGATATTGTACTCCACTATTTGGAGGGAGAAGCAGTGTTTTGGTGGGACGGGATTTAGAGGTGATGTCCATAGCATATGTTTTCTTTGGGCTAAGTTCAAACAACTTTTTGAGTTGATGTATGTACCACACGCTGCTCGTGAAGCGATGGAGTTGGCATTTCTACATCTCACACAAGGTGACCGTACTGTTGCAAAGTATTATGAGACTTATTTGGAGTTTGGATCCAAATGAGTAACTTCAGATGTTCTTAAGATCAACAAAGTTTTGCAAGGATTACGACTGGATATCAGATGCAGGATTGAGATAATCAAGCATGGATCATTATCTGAACTAGTTCAGAATGCTCGGTTGGTAGATAAGGGACTCACTAAGGAGGTCATCTTGAAGTCTTCGGATGCCAAAGGGAAACATGCCGACTAGAAGATTCGAGGGAGATCAGATCAAGGGTGTGACATGTATCTCGCTACCATATCGGTAGAAGAAATGGGTCTATCTTTTCAAGTCGAGGAGATCCTTGTAGCGAGAGAGTTTATAGATGTTTTCAGAGAACTATAGGGCTTACCACCAATGCGAGTCCATTTGAGATTAAGCTAGAATCGAGTACTACTCCAATATCAAAGTCTCCGGATCGAATGGCACCTACGCAAATGGTAGAGTTGAGGAAACAATTAGATGAACTACTTTAGAAAGGTTTTGTATGACCGAGTACATCACCATGGGGTGCACGAGTCCTATTTGTAAAGAAGAAAGATGACAGTTTCAGATTGTACATTGATTATAGGGCTCTAAATAGAGTCACTATAAAAAATCGTTACCCGCTATCGAGCATCGATGAGTTATTATCAGTTAAGAGGTGGGACTTGGTTCTCAAAGATATATTTAGAATCGAGATATCATCAGATTCCCGTTGCTGAAGGAGACATTAGGAAAACCACATTTCGAACTCGATATGGGCATTATGAATTTGTGGTAATGCCATTTTGTCTGACTAATGCCCATGTTGCATTCATGAAGCTAATGAACAATGTGTTTCGGGACTACTTGGATCGTTTCATTATTGTATTTATCAATGACATTTTGATACTTCAAGAGTCCAGAGGAACACGAGGAACATCCACGCTTAGTGTTAGAGCGTATTAGAGAACAATGATATTTTGTGAAGTTAAAAAGTGTAGTTTTTAGAAGAAACGTGTGGATTTTAGGGACATGTCGTATCGGAGGAAGGAGCTTCTGTTGATCTTGAGAAGGTATCAACGATTGTAAGTTGGAAACAACCAAAAAATGCATCAGAGATAAGGAGTTTTCTAGGGTTAGCAGGGTACTATCGGCGTTTTGTTATGAACTTTGCTAGCCTTGCGAAACCAATGATGAGAATTACGAGAAAAGATGTACCTTTTGTTTGGAATGAAGATTGTAAGAAGTCATTCAAAAAGCTAAAAGAGAAGCTAACAGAATCCTTAGTTTTTGTCTTACCACAACAAGGGATTCCATATATAATTTACATGGATGAATTAAAGACGAGATTAGGATGTGTACTTATGTAGGAAGGTAACTTGATTACTTATGCATCAAGGCAGTTACGTAAGCATAAGGAGGATTATCTAACTCATGATTTAGAGATGGCAGTTGTGGTCTTCGCGTTAAAGATTTGGATGTCATATCTTTATGGGGAGAAGGTACAAATTTTTATAGACCGTAAAAGTCTAAAGTACATATTCACGCATCCAGAGTTGAATTTGCATCGGAGAAAGTGGATGGAGTTTGTCGCAGACTATGAGGTGGACATCCCGTACAACCCGCAGAAAGAAAGTTGAGGTTTTGACTATGCATGAATTAAATGATTTAATTAGTAAGATAAGTGCTTTGAGACTAGAGCAGTGCAGATTGAGTCCGAGAGTGTCGAGTTGCGAGCAGTAAATCAGGCAGTCGATCCAAGATGAATCGAAAACTTTGATTGGTGAGCTTGGCTTAGAATCTTTTCTCTGATCCCAAGATCATTCGAAACACAAACTCGACTATTGATCATCATCAGACCGTCTTCTCTGAACACCTTAGGTCTTGATGATTGCTACGAATCTTCTATAAGGATGAAGAAGGAAATCACTCAATGGGTAGCGAAATGTCCAACGTGTCAATTAATCAAAATGGAGAAACAAGTACCAAGTGAGAGATTGCAAATTCTAAAAATTCCCGAATGGAAGTGAGACCATATTACCATGGAGTTTTTGATGGGTCTTCCAAGGACGCAAAGTGGAAAGGATGCCAATTGGGTAGTTCCCAAAAGATACTACGTTTATACCAGTTATGCCATTCACCTTGACCTTTTGGTTTATGATGCCCACGATCTCCACCGCATTCAACCGATTCTTGTAAATCACCCATTGTGTTCAATCTTTCGTAAAATATTTGCGTTCCGGTTTTCATGCACGGCGCCTCTTCTTTTTGTACCACGTTCTTTCGAAAATGTTTTTTATCTTTCCAGAAAGCATGGCCACGAGGAAGAAATCTTCTATGACAATCAAACCAACATGGTTTCTTACCATGTACTAGTCGAAATGAATTTGTATCCTCCATACAATATGAACATGTCAATCTTCCGTGCGTGCTCCATCCAGATAACATTCCATAGACAGGAAAATCGCTAATTGTCCATAACAAAACCGCTTTCAATGTGAAATTTTGCTTAGTACTGACGTCATAAGTAAGGATTCCTTCGTTCCACACCGGCCACAAAGAATATTGACTTCCAGATTGTCCATAGGGACTAAAACCAACCATGCACAAAGATAGACGTTTCTCGTTTCATACGCGAACTCGGGAAATATTTCATTAAAATCTTTCCAAGCCTCACCATCCGATGAATATTGCATTATACCTTCGGCCATTGAGTGTTCTGCGTGCCATCTCATTGACGTAGCGGTTTTTTTTATTTATATAACCTTCTCAACCTATTTGCTACAGACATATAGAACATTTCCTTGTATGGTACATATTTACGTGAAGATGGTATTTTAGGCCGAAATCTGCTTGCACCGCAAAACATGCATTCCAACAATTCTTTATCATTTCCCCAGAACAACATGCAACTGTTTCTACAAACATCAATTTTCTCATGTCGCATTCCCAAATCTTTTAACACACTCTTTGTTTCGTAGTATGTCTCAGGAGCTTGATTATTTTCCGGTAAATATTCTTGCATTGTTTTGCAAAAATGAATCCATGCAATTTTCAACCACATTGTAGTCTGTTTTAATACTCATCAATCTTGAAGATAAAGATAAATGAGACTGACCTTCACGAAAACCTTCATATATAGGCTGTTTTGCCGAATCTAATAGGTTGAAGAATCGACGTGCATCGATGTTCTCTTCATGGGTAAAGATAAATGAGACTGACCTTCACGAAAACCTTCATATATAGGCTGTTTTGCCGAATCTAATAGGTTGAAGAATCGACGTGCATCGATGTTCGGCATCTCTTCATGCGTTTGTTCATTAACAGCTCTAGAAAAAGCATCTGACACCATTTCCACATATGGATTGGTCGTTGATGCTTCATAAATAACTTCTTCATTTTGTTCTACTTGTGCATCTTGCACAATATCTCTAACACCACAATTTTCACCGTGAAAAAACTAAATTTCGTAATTTTCAACGAAACCCAACTAATAAAGATTTTTGCAAACAATTTCTTAACTTCGATACTTCATGTTTTTGCATCTTTTGCATGGATATAACATTGTCCCGTGTTCTTGACACAAAGGCTGCATCGATGCAAAACTCATGAATTGCTCCAATCCGTATAAGAATTCTTGCGTATTCTCTTCGGTTATAGGATCTTTTCTTCTATACATCCACTCTCTTGATCTATATATATTTCGATTTGAAGAAGACGACATTTTTTTTGAAAATATTTTTGTTTTTGATGGTTTGATGCACTCTTTGGTATGATCTAAATAGTGAACATTCAAACGGACATCCGTTGGAAATTGCAATGGATGTCCGTTGGAGGTTCACGTGAATTTATTTAATCCGGTGGCCTCAAAATTAACAATTTCAACGGGCATCCGTCGCAAATTGTAACGGGCATCCGTTGCAAATTCCAACGGATGCCAGTTGAAATCATATCCAACGGATTAATGCCCGGTGAAAGTGCTTACAAATCCGTTATTTTTGCATCTTAAATAGTTAGATCTTATAAATTACGATTTTGTAATTATAATTCATTTCATGTCGATCTCAAACGGCGACCAATAACCGAAATGACGCGAAATATGTCATCGAACTCAAACGGTGAACAAAACCGAAATAACGCGTAATATGTAATCCAAAGTTTAACTACAATTTCATTCAGTTCTTTTTCAACTACACTATTGTAACAATAACCTAAGGAAAAAACATTTAGGAAATGGCTTCAACTTAGAGGCAAAGTCCGCCGACACCTCCGTCGTCAAAATTAACCAGCATCTTTACGCCTAATATCGAACTCAAAAACAACCCTCATAAACTGCATAGCTGTCGGGAATCCTTTTCCCGATCTCGACGGTTAGATAGTTTATGAAAGTTGTTTTGGATTCAACAATAGATATTAAGATGGTTGTTATTGATGATTTGGGGTAACCTTAGGTTTCGATATAAATAGTAAATATTCCAACGGACATCCGTTAGAAATTGCAACGGATGCCCGTTGCTCCATCACAGTAATTTAATTCGACTGTTGAAACTCGAAATTTACAATATCAACGGGCATCCGTTGTAATTTCTAATGGGCATCCGTTACAATTTGCAACAGACGCCCGTTGTAATACTTTTCCCGGTTTCTAATGGGTATTCCAACGGATATGGCAACGGACTAAATCCGTTACAATCCGTTAAAAATCGCGACAGATTTAACGGATAATGCAACGGAAAAAATCCGTTCCAACTACGTTGAAATTTGTAACGGATTGCAATGGATTTAGGCCCGTTGAAAATATCAACAAATCCGTCACAATCCGTTGCTAATTGATTCCAACGGATGGATTCGTTGTCCCGTCCGTTGGAAACTGCGAGTTTTTTTTATAGTGTAATGGGAAAAATGAGACGTTACAAGTGAAGATTGGATTAAACCCTACATTTTTTCGTATGAAAATTGATGACAAGTATATGAGTTGTATAAGTGACTAGAGATGATCTAGAGAATTGATGTTTGATTAAATATTGGGGTCAGAGAATGTCGATATTTTGGTTAAGTATTAAAGCCGAGTGAACATCTTGTTAGTGTGCTCGCTCGAGTGATTTCACACTCGAATCTTCGGAAGAAGGCATGTGCGAGCGTGTTAGTGAGAGTTGTCACGTGAGGAGTATCGGGTCGACAACGTTAGTATTGCGAAATTTGGATATGGGTTGGCGTTATACCGTGCTGGGGTTATGGTAACCTTTCTAGCGACAGAGCGTCGAGTTAGTCAAATCAGTGGATCTGCCAGTATCGCACCGTGTTGGGTTTAGGGTAACCTTTTGAGTGATGGAGTGTTGTATTGTACTAATGGTTGGAGTACGTTGTGTTCTTGCGAGATCTTCAGTGTGTTGGGGTCTTTTGGACTTTGCGAGCGTATGCCCGAGATAGAGTCGTGTTGACTCCGTGTGTTATGATCCGGTGTGGTACTAGTTTTAGACTTTGGATACTCAGTCGGGTTGGGTAGAGTTGTTTGTATATCTTTAATGTGATGAGAGATTGTTATTTTATGTTATGTAGTTAAGAGTGGGAGAATATATGGCATAGAGTACGTAAACGTATTAGTCTCACTTTATTTGTAGGCTATCATTGATGGACAAGATATGGCGAGGAAAAAAACAATGAGGTTGAGCAGCAACATGAGAACTCACAGCGGACAGATGGGAGAGGCGTACATGAGGTCTGGATGAGTTTTATTTTGCATATCATATTTAATTTATTTACTTAATGTGATTATGATCTTTGCGTATTTCATTTGCTATATGTTCCGGACAAATTTTAGTCAGAATAAATCATTTATTTTGTTTTATAAATGTGTTTGAGCGGATATATATGGCCACATGTTGGGGTGATGGTGGACCTAGTCCCGATGTAGTTCCAGGATGGGGTATTATTGTATACACTACTCTTACCCAAGCCTATTTCTCCAAGTTTATGTTAGAAGTCTTAAATAATACATTATTACCGTTTCTATGATCGGTATGCTATGTAACCACACCTCTAAATTTTAGACCGACTTTCCTTAAACTATTGTGTTAGCATACACTTAACTTCCTTAGGTCTAGTCTCACACTTCGACTCATCCTATATTTTGGGCTTTATAGTGCTAACGCTCGATCGAGCATTTAACATTCAAACCATTCTTAATATCAAAGCTAATTATCAATCTCCACATTTCTTAAGAACATCGTGTTCATGTCTAGACCACCTTATAGGGTATTTCGGTCAATTTCCATGCTGGTGTGCTACTCACAATGATATAAACCTAGACCGATATTCTCTTTTTAGATCAATGGAAACAGACTGAAACACACTATAACTTATATTCTCAAAGAAAGGACCTCCTAAATGTCAACTAAAACTCGACTAGAATACCCTAAATTCAGCAAACGACGCCACAACACTTGTGATCTAGTGTTGATAAGTCAGTGAATATTCATAATCTCTCCAAGAGTTTTGTAGCTTAATCTTAAGAATTAGAAAGGAAAAATAAAATATCTATTGATGAAAAACTTGGTTTAAACGTCACATAATGAGTTCTTTCTTTATAAGGATATAAAAATGATGTGAAATTTATTAAAATAAGAAAAACTAAAAACTCGGTGATATTGCTCGGTCAAGCAATAAAATCACTCGATTGAGCACCGTAGAAGTCTTAGCCCTAATATCGACAAAACTAAAGTATATTGGTCCACAAAGATACTCGGATCGAGCGTTTTCTTGCTTTGGTTGAGCATTTTGGCCGAGCACCATTTTGTTCTAACCGACCCTTAACAGAGCATCATTTTGCCATTGTAGTCTTTATTGAGTGTTCTTTGACATCCTTGTGGGATCATTATCTATCATTTCATATCCAATTGTAATAACTAATCTTGAAGCTTATTTACCTTTCTCCTTGTTGTTAGATGGGTTGAAATAGATTGAAATCTCTTAGCAACCCAATATCAGAACATAAAACTCGATTGTAAAACCCTAGACTTTGTGAACAATGTCAAAACACGTGTGATCTTGTCCTTTCTTGTTATCTGGTGGTTCCTTCTTTTAGAAACCATCTCAAGAAACCTGCAATAAATTAGGAATAAAATGAAACACAATTTGAATTAATTTTTTTAGGAACAAAACCTCCTTATACATAAGCACATTCATCGGTTGAGGTATAAAGATCATGCCCTCTTACACTCAAAGAAGGAAATGTTATTCTGATTGTATGCTCTCACAAGAATTTGTGCAAATTCTCTCACTACCTCACTATTTTTGTAGTGATCTAACTGATGGTCACTCATTTCTCTTACTCCTCGTCCTTTAGTAGTTTATTATCCGTCTCATGTAATTCCAAGACTTGCGTCACTACAGGTGATTTGTCCTTTGTTACCTTGTATTATTCACAATTTTCATCAGATTTATGAAGCATATGGTTATCATCTTGTATCACGTCGTCTTACGATTCTATCACATGTTTGCTATTTGCTCATATAAAAAATAACCATTGGTTTTGATATAATGTCGCAGTTATGCATAGGGATTCAATTGATACCTTGCACTCTCAGTGTGGATGTCTCTTTATAAGAGTCCTCTATGTTTTGACGCCCTTGTATCATTCATGTGGACGTTGATTTTCCTTTCTACAATAATGAGAGGATACAAATCGCTGTCTCATTGCTATACGTATTTAACCCATGTCACTATTGATTTTTGTCCATACCACCTACGTGAACGTTAGAGCTGATTCAACTGAAAGCGTGTAATCAATAAACTTCGTCGATACCAGCCTTACTTTTGTATTTAGAATACAAATGGTAATTTAAAAGCATCTCAATTTTCTTCTCCAAATCTCAGTATGCTTTCACATAGCTCCATCCAATGAACGTAGGGATCTCCATCTTGATAGTGCCGATGTTCATCATCAATTTGATCCTTTGGGTGTTGGTTTGTGCTTCATGGGATATTCACTACTCCTTGTCTAAAATCTCAACACACTATTCATCATCCATGTTTAGTGGGTATGGATTACCAGTCGCGTATGGTTTCCTTCATTGTATCTCTCCAAATGTTATTGCTTCCACCCGAGCATATTGTTGGTTGGCATTAGTGAATTCATTTATCATGTGTTTTAATTCTTCCATCATCAACTGCCATGGTAGTTTTAACTGAGCAGCTCCCTCACCGTGCGGTGGTTCGTCAGGATTACGGTTCGGGTTTTAAAAACCAAACCAAACCGAACCAAATTTTTGTATTTCGGTTCGGTTTGGATATATTTAAATTATCCGATTTGATATGAATATGTAAAACTCGTTGGGTTTAGTTCGGTTTGGGTAATAACCGAAAAATATCGGTTATCCGATCGGGTATTAAAATATATTAACAAAAAAAACCTAACCCCCAAATTTTTCTGTCTTCACGCTATTGTTCTTCTCTCACGTTGTTCTTCTCTCTTTAGGTTGTTCTTCTTCTTTTCCTTTAGTCTCACCCGGCGATTTCATCCACTTATCGCTTTCACCCGACGATTTCTTCCACCCATCAATACATCTTTAGAATTAAATTTTAGTGAATGATACATTTTTAGACTTAAATAAGTTAATATTTTTCAAGATATTATCGTTTTGATATTTAATTACGTTCTTTATTTGGTTATATCTAACTTTTTTTACACAAAAGTTTTTTCATCTTAAATTTTGAATAAAGCGAACTAATATCTAAATAATAACCGAATTAATATCAAAATAATAACTAAACGAAACCAAATTAATTAGAGTTTAGGTTATTTTGGTTATCATTGTTTTACATATAACCGACAGAACTGTTATAAAACCGAACAGAACTGAACGATTTAAATTTGGTTATAATATGGTTATTATTTATAGAAATCCGAGTAAACCGAACCGAAAACCGATTTGGTCAGGCCTAGTTCATAAGAATAGAGATTAAAAAGTTAAAAATATAAAGGATTAAAGGAAAAAAGATGACCGAAGCCCACAATCACTCAAAAATAGTATTTTGCTCTATTATGCTCACATACTCATCGGTCTTTTCCTCGACTTTACCCATTCGATTTAGTTTAGAAGTCGAGGATGACTCGACGTGAATTTTAGAAAAATTCAAACTAAATCTTGACGCTATAAGTTTATAACGTCGACACAAAGTTAAGTTTTCTAATCAATGATATTCTATTTCTGTCAGAGGAATATTTTTATTTCTTTTATAAGGTATCTTTTTATTTCTTTTCTACCATTCCTTATTTTTTGTGATTTTTCCTTTTCTCTTCTTCTTCTTTTTTTTTTTGAATTTTTTTCCTTTTCATTTTCTTCCTTTGTATGGGTTTTTGATAGACGAAAATAAAAACAAGACTCTTATACCACTTGATATTAAACTAGATTGACATTCTTTTATTAGATGGAAGAAAACAGACAGACACCCTTTAGCAATTTAATAGAAAAAACATAGAACTTGTCGTTAATAAGAAATGACATCACAAACCCAAACTATAATTAGACTAGAAAATCCCAATCATAGCAAACGACATAATAATACTTTTGATCTAGTGTTGATAAGTCGGTGTACACTCAAAATCCCTCCAAGTGTTTGGTAGCTAAATCTAGAAATAGCAAAGAAAAGACATTCTCCAATCATTATAACTTAGTTTAAAATGTCATATAATAGGTATCCTATGTATAAGTACCAAAAAATAATAGAAAATTGAATAAAATAACCAAAATTCGATAAATTTGAGTATAAAAAATCTACCCCTGGCTTGAACTCTCATAGGTCCACATAAATCAGTATGTATGAGTCCTAGAAGTTCAATAACACTCTCTTCGGTTTCACTAAATAAATATTTGGTCATCTTACCGGTGAGACACGAGTTACAAGCTGCATAGGATTCATAATCGAAATGACCCAGAAGGCCATCCTTATGCAACCTAGTGATTCTTTTCTCACCGATGTGACCAAGTCTACAAAGCCAGAGATACGTCTAGTTTTGACGATCATCTAACTTTCTTTTTTCGACCAGAAACATGCATGTTCAAAAATTCAACATTCGCATCAGGTAAGACATAAAGACCAAGCTGTAAATAACCATTCACACGTAAATCATCATAATGATAAATAGAGCAAATGTTATCACTTAAGGCAGATCGAAATCCACGTCAAGCATAGAAATAGAAATGATGTTCGAAACAAATTTCGAAACATAATAAACGTATTCTAAAAGCAAAGTCTTGCTCGTATGCATAGAGAGAGTAATAGTTCCTAAGGCAAAAGCAGCAATGGTTGCGCCGTTTCCAACCTTCAAACTGAACTCTCTCTTCTTGAACCTCCTAATGATCCTCAGCCCTTGCAACACATTGCAGATGTTAAAACTGCTATCAATATCCAATACCCATTTAGAGGAATCAATAGTAGTCAAGGAAATCATGAAACATTTGTCATAGAAGTCTTACCTCGTTTCTTGCCGCCAAGAGATGCAAGGTATTCCTTGCAGTTTCTCTTCTAGGGCCCCTTCTTTTTACAGAAAAAACACTCAATATCCGACCGGTCGGCCTTGCTAGTGCTACCCTTGGCCTTGGTCACACCAGCCTTAGGTGCACTTTGCTTGGTCCTGGGCCTTTTCTTGCCCTTCTTCTTCTAATAAGAAGATTGACCGACCATCAGCACAGGTCCAGATTCCTTCCTCGAGTTGGAAATCTGTCTCTCATACTCAATGAGCATGTTATGCAACTCGTGCAAGTCAACATTCAGCTTGTTCATGTTGTAGTTAACAACGAACATGGAGAAGGAGTTTGAGAATGAGTGCAAGATCAAATCCTATTGCAACTCCTTATAGAAGGTACAATCAAGCTTCTCAAGCCATTCTATCAAACTTATCATCTTTAGAACATGTGGACCAACCGGGGAGCGCTCACTCAAGCTCTACTTGAACAAAGCCCTCGACAACTGAGATCTTGCCGTGCGACTTTGTTCGCCGAACATCTTCTTAAGATGCTCGATGATCTGTGAAGGAGTCATATCCTCATGCTGTTTCTGGAGTTCACAACTGTTAGAAACCAAGATGATACACTTGACAGTCAAGCTTTGATCTTCATGCTTCAGAAAAGCATCCATGGCTTTCTGATCCGCAAGATCAGGGAGTGGGGGAGCAGACTTATCAATCACATGGATAAGCTTCTTGGAAATCAACACTAGCCGTAAGTTGTGATACCAGTCCTCGAAATTCTCCAGAAACAAGCCTATGGGTCTTGAGAACGAAACGTAACAACAACTGAGATATTATTTGAGATATCTGAACAATTAAAAATTAACAGTAAGAGTTAGGCATCAATAAATATCATAAAGATATGGACTTCATCAATATAATATGCATGCTAATCAACGTTACAATAACATTAGAAATCATATTTCATATTAGCATTAACCTACAATTATATGTCCGAGCCCTTGGTTGTCAAGACGTTTCTCAAACATATAAAGTAGATTCTTTACAAATTTTATCCCCATAAAATTCATAGATTAATTTTAAAATTAGCTCTATATCACATAGTCACCTAGTTCTCAGGTCGTTCCTATTGATAGTTGAGTGCATCCCTCAGCTCATGGTTGGATAACAATTAAGTTCATGTCCCCCGGGTAGTCCAGGCGTTTACAAGAACTAAGTGTTCCCTCCCACTAGACATCTTATGTCGCACACTAATCAAATTCTTGAACTACATGCCTCCTGGTTGTCAGGCCGTACCATGTAAACAAAAATCGATTCACACGTCCACTCAGAAGGAAAAGCTTAAATGAAAAACGATTTATCATTCGGAACTCAATAATTTATTTTTTTTATTTAAAGTCTTAGAAGTTCCACTCGATGGAGTAGACATTTCATTGGATCGAGCTAGACTCGTGGGATACTTGATCGAGTTATAAATTAACTCAATTAACTTGCAGTTCCACTCGATCGAGTCGACATTCCACTCGATCGAGTCGGACCAACCGAGAACGCACACGTGCAACGTGTGGCTCGATCGAGTGGTCATACCAGCTTTATCAAGTCGAGTTCTCTCGGAATACGAAAAGTCACCTTCCACCCGGAATACGAAAATTCATCTTCCACTTGGAATACGAAGATTCATCTTCCACTCGGAATACGAAAAGTCATCTTCCACTCGATCGAATCGTCTCACGACTCGATCGAGTTGGACGTAATGACTTCGAACGCCACGATCTTTCGTTCTTTTTGAGTTGGAGAATCTGCTCAATCGAGCATTGGATTATGAAACGAAAACGTCACGACGTTTGAGCTCCCATTGGAATGAGTTGGACGTTCGGGAGAAATTCTCCCGCGCGAAGAACAAGGATTTTGATTCGTTTTTCCGCCCATAAAATGATCCCAAATCCTAGAAACAGACGGCCAGAAGCTCTGATACCACTGTTGTATTTTTTACGGGGGTGCGGAAGCGTATTTTACAACCCAAAATATGTGATCTAAGCATGTTCGGATTTGGTTCGGGGTTTTTCACCAAAAACACGAAGAACGGATTATCGGATTGCTTGTTTCTGATGAATCTGATCGAATTGGATGTGAGGAATGAACCTACAATCCCTCTACATGTATCAAAAGATGGATCCCTGTAATCGATAGGTGGCTCTCATTCGTAACATATTTTTAAAATGTAGTACTTAGTCTAACATACTATGTTGTGTTCGATTTGATACAACCTATAATCGAAAAATTTATTTCTATGTTGCGAGTGTAAGGAAACTTATATGCATAGAAGGCTTGCAGCGGAAGAACATAGATAATGAAATTTTTCGGTTTCCTCCTTAAATCGGTTCAGATATTGACCTTATTAGGATTTCATGAGATTTATCTTTGCTCGATGTCATTCAAAACTTGATGTCGCGACTCACGAGCAACAATGAATCATTCTTGCCTCCACAATTATCCACACGAACGAAAGGAATATATATTTGCAAATGTCTCACGAACCAGGCGGCTAGACTAAGTCAAATACTCAATGTGCTAGCTAGGTGTTTCAACCTTGGACTTTTGCGGCTACCAGTTTGTGTTTTTTTAGTTGCTTTTGAAAAACCTCCTTACTCGGGTATTTATAAGGAATTTAGGAGTCCTAAACGAATCCGAATCCTATTCCGAATAGGATTGTTTAGTTTCAGTTAAACAATGAAACCTAATCCTATTCGAAATAGGATTAATGGACGTTAGGTTCAATTTCGAAATTAAGTCCAACATAACTGAAGACCCAAAACGTCCATGTCCATTCGTTTTTTTTGCGATCCAATAGGTCCTCGTTACGTCGGTAGTGATAGACATCACAAATAATAAGCGGTGTCTAGCAACACATTATTATTACCTAAGTAACAAGAATGTGAGTGACTCGATATAACAATTCCGTGATTGATGTTACCGTATAGTCTAATCCTTTTGTCAATGTCTCGATCGAGCACAAGCCATAGATTATGTCATACTCATATAGTTCAATCTTAGGTATGTTGATTTATAAGTAGATTGTTTAGAAACAAATAAATTCGGTATCACATATCAATTTATTTGAGCAAGGTCATGCATTTCACAATCTCACTTAATCAAAGAGCTCTCTACATCACCCCCGTTATATAGGAGGGACAAATTCTATCTCAATCAACCAACATTTTACTACATAAGTTAATTGCATACCCAATTACTACCTCCTTAGTCCATCTACTTACGAGTGATGTTTAGTGGTGTAAAAGTATGCAAATCAATTATGTTAAGCTCTCTAATAATCTCAAGTCAAGTGATCACATATACAATCATCATTATGAGAATTGATTATGACAATCATATTACAATCCACGTAGCAATATCCCGGTGCGTCGATCTAGTACATTGTTCTCTAACATGTATCCATGTATGGAATTGATAACTCATATTAATTCAATACATACTAGTCTTAATGCATCATCGATATCTTTATTTTCAATGATACTCGATTAGGGATATCATTTAAGAATATATTCAAAATAATAATTCTAAAGATGTTATTGCATTAATTTATAACACGTAAAAATAAACGGAATGAAATAACAAATACCATAGATGATAAAATGACATGATACATAAATAAATTTCCAAAAATAATTATCCAATTATTAATTCTAGAGCATATTCCAACAACGGGTGTCATCTCTAGAAAGCTCTGAAGAGTTGACAAACATCAAAAATATCATTCCACGTATTTTATCTTCATTTACACGTATATGAAATATTTCTTGATACGTGGCCATCATAACACTACTTTTCAAGCATGCCTACCTGTGGAAGTTCTCCTCGAGGTCGTTGAAAAAATATATGCACAATTTCAACATAAATAATAGAATCAAATATGTTAAACTTTCTCAAGCACCACAACACGCATCTTAACGGGAGGTATCACATTTTCATATCCACTTGATAGAATGATTTTGATATAAAACATCCCGAAATACAATTTCTGAAATAATAAAACATTAAATAGATCGATTTTTTTTTTATTTAGGAACGTTAGAATGTGAAATGGAGTGCCCCGACGGACAAGACATAAAGGCCAAAGGCACGTGTGAACAACTGTGTCTGTTTGCTTTCCCAAAAGAATAAGAGTAGAATATCAAATTTAATCATTAATTCTATTTTCTTGTTTGAGAAACCAATGGAGAATAACTCTAATTAATTCATTAATAAAACCAAGGATTAGCAGTTTAATCATATTATGATCATTTAAGTGTCAACGTAAAGGGTTTTCATTATACTCAAGTCATATATCAAAGGAGACTTTGATGGATAAATTGATATAAATGATATACAAAGGGCTTTTAGGAAATTTTTTTTGAGTCACACAATTTCTTAAACGTGCCACCATCAAGCTTTCAAAATAAAAAAAAATTTAATTCATAATTGATGTTGAAAGTGAGAGTATAGACACTATTTTTGTTGTATGTTCATGCAGTATCATGATCAAATCATACTCTTTATTCATATCTTAAATGGTATTAGATATACATCAATTTTACGATGATACTTATACTAAATAACTCTAATATATATCTGTAAATACAAGATTTAAATTGAATCCAAAATTTAAACCAAACAACACACAATTTTGAGTAATGTGTGTGAAGATTATCTATATCTATTTTCATAATAATATTAAGTTATCATATGATTATTCCTCAAATTACACTCACAACCCTATAAAATTTATTATGAAAGGTTTGTATTACACAATCACACTTCAAATTCTTACAAATCTTTACCAATTCTTCTTTCGAATTTTCAGCGTAAATATCAGATGGAGAGGATGGTTATCACGTCCAACAACATCATCCTCTTTATATTACGCCCCTTTCAATATTTTCATTGATTTTTTTCTTAGATTTGTTAAGTGTTTTTTCTCTTCATCTAATATTTCCAAAGATCTTATTAATATTTCTAAATCTTTAAATACTATTTCACGCAAGGTTTTGACCAAGAATATATACCGTATAATAAAAAAACATGCTTAGAATATATTTAATAATAGTAGTAGAAAATTTGATAAAACACAAAAAAATTGAAATTCAACAGTGATAGCGTTTATGATATAAGAATTTCTATCCTTCATATTATAGGACATAGCACACGTAAAAGTCCCACATTGAAAAATGAGAGAAAAATAACTCTATATAAATAACTCTTTATATAGAGTTATTTATGGAAGCTTATTAAATGGAAAAAGAGAGATAAGTGGGCTATATTGTGGGCTTGAGTATTTAAATTAAAAATCAAAAGATTGGGTCTTGTGTATTTAAATTAAAAATCAAAAGATTGGGGGCTTAATACGATTTTTTATTTCTCTTCTGATTTAAATTTCGTATTAAGAATTGGTCATAACCCTTCAACTACAACAGTCACAACCCTTCAACTACAACCGATTTTGGGTCCTCTTTGTAACTGCTGTCCGAGAAAGCAATCCGATCTTCTCCATTCCTTTCTTCTCTGCATTCTGAGTAAAAATTACATTGTAGATTCGACAGTAGTCTTGAACTTCTGTGATCGTTACATCCTCTAGACAGAAGCCAGGCCTCAATCAAACGTCGGTAACTTTACATTCGTTAGATTCACTTTAATAAGTTTTACATATTATTTATTGCTTGTTGTTCTGTTTGTATTGTTTCATCTCGGATTAAAACTGATTGGTTCTAACACATATTACGTAAAAAAAGTTCGTTCAAAACAATGTATTCAAACTTTTTAGTCGTTCTAGTTTATCTTTTCATGTGAATTCCCTAATTTTGAGTATTTTTCCTTGTTAATTAAATTCCATAAATTAACATAAAATTATTTAGGGAAGAGATAAAATGAAAAAAAATATAAGATAAACAACTTTCATTTGTATTTATCTATATTAAAAAATATTTTAAATTTGTTGAAAGAATACAAAATGACGTATCTGTTAAATCAAAAGACTTGAAGACAAACTAATAAATACGCCTTTACGTGAATCGCCATGGCAGCGACAAACTTTGTATTGAAGCAAATGTTTCGTTGTTTCCTTTAATTTCAGGATAACAATAATCCAAATAAATGAAAGGATCATATTTGAAAAGGGGTTTTGAAATATATTAGTGTTACTCGAAGGGAAGGGATAAAAAACTTGATGCTGGTTCCAAGTTAAACAAATTAATCTAACCGTAAGTGTACAGTACGTGTGTAGTATTCTAGATGTCGATTCTATAGGGACTACGCAACACAAACTAAACTCACATAAACGAATCAAACTTGCTACAAACGAATATGGTTTTGAGATAAAGTAACTAAAATCAATAAACTAACGAGTTCTCAGCAATGAAACAAACGCTCTAGGATCCGGTTTCACCACAACGCTCTCTCGAACCAACAATCAATCAATCAATCTAATCATGCATTCCCAATCAACACATCTCAGACAGACGATCCTAATATGATTTCTACCCTCTTTCAAGACATAAAAAGTGATTTAGTCAAGTTACCCCTATTTGCGTGGTTGATCCCTTAATCTAAACCCATCAAGTTCTATGATTCATCCGATTTCAAATCCTCAACCGTTACTACTCTACTTTCGTGACCTAATATTGGCTGTTCTAATCCTGAATGTACGGGATAAAAAATCTCCTTTCGATCCTTCTCCTAAGTTCCTAAAACGTGCATCTACTTGGCCTTCGCAAATAACGACATTCAAATACTCCGATAAAGAATAGAAAAGCCAAAATAGGGAATTTCGTTCATAAATCAGTCAAAAGAGGTTTCGAGATTGGCAAGGGCTAATCCCTTCTCCTAGAACAAAACCACTACTCAGACATGAGTTCGAAACAAATCATCATAAAAGAAATAGATAGTCTAGAGAGCATAGAAATCAAACAAAATGAGTTCTGAATCAATTTTCCAATGCTCCCTAAATGTCCCCTTGCTAAGACTACTCGAACGGTGATAAGGAACATAGAGAATCCCCCTCATTGTTTTGAACCGACCCCTTCTCCTGTTTCTGAAGTTCTGAACCGTTGGTCCTTATATTGGTGGCACCCCTTAAGTTTTGTCTCGTTTAGTTCCCTTTTTAGTGTTGTTTGTCTGTCATGCGCCCCGCGCGGGCTAAGTGGCCAACTTGCACGGGCTCCTCTTGGCTGCTGACCTTTGGCATGACATGCACATGGCATACCCATTCGCTGTCCGAGATAGAATAAATGATACCTACATCCAAAAGTTTTAGAATTTCCGTTTTCATTATATCTTTCAAATTCGAGTTCAGCCTCCTTTGAGCTTCGATGGAGGGTTTGTGGCTGTCCTCCATGAGAATTCTGTGCATGAAAAATGAAGAGCTCAATCCCTTGATGTCGTTGATGGTGTATCCGATCACTATCCTATGCTTCCTTAGGTAAGCAAGTAGCTTTCGTGTCTCATCTGCTCCAGTTAGCATTCACAATAACAAGGCATGTTTCATTGCATCCAAGGTACTCATACCAAAGAGAAGAATGGAGAGGTATGAGCTCGAGTTTAGGCGCATTTTCTACTGTGAAATTAGCATGTGTTTCGCGCGGAATCGCTTCGTGTGCAACATCCTGTAGTGCCTCAATGGCACTAATGAATTCTACGTAGAGCTCGGCTTCTTCGTCTGTGAACCCTGCGTCCCTGCAAACCTGCATCAAGCATCTCTCAAGAGGTTCAGAGATACTTACCTGATCAAGCGTGTCATTTGCCAACTTTTCCAACAAGTCAACTCTAAGACAAGACTCCTTGAAGGACGGTTCTTTCATAGAGCTGGACAAGTTAAACTCTATCTTCTCGTTTACGGCACGTAGAGAGAGCTTTCCTTGTTGTACGTTGATCATGGCACCAACATTGGCTAAGAAAGGCCTAGCCAAAATAATCGACACCCTAGAATCTTCTTCTATGTCTAGTACAAAGAAATCTGTGGGTATACAAAAAGTACTTACTTTGGTGGGTATGTTTTCAACAATACCCACTAGATACCTTACCGAACGATCTGCGAGTTGTAGAGATATTCTGGTAGGCTTGAGCTCTTCGAATTTCATCTGCTTGTAGACCGAATATGGCATGAGGCTCACGCTTGCTCATTAATCGCACAGGGCCTTGTCAAAATCGATTTCCCTTATGGTGCATGGAATGGATAAGCTTCCCGGGTCCTTCAACTTTGGGGGCAACTTATTTTGGAGAATGGCATTGCATTCCTTGGTGAGTGCTACCGTCTCATTCTCTTAGATGTGCCTCTTGTTGGAGAGAATCTCCTTGAGGAATTTGGTGTATGTAGGCATTTGTTGGAGGGCTTCCACGAACGGGATGATCATGTGGAACTTCTTGAGGATCTCTAGAAACTTGCAAAATTTCTCTTCATTCTTCCCGCTCATCAACCATTGAGGAAACGATATAGGAGGTTTGTAAGCCGGTGGAGCAACATACGACTTTTCTAGATCCGGCTCAGCCCCTTCCATGATCGCGATGCCTTTGCGTTTATCCACATATTTTCTAGCAGCTTTCTCTTGATCTTCAGGGGGCAGTTTCTCAATCACATTCCTTTGCGTAAGGTAATAGCATTGACGTGCTTTCTCAGGTTGAGATCAGGCTTCCTAGTGAGTTTTTCGGGATTCCAAGGGGATGAGGCAACCGATTGCGCTATGGAATTCTCTAGCATCTTCACATGCGTGCTCACGGATTCCATCTATGTTTTGAACTCATTAATCGTTGTCCCATAACTACATTGAGCTTGGGTTGAGTTGATTACTACTACCTTTGCTCCTTGATGAACTCAAGCATTACCGCCTCAAGGCTTGATGAAGGAGCCTGAGGAGGTCGAGGAGCTTGAGAAGCTTCCTGGAATTATTGAGTACTCTATTGGTACGGCTGCATACCATGTGGCTTCTGCTAAAAACCCGAGAACTTAACCGGTTGAGTCATCTCATAAGAAATTTTTGGATGGTTCCTCCAGTTGGGTAGTAGGTATTCCTGAATTGCATATTTCCCTGCTGTTGGGCATAACTCATCTGCTCCATATCCTCTTCCGTTGTGCATTGATACACTACATGCTCTGTATCTCTGCAATTTACACATTACAAGGCATTTGAATTTCCGATTCCTTTACCCTGGTTCATCTCGTAGAGACCCCTTCTCTTGTTCGGCATACCCCTCGGTGTGGACCACATAGTATGGTTCATGACAATGTTATCGATCAACTCATATGCCACCGGTACACTTTGATCAATGAATTATCCTCTAGTAGCATTGTCCAATGTTATTCTGTGCTCATCTGAGATCTCGTTGTAGAAAGTCTGGATCACATACCGCTGTTCTAGACCATGGTGTGGGCAAATCTCTAGTAGGTCCTTAAACCTTCCCCAAGTGATGCGATCCTCACTGGAATGACAGTCTAGAACGAAGGTATGATGGATAACCCTTGCTGCAGCCGAGCCGAAAGACTCCTCTACACAAGGCATGTGGAACGATAGGTCACAGGAGAGTTGCAGAAGGCTCTCGATTTACCGAGATTGTCTTTGAGGATATGACACACCTATGAAGAACAAACTAGTTTTAGATATGACACACCAACAATGGAGAAATTCTCAAAGAGAAATTCAAAATTCAAATTGAAGAAAAGGTGAGTTCTACAAGGGCATGGCCGGCCATATGAAGAAGAAGAAGTCATGCAAGATTTCAATGCTACAATAAATGCATGCAAGCCATGCAAGGCTTGTAATTTAAACGAACAAAAAATTCAAAATTCAAAATAAACGTAAGATAAAATACTTCGATACGATCGACGTATGAAGTCTTGGGCCAACAATTAGGGAGACTGAAGTGAGTCGTGGCCTTGTTTAAAACCCACCGTTGGAAAACCACGTGGGACAAAACCAACGGTGGGAAAAGAGCACACACGAAACACTTACCCTAATTGTTGATCGTTGCGAGATGTGCTTCGACTTTTAGTATGGCTCGGATGTTGGAGCTTCCTTGTGAACTCGAGCACTCGTCATGAACTTGCACGGCCATGACAATTCCAATGATAGCTTCCTTGAGCGTCCTAGTTTTAGCTCGAATCACGGTACATGCCGGTATGGTTAAGGCATCATCCTCTCTAGCCCTAGCACGGGTCATAGGACCAGCGTCCTTCTTTCTCTCCTTATGACGGGTCGTATCCGCCTTTCTCTCCTTTGGACGGGCTGGGTCGTGTCCTCCTTTCTTGTCTTGTCCTCCTTTCTTGCTTTAGCTTGGGTCATGGGATTTTCTTGTAACATTGAGGCGTCCTCTTTTTACTCGGGATCCTCGGTGCTGTCCATGATCATATCATCCCCTCCCTTTTGAAAAGAATTTGTCCTCAAATCTGTTTGATCTGCGAAAAAAGGCACCAAATCAGTAACATTAAACTGGAACTCACATTATACTTACCTTGAAAGTCGAGTTCATAAGCGTTGTTGCTGATTCTCTTGGTCATGGTGAAGGGTCCATCAATCCGGGGCATCAACTTTTATTTCCTCTCGTTCGGGAATCACTGCTTTCGCAAATGGATCCACACTTGGTTGCCGGGCTCGAAGATCATTTGCCTTCGTCCCTCGTTTGCCTGCTTCGCATAGAGTTTTCTTTTCTCCTCTATGTTCTTCGTAGCTTTCTCGTTGATCTATTATACCATTTTAGCTTTCTTTTCTCCGTCCAAACTAACTTGATCAGTTGAAGGTAACAACATTAGATCCAAAGGTGAGGCAGGGTTGAACCCGTAAACGATTTCAAATGGTAAACATTTGGAAGCAGAATGTACAACATGATTATATGCAAATTCAGCATGTGGCAAACATTCTTCCCAAGTTCTCAAGTTATTTTTAACAATTGCATGCAAAAGAGTTCTTAGGGTTCAATTAAATACCTCGGTTTGACCATCAGTTTCTGGATGACACGTCCTGGAAAACAATAACTTAGTTCCTAACTTCGACCATAGATTTTTCCAGAAGTGACTAAGGAACTTTGTGTCCCTATCAGAAACTATCATCCTAGGCATGCCATGTAACCTGACTACTTCCTTATGGAATAGATCTGCTATGTGCAATGCATCATCCGTTTTGTGGCATGCTATAAAATGTGACATTTTAGAAAATCTGTCTACAACAACAAAGATTGAGTCGTGATATGCGTTATATCGAGTAATAAAACCTAGACTAACGCTTCCGCAAGAATACGGATCGTGTAGTAACTAGGGTCGAACACAAGGAATTGATGCGACTTCGTAGCTATTGAACTAATTGAATTAGACGTGTGAGGTGACTAAAGTTGTGATTGTGATTGAACTGAACATCCATTGCGCATCTTACATGCATAGACGCATTACGTCTGCTATCCTAATCCCTAGATTTAACCGATTGACCTGGCGTAGATTCTAAACCGGCTAAACCCTAAATCATGGCTTTGTTCCGAAACCTAATGCCCTGGCGTTGGTTTATTAGATTTCTAAGATCATTCAATCAAGTGGCGTACAGGTAGAGAAAGCATTAAGAACAACCATGAAATCTGAAAACATGATAGAAACCAAATTCATTCATTCAAGTGGCGTACAGGTAATGAAAGCATTAAGCATCACCATTCATTAAGCGTAAGACTTCATTACAACGTAGCAAATCTCTCTAACCCATGGCAAGGAATCTACTCAGACATAAATACAGACAAGGAAACACAAGAGAAGTCTAGATTCGACATAGATGTAGAAAGAGATGACTCCCTATTCATAAACCGATGCCTTCGGTAGATTCTTCTCGCTCCCGATCCGTAGATCCGTCGTTTTCTTCCTTCTTCTCCTTGCCCTAATGTCTCCCAATCTCTTCTGATGTGTTCTGGTTCGTCCCCCCTTTTTAGATCTGATTTTTCCCTTTTAATTTTGCCGATCTAGATCTTAGGAAAGTTTGTTGGAACGCTGGACCCGAGCGGGCATTCTCTTTACCCGATCGTGCAGGTGACCTACCCGATCGTGCACACACACATGAGCCCGATCGGGCACCATGCCCGACCGTGTACTTCATCAGCCCGAGTCGTGCAAACTTACGGGGTTTTCTGCCATGAAACAGCCCGAGCGGGCACTCCAAATGCACCCGAGCGGGCACCTATGCCTGAGCATATCCCTTGAGCACCCGAGTCGTATAAGGCTATGGGGTTTTCTTGAATGATTCAGCCCGACCGGGCACTCTCAATCCCCCCGAGCGGGCATGTCTTGAAGTGTAGTTTCCGCTCCTTTCGCTTGGTGTTTGAGTGCTCGCTTCCATCCGTGGCCTTGCATAAGCCGAACCTTGTTACACAGCTTCGTTTTCGGGTTTAGATTGCATAATCACTCGTGTTTCTCTTCAATCCTTCGTTTCCTACACAAAACACGAAATGTGGATAAAGTCTTCGAATATGCTCAATAGATGAATGAAATATAAATAATCTACTCTAAACTATACCTAAGAATGATATAAAAACTATAACAAATTACGTGTTATCAAGTCGTGTCCAGTCTTAGTCCTAGGCAACCCGATAAAAAAAATCCATAGATATATCAGTCCAAGGGTTAGTCGGGATAGGTAGAGGGGTATACAAACCGTGAGGTTGAATCTTAGACTTAGCTTGTTTGCACGTGACACATCTTTCACAAATCCGTTCAACGTCCCTCTTCATGTGCGGCTAGTAGAAGTGGTCCTGTAATATCATAAGTGTTTCCTCAATCCTAAAATGACCAATAAGACCATCTCCATGAGATTCTCTAACAAACAATTCTCGCATGGAACAGTTAGGCACGCACAATCAATTATCATACAACAGAAAGTGGTTCTGCCTAAAGTAATGATGTGATGCAAAATTTTCACTCATTTTGTACACTTCTCCGAACTCCAAATCAGATACATATATTTCTTTAAGTTGCTCAAATCCTAGCAGCTTAGCATCTAGAGTATTTAGCACAGTGTACCTTCGGGATAGTGCGTCCGCTACGATATTTTCCTTACCATGCTTGTACTTGATGACGTAAGGAAATGTTTCGATGAATTTGACCCACCTCGTGTGTCGTTTGTTGAGTTTATTCTGACCCTTTAAGTACTTGAGAATTCGTGGTTTGTATGTATAACAAGCTCCTTTGGCCACAGGTAATGCTGCCCTGTTTGCAACGCTCTCACAAGCGCGTACAACTCCTTGGTCTCCACTGGGTTGGTACGGTAAGCTGGCTGATTTGGAAGTGTGGCTCGGGAATGAAGTCGATTTGATGTTCGATGCCGCGTATAGGAGGTAATCTCGTAGGGTTGTTTTCGGGAAAAAATTCTTCATAATTCTTCAATAAAAATGTGATCTTACTCGGCAGCACCGGTGCAAGGTTAGTCAAGATCAAAAGAGCTTCTTTAGACACGAATAATAAAACCGATTGACTAGAGTGAAGAGATTTCTTGATCTCACCCGATTTAGCGTAGAAGTTTGATACCCTTAGTACATGTTCCTCTTCATACTTCTCCGTCGAAGATTCAGATTCTTTGGCCTCGGATTCAATCTTACCATCCTCATGAATAATCATAGCTCTCTTGTTTGTACAGTCATTCGCATGATGACCCCTTCCTTGAAATTGAAAGCACTTCACGTCCCGAGTTCTAGATGTAGTGGCCTCTGCTTGTCTTTTGTCTCCTTGAACCGTTGGAACCACTTTTACCTCGTTTTGTGCTGTTCAGACAGACTTTTCTTTCCTAAGATAAGTCGGATTTTCCTCCCATTGATGAATGAATTTTCTAGCCCCAAAGTTAGCACGTGAGTTTCTTTTCCTTTTGTGTTGTTGTTTGATTAGAATTACTTTGTGTAGCTCTTGGTGACATTGATTCGAAACAAACCGTTTACGCATTATAACTTTGATTTCCAGCCATGTCTCTATCGGTTTCTCTCCATTACGTCGCCTAGAAGTCACTAATTGATCCCACAAACTCAAAGTGTAATCGTAGAACTCTGTTGCAACAACCTTCTTGGTCTTGGTGTAGTGCTGGCAACCAAACACAATTTCGATTTTCTTCTCCCATTCTAAATAAGCATCTAGATCAGCCTTGCCATGGAATGGAGGGATCTTGAGTATAAAACCAGCAAGGTCGTCCCTCGGGTTGTCCCTGTGTTCCCGCACCCCTCGGCATCATCTTTGATTATTTCGAGATGAAGATGAACTGCCTCGTTCATAATAGTTACTGTCCTCTTCTTGCTGAATCCTTTCTCTTTGATTAAGAGTAGGGTTTACTCTTGGTCGGGCCTCAATTTCATGCAGGATCTCCTGCCGAAACTATTCCATTTTTGTGCTAAGAGTTTGCTCCAATCGAGCCACAAGAGCTTCAGCCAACATCTTGTTTACTCGGCTGGTTTCTGCACCGCTATCTCCAATTGCATTTTGATGATTATACACACACCAATCACAACTGATAGCCTGCACCAGTAACATACAAAAGCAGCCTACAAGCAGAACACGTAGAGCACGAGAGTAAAGACTCGTAACACAAACGATACGTAACAACAAACAGAAACTACGCACGTTTCAATCACTAGCTACCGGGTTATGAACAACCAAACAGCCGAAAAGATGAACCAATTTTTTTTCTAGTGCGAGCTCTTATACCACTTGATGCGATCCTTGCTGGAATGACACTCTTGAATGAAGGTATGACGGATAACCCTTGCTGCAGTCGAGCTGGAAGACTCCTCTACACAAGGTATGTGGAACGATAGGTCACACAAGAGTTGCAGAAGGCTCTCGATTTACCGAGGTTTTCTTCGAGGATATGACACATATATGAAGAACGAACTAGTGTTGGATATTACGCCCCAACAATTGTTGCATATGACACACCAACAATGGAGAAATTCTCAAAGAGAAATTCAAATTCAGATTGAAGCAAAGTTGAGTTCTACAAGGGCATGGCCGACCATATGAAGAAGAAGAAGTCATGCAAGACTTCAATGCTACAATAAATGCATGCAAGCCATGCAAGGCTTGTAATTTAAAATGAACAAAAAAATTCAAAATTCAAAATTAACGTAAGATAAAATACTTCGATACGATTGACGTATGAAGTCTCGGGTCAACAATAAATGAAATAGAACGGAGTCGTGGCCTCGTCAAAAACCTGCCATTGGAAAACCAAGTGGGACAAAACCAATGGTGGGAAAAGAGCACACAAGAAACACTTACCTTAATTGTTGATCGTTGCGAGATGTGCTTCAGCTTGTAGTATGACTCGGATGTTGGAGCTTCCTTGTGGACTCGAGCACTCGTCATCAACTTGCACGGCCGTGAGAATTCCAACGATAGCTTCCTTGAGCATCCTTGCTTTAGCTTGGGTCACGGAACCTACTCGTATGGTTAAGACATCCTCCTCTCTAGCCCTAGCACGGGTCACAGGACCAGCCTCCTTCTTTTTCTCCTTAGGACGGGTCGCATCCGCCTTTCTCTCCTTTGCACGGGTCGCGTCCTCCTCAGCACGGGTCGTGTCCTCTTCGCTCGCCACAGCATGGGTCATCTCCTCCTTTCTTGCTTTAGCTCAGGTCACGAGACCTTCTTGTAATATTGAGTCTTCCTTTTCTTGCTAAGTATCCTCGACGCTGTCCATGATCATATCACCAAGCCTCAAATAATGTCTCTCCTTCTCTGCATCTGAATGTCGTAATTTCTCACTTCATCTGAATCGTCTTGCTGGGAGGGAAGAATAGTGATAGAAACAAAGTGCACAGCTGGTCCTAGGAAGTGCTGTAACCTACAAGAAGAGACGCAACCACGTTTTTGCGTGTCCCCCAATTGAGAAGGGGAAGAGACGCAGCAAAATAGCATCCTTTGAGACTCCATGTATCTTGAATGTCCTTGAAAGCTATAGGAAATCCATGAGTTGCTGATGGGGATCTTCGTGGTGTCCACCCATAAACTGCGTCTGATACAATATATTCATAATGGCACGCTTGATCTCAAATTGCTCTCTAGCAACAATATGCATCTTTATTAAAATATGGACGTTGTTCAAGTTTGGTACCACGTAATCTCAAAGTCGACGTGGTGGAGGAGAATGTGGCTCTTGCGGCCGAGATGGTAGTTGTTGTTGTTGTAACTGTGCCACATTATCAATGGGTAACTGAGGCTGTCCATTGCCGCCTAACACAATGTTTTGATCATCCATCTTTTCTTGATTGGACGAATCTGCAGGTTCTAGGCATGCATGATTCAAAGGATATGTAGAAGGAGTTAGGAAATAAAAACGAAAAGAAAAGAAAACAAAAGACAAAATTAACCCTATGTCCGGATCTAAATGTGTTGACAAATAGTCACCGACACCGGCGCCAAAAACTTGATGTTGGTTCCAAGTTAAACAAATTAACCTAAATACCCGCAAGTGCACGATACGCGTGTAGTACTCTAGGTTTCGATCCCACAAGGACTACGCAATGCAAACTAAACTCAAATAAACAAATTAAACTTGCTACGAACAAATATGGTTTTGAGGTAAGGTAACTAAAGTCAATAAACTAACGAGTTCTCGGAAATCAAACAAATGCTCTAGGATCCGGTTTCACCTTAAGGCTCTCCGGAACCAACAATCAATCAATCTAATCATGCATTCCCAATCAAGACGTCTAACGTTGACGATCCTAATATTATTTTTACCCTCTTTCAAGGCATAAAAACGTGATTTAGTCAAGTAACCCTCTAGTTTTGTAGTTGATCCCTTAATCTAAACCCATCAAGTTCTGTGATTCAATCAATTTTAAATCCTCAACCATTACTTCTTCTTTCGTAAATTTTGTGACCTAGTCTCGGCTATTCTAAGTTGAATGTCTGGGATCAAAATTCTCCTTTCCGTCAATCTTCTAAGTTCCTAAAATATGCATCTACTTCGCCTTCACAAATACACGACATTCAAATACTCAGACAAAGATTAGAAAAGACAAAATAAGGAATTGCATTCATAAATTAGTCAAAAGAGGTTTAAGGTTTGCCAAAGGCTAATCATTTCTCCTAGAACAAAACTACTACTACTCAGACATAAAACAAAACATCATGAAAGAAATAGATAATCTAGAGAGCATAGAAATCAAACAAAACGAGATCTAAATCAATTTTCCAATGCTCCCTGAATGTCCCCTTTCTAAGACTACTCGAACGGCTCTAAGAAACTGAGAGAATCCCCTCTCCTTTTCATAACCATACCCTTCTCCTGTTTTTGATGTTTTGAACCGTCCTCTTCTCCTATTTTTGATGTTCTGAACCGTTGGTCCGTAGATTGGCGGTGCCCCTTAATTTTTGTCTCGTTTCCTTTTTTTAGGGTTGTTTATCCGGCACGCGTCCCGCACGGGCTAAGTGGCCACCCTGTGCGGGCTCCACTTAGCTGCTAACCCGCACGGGTTTGGAAGCACCCCGAGTCGTGTAGATTCTGCTAGATGGCGCAGCTCGTACGGGCTAAGGGGACCACCCCGCACGGGTTCATGTCTTTTAATGGGGCATGGTTGTGTTTGCTCTTTCCACTTGTTGCTCGGATATTTCGTACTTTCCTTGGCCTGAATCTGTTCCGAGTGGTTGGTAGCTCCAAGTATTTGCAGTTGACTCCAAGAATCAACATCCTTAAGCTCAATTATGCCTTTCTTAGAACCATTGAGAGTACTTCCTCCCGTGTATGTTCTTTAGGTTTGAAATGAGCCAAATACGCCTCAAAACCTACTGGAACATGTGAACACGAAAACAAGTAACATGGATACCAAATCACACATAAACATCTCAATTATCATCACAAACATCTCTAAAATCACGCGAGAAATGTGTACGAAATGAGATGATCACAAAATCAACACGAATTAGTCCTCTATCCACTAGTTTTGTTCCTTTTCAGGTTTTAAGGCGACAAGGCCTAATCGAGCTTAATAATGTTGATTCCCGGAGTCAACTGTGCATACTCGAAGCTACAACCCACTCGGAGTGGATTAAGGCCATAGAACCACATTGAATACCCGTGCATCGAGCGAAAAGAGAAAAAACACAAAGTTAACACAGCTCGCTCGTCCTCTTATAGAAGGCCCCGCTCGGGTTGTACCCATCGGAAGTTTTAGCATGACTCGGGGTGCCTTTTACCCCGTGTGTGCTGTGTGCAGACCATGAGCCCGACCGGGTTCTCGACACTAGCCCGCACGGGTTACATTCACGGCAGATTCTGACTATCGTGAGGTGCAATCCAACACATGCGGGTGTTATGATAAGTTATCCCATAAACTCGCCCCCGCTCGACCCCATTCGTGTTCCTATGATATCTGAGTCATCACAAAGGTTTTCGATGCCTCGATATCCAAACTCGCCGGATCATTATATCTCCCCACGTCGTTTTTGACGAGAACAAATTCCCTCTAACCGTAACCACCTCCCCATTGGCCAAAACCTATCACTTTCTTGACAGCGAAGACACTCCTTCGCCCATCCTTAGGTCCCGTCTCCAATCACCACCACCGATCATAACACTCCCCCTCACGCCCAGGCTCGATCTTAGAGCGTGGACATCACATCGGGGACCCAACATCGGGATATTCAAATCGGGACGAACTGGGCTCTGATAACATATTTTACATGGTATCAGAGCCCGGTTCATCCCGATTTGAATATCTCTGATGTTGGGTCCCCGACTGTGATGTCCATGCTCTAGGACCGAGCCTGGGCGTGTGGGGAGTGTTATGATAAGTTATCCCACATCGGCTAGGACATGAACTTTGTGACTATATATATGGTGTTGGACAACCCTAAACTCTTGAGCTAGCTTTTGGGATTAGTTAGGCCGAGCCCAAATATGACATGGTATCATAGCCCGGTTCGTTCCGATTTGTATATCTCGATGTTGGGTCCCTGATTGCGATGTCCACGCTTGAGGACCGAGCCTGAGCGTGAGGGGGAGTGTTATGATAAGTTATCCCACATCGGCTAGGACATGAACTTTGGGACTATATATATGGTGTTGGAAAACCCTAAACTCTTGAGGTAGCTTTTGGGATTAGTTAGACCCAACCCATATTTGACAACGGGTTGCCTCAAAGATGAAGAGCCCGAGCGGGTCCTCCACGTGAGTCCGTGCGGGTCGTGTGTCTAACAAAATCCCTAGATGTGTTAAAACGAAGGAAAAGATTGGAAAAGAATTCCCCAATTAAGTTTGGACACTAGATAATCCTAGAAGAATGAAAAAACACACAAAAGAGGCTGATGAAAAGGTTGAAAACGAAGGAGACAACATCGGAACATCGGTGACGAGATAGGGAAGTCAGACACATCTTATTCCTTACTCTTTATCATGTCTAGTGTTGTTCTCTCTTGTTTATTATCAGGATCTATGAGTGAGTAGGTCTATAGCTATGGGTTAGGGACACTGGTTTTGTAAGGGATGCTTGTGGTTATACGTTAATGCTTAGATCTTTCAAAATTTGTTGTACTTCGTTCTACAATCAATGCGATGAATGTTCTATACTTATGTTGTCCGCTTAGTAATTTAGGATTTCATATTTAACTGGGAGGCTATATTATGAATCTGGAAATATTGATTGTTGATTGAGTTCCATTGAGGAGAATCTGACCGATTGGTTAATCGAATCAGGATTTAGGATTGCATGCTTAATACTACCGTAATTACGTGTTAATCACTGCTCGGAGGTAGGATTGCATGTTATTATGGTTAGGGAGTTTAGGTGCCGAGAGAACCATTCTCTACTTACGAGCATGAATTCCCATTATCAAGAACATATGAATAATTTATGATCTTTTGTTGGTTGCATCCTTACAATTCCGGTAACCTGAAGCCCGTTCTGTTCTTAGTTAGCAATTTATTTTTGCGTGTCCTCATAGTTTCCACAATTCGTTTAACATTCTCAGATTATACCTCATATCATCATCAATATCATCTGTCTTAGTTTAGTTATATTCTTAGCTTAGGTTGCATTGGACTCTAGAGTTCGGCCTTGCATTACACCGATCCGTATTCTTGTGGTAAGTGAGTGTTAGGCATTTTATTTGCTTGATAATTCACGTATCAGAGGCAACAAGATTGCCTATTATTCTTGACTCAGTCGAAGCAACATAATGGTCGAGATTGGAGGAGAAGAAATGACTCGGTCAAAGCAACAAAATGGTCGAGATTGGAGGAGAAGAAATGACTTAGTCAAAGCAACATAATGGGTGAGATTGGAGGAGAAGAAATGACTCAGTCAAAACTTGAACTGGTCGGGCAAGATTGGAGGAGGAGAGGATTGTCTTTTGAAATCCTACTCGAACTCGTATTAGAGTGTCGGGCTCTATTAAACCTGAGCTTCCTCCCTTTTGGTCAGCGAGTCCGAAAATAAGTTTTAGCCATAGGAAAATTGTTCAACAAGTTGCCAAAACACATATCTAAACCTATCACATATGCGGAGAAAGAGAAGACTGAGCGAAAGAAATGCGAGGACGCCGAAGACACACTAAGGCACACATAGACATCATTGAGCTTATTCTTTCTCTATCCTTTTATTTCTTTCATGTTGTTATTTGAGCTCATGTTTGAGTAGTAGGATTATTCTAGGAGAAGGGAGTAACCCTATGCTATTTCGGAATCCTTGTATTGATCTCTATTTATGATTGCAATTTCCATCCCCGTTTGATCCTTTGTCTATGCGCTTAACGTTTATGTTATTGTGAAGGCCACATAATTACATGATATTAGGAATCCGAGTGAAGTACCAAAAGGAGAAACTCGAAACCGGACATATAGGTTTCAGATAGTTTAGGTTAAGCCACGGAAGTAGGAAAATCTAGATTGAGAACTCACAAACGAATCACGAAGCTTAATGGATGTAGACTAGCTTATTAGCCGAGTATGAGGTTTTATAATTTATGCACGTCTCTAAGCCTCAAAAGAGGATAGTTGATAGATTAGGATCGTTTTCCTTCAAATCGGATAGGAAAAGCATGAGTAGTCGATGATATGCATGGTTTATTGTGCTTAGTTGTTAAACTGTATCCTAAGACGTTTGTTTGATTTGTTAAACCATCGATTTATTATTTGTTATTAGTTTAGCATAATTTCATCACTCTTTATTCGATTTGCATGCATTGATTTGATTGTTTTAGTTGTTTCGTATTGCTGGTCCATGTGGGATCGACACCTAGATTCTACACTACACACGTCCCGTGCACTTGCGAAGTAGATTTATGGATTATATAATTTGAACATGCATCAGGTTTTCATAAACGTCCCGATGTTGATTATCATGAAACCTTCAGTTCTGTCATCATGACAACGAGCATTCGTATTTTCTTGAGTCTTTCTATCTCCAACAGTTGGCCTTTTCGACATCTCGATGTCAATAATGCATTCTTACAAGGCCGCCTATTTGAGGAATTTAACATGTCTCCACCTCTGGGATTCCTTGACAAAGACAAGCCTCACTACATTTGCAAGTTTCAAAAGGATGTTTATGGCGTTAAACAAGTGCCACAGGCATGGTACTGAGAGATTCACACATTTTTTCATTCAACGGGGGTTCAAGAGCTCTATGGCGGACACCTCCCTATTTATACTCCAGACTAATGAACTTCACTTACTTGTTCTTGTCTATGTTGATGATATTGCGGTTAAACGAAATTGCTCCGTTGGAGTTCAAAATTTTATTACGAACCTTGCCTCTCGGTTCTCCATTTAAGATCTTAGGCCTCTCTCCTTTTTCCTTAGTGTGTAAGCTACTCACACCTCTCACGGTCTTCATCTTACACAAAGTAAGTACATTACTGATCTACTCAATCGGATACAAATGCATGAATCCAAGCCGGTTCCTACACCAATGAAATCATCTTGACAATCCGTCCGAGTATAGGTTCAGCGAGCTATCTATTGTAACAACATTGGGCCTACGTATCTTAGCAAAAACCTAATATTTCACTCTCGCATGAAGCATCTAGCTCTTGATTACCTATTTTTCATGGTCTTGTTAAGTCGCAAGCCATTTGTGTCATGCACATCAAGTCATCGGATCAACTTGTTGAGGTTCTCCTGAAGCCTCTCCCATTTCTACCTTTTCATCATCATTGTAGCAATATTGGAATCACCAATGGCGCTTCATCTTGTGTATGCATATAAGGGCATCTTCATACGTGTCTCCTCTTGTACCACATACATATCTCCTCGTATACGGGATACATATCTCCTCGTGCACCACATACTTGTCTCTTCATGTACATTTGTTAGGTTTTTCTCCTTGTATATATAACATTATTAGAAATTTGAAGATTACAAACGAATTTTGTAAACTGACCAGTCCGTCCCTAAATTTGTGGACGGATTACAAACGGTATAGGGACGGAAAAAAAATTGATCCCTAATCCGTCCTTAAATTTGCGAACGGACAAACAATTCCTAAGTTGTTCGTATTTGCGGACACATTGGAAACGAATACCGTGGGCATCCCGAATTAGGGACAAGGACGGAGAGCCGTACGCAATTTACGGATGCCCCTGGGTAACAGTCCATAATCCGAGACGTGCACATATCCTCTTAGGGATGGCTTCGTGACAGCTCATCGGCAAATATTTGTCTTAATTCGTAATCAGTCCAGAAATTATCTATTTAACCCCTCAAACTTTCATTCCTTTCTCATACACAATTCTCATATATTTCATTACATATCTTCTAAATGTTTGTGATTATAATGATGACATCATTTTTTGAAATCGCATATTATGTGGTTAATCTCAAGTAATAAATATCTAGAATAACGTTTCCGCAAGGGGGCAACTAACGAGATAAATGCGAGATCGAATAATTCAAGTGACCAACAAGAATAAAAGAGTTAAGAACAACCAATCAATTTGAAATATGATCAAATATTATAACCACATTAAGCATAATTACATGTCGGCAAAACTCTAACTCGTGGCAACGGATCTACTTGGACATGAGAAGACCGCAAATTTGCGGAACATCAGTCCCAAGCTTTCTCCATTCCTGATCCGACACCATCCGTCTGTACCAATCCTTCTCCATCCGTGACCCGACACTATCCATCAGTCCCGAGCCTTCTCCACTCGTGACCCGACACTGTCCGTCCGTCCCGAGCCTTCTCCATCCCTGACCCGACACAGCCTGTCCGTGTGGAGTTACTTAAATGAATGTTTTTTTTCTTGTTGGTCACTTCAATGAATAATTATAAAAGTCTGATTCTTGTTGGACAACGCATGGTCGATTGGCTTGCCTATATTGCATGTCCAATAATCGGTCTCAGAACAAGAATAAAAAAATTAGGAATTGTAAACAAAGGATGGGGATGGACTGACGGTGTCGGGTCACGGATGGAGAAGGCTTGGGACCGATGGACAGTGTTGGGTCATAGATGGAGAAGGCTCAGGACTGGCGAACGGTGTCGGGTCACGGACGGAGAAGGCTCGGGACGCACGGACGATGTCGAGTCACAGATTAAGAAAGCTCGGGATGGACGGTCTGCACATTTGTGGATGGCCGAACGGTCCGTAAATTTATAGACGACCGGACGGTCCGCAATGTGTAGTCCGCAATTGTTTTTTCTGTCCGCAATTGTGGATGGTCGTTTTCTTTCTGTCCACAATTGTGGATTACCATTTTCTTTATGTCCGTAATTATGGACGGTCGTTTTCTTTCCGTGCGTAATTGTGGGTGTCCCATTTTCTTTTCGTCCGTAATTGCGGATGGTTTTTCTCGACCGTCTGGAAAAAAAACCTATAAATTCCATCCCAACCCACTGTTCATTCTGTCCAATTTTTTCTCTCGCCCACTCTTTTCTCTTTCGAGTTTCGGTGGCCGTCTCGAGTTCCGCCATCCGTCCCGATTTTCGGCGGTCGTCCCGAGTTCCGGTAGTTGTCCAGAGTTCTGCAAGATGTCTCAAGTTTTGGCGATCGTCCCGAGTTCCGATAAAGACGATTTTGGAATACCTGTAATGGATTTGTAATACATATGTTACATCACATATGATTTTTAATTAATTATCATTATGTATAAATATTTTAAATTTAATGTAATTAAATTAAATTTCAAATTTGAATTTTTTAATTTTTTTAAATTACGAAAGAGAGGCCTGTCTAGAATTTGCAGACGTGCCACATGTCTCTAATTATTTTAAAAATCATTTTCCCCACCTTTCCCATTGATTTGAGGATGGCGTTGTGGTATGCAATTACGGACGGTTTACGGAATGAAATTTCTCTCTTTATTTGTGGACGGATTAGAGACATATATCATTTGGCGACGCTTGTTTACGGACTACTTTTGCCCGTCCCTAATCCGACGAATTTTTCAGTCCCTAAATCTTATTTTCTAGTAGTGTACCCATGTCATCTGTCATTTGAAAATTAATAAATTCATTCTTATCATACTGAACCATCAATGTTCAGTGAGAAATTCATGCATCCTTAGTGGTTTAAGGCAATGAGTGATGAGTTTGATGCTCTTATCCACAATCAACCTAGAAAATTGGGTCCATGAGAAGAAACTCAAAATGTTGTCAGTTAACAATGGGTCTTTTCATTAAACAAAATCCTGATGGTTAAACTGATTAGCTCAAAGCATGTTTGGTCGTTAAGGCATTTCATCAGCACACCTTTGTGGATTACCATGAGATATTCAGTGGAATGGTTAAGTCTATTACAATTCGTCTTGTTTTCAGCTTTGCAGTAACCTATGGATGGTCTTTAGAGCAACTAGATGTCAATAATGTTTTTTTACTAGGGTGTCTCACTAAGGAAGCGTTATGTTGCAACCATCAGGATTTCTTGAGAAAGAAAACCCTAATATTATATAAAAATTTAGAAAACTATCTAAAGTCTCAAGCAATCACCATAAGCATGGTGATCTAAGCTACCCCGGTTTTTTAATTATCAATAATTTTTCAACACTGTTGCTCATGAGTTGTTATACATCATTCCTTCTACAAATGTTTGGTTATTTGTCCTCGTATATATTGATGTTCTTATTTTTACCGACAATTCAAGTTCACATGTTCGTGAATTCATTTGCTTTATTACAATGAGCTTTTCTTTGAAGAACCTTGGGGGATCTCATTTATTTGGTATTGAGGTGACACGAACCTCCAAAGGTCTTTTTATCACACAATGCAAATATATTGTGGATATTCTTCATCATCTAAACATGGCTTCTTACAAACTTATTTATACTCTTACAAAAACGTCTATCCTTTTAAAATTTTCTTTGGGATACCCTTTTGATGCAATTGTAAGAAAATTCGATAATCCTATATGCGGAATTAATTATCGACATTCTAATAGGAAATTAAATCAACCAAACAATAATTCAATCACTTACTTGAATTTTCCATGATTTGCATTCGGTGGATCTTTTCTCCAATGCCTATTCCTCCGAAATCTCCTTCAATCTCTCTTTGATGATATAAGAGAGTTTTCCTTGTTTTTTTTTTGTGTTTTTGTGAATGATGTTACGGTGAAATAATTCAAAGGGTATTAAGATATTTTTGTAATAATGAAAAGACATGTCCTGAAAGACATGTCTTTTGCTACATACCCTTTAAATTCTCATTAATTACAATAAGTCCTCAATTTGTAATTAATCACAAAACCATCATTAGATTTCTATAATTGCGGAATGAAACGGAGGGATTTTCACCCGATAATTGTCTCTTCAATACGACACTAATCATCACCGTGTGTACCTCAATAACAATTATCTAATACTTATATTTATATGAATCAACGTTAGAATAAAATTTCTAACAGATCCTACATAATATAGCATCATTATTGAGAGCCTTCAATCCTATCTCTTATCCGACCATATATCCGTTTTGTTGTGGATATTCTCTCCCAACTCATACATTCTCTAATACCTAAACATTAGCAAACACACGAGGCAAAGTTTTACAATACCTTAAAGGTACAAGACACAGTAGAATCCACTTCTCGACTACGAATCACATCAAACTTCATGCCTTTAGGATGCTGATTGGGGAGATGATCATGGCTATATTTCTTCCATGAATGCATACAGTGTGTACCTTGGTCGCAATCCGATTTATTAGTTTTCGAAGAAATTGAAAGGACTTTTCGCTCGCTCCTCAATGGACGTACTATTGCTGCAACTTCTACTGAAGTATGATGAGCTTTCAATCTATTGGCAATCTAATTAGTGGACTTGGAGAAATTTCTGATTCTATTATTGCAGTTTATTGTCACAACATTGGTGCAATGTGTATATCCACAATTCCCGTCTTTCACTACGCATGAATCATCTTATCTTGGATCAGTACTTTGTTCGGAGCCAAATCAAACCAGTTCACTTTGCATCAATCATATTTCGTATATTGATCAATTTGTTGACTTGCGAAATCTATACCACGTATATGTCGATCCATTTTGAGGACTTTTAAGCGTATATAGATAAAGATATTATTCTAAAAATAGTTCACATAATTAGATCACATGTCACATTACAATATAATACTGTCTAATATCAATCATAATAACCAACTCTTTGACCAAACTCTATTGTATATTTATTTTGATTCCTAATTTATTCGATCGATCTATAACAATAAGAATTTTTAAAAATTTTGGAATAGATATAAATATTAAAATTTTATATCTAGTCAAACCAAACTAAATATTTGATTATGTATTCGAATATTCTATATGAATATATATATATATATATTTACATTTATATATAATAATTAATTAGATGCATGAGCTATAATGTATTCTAACTTTTTTTAGAGTTTTCAGTTTAGTCAAATAATTGGTTAGATCATTTAATAGCATCTACTGATGTTATTGATTTTTTTTTTTAAATTATAAAACTATTTATGGGTTCCAAATTTGGAATAATCCTAAAATGAAAGGATTGGTTATAAGTAGTAAATATGAAAATCCTTTCGAAACGTTTGACAAATATATTAAATATTCTTGATATCCGGTCGGGTCGACTTTAATTGTTAGTAAAATAAGAACGAATAGGAATTGTTTTGGACTTAAAATACAAAAATTTCATGACCAAACTAATACTTAATATTTAAATCAAGAATATATGTGCTAAAAAAAGGAATATCAAGTATACGAAAAATAAAGTTAATGCCGAGCTTATTCAATACTTATTTTACAACTTCGAACTCCAAAATGTATAGAAAAAAGATATCACCACATCTAAGACGCATCGACGATTATGATTGGTATAGTACGTGCAAGAATGATATTCCTGGTCGATGGTTACCGATCACCTGTCAGACAAAATGAAACAAAACGTTAGTAATGATTAACGGAAACACTATCAATCATAAATGCAAATGCAATGATTCCACCAGTCAAACCCAATGAAGAAGAACCAATACAAAATAGCAACAATGAACCCATGAGTAGTCTTTTCATTGAACTTCAAATACAAGCTTGAGAGCTCATCGACTTCTTCCCAATCTCTCACCACATGAGCCTTACTCAGATCCTTCATCGATACTTTTAAATCGAAAAATAGGTCTTGAGAATCCATTGCCACTATCCTCATGCTCATACCAAATGAAATATGCTCCGGTTAATTGTTCTCATTCAGATGCTTCAAATCGATGTCTTTATCCTTGTTGATGGTTTCAAATTCTTTTCTCATCGAATTTGTTGCTTTGCTGTCAAAAATCAATGTCTCCGATTGTTTTATATCTCAGATCATTATCTCGAGCTCGTATAGATGATTCATATGATAATTTGGGGAGCAAGTTTGGACTCTATTGTGTCCCCACACTACAAAAAAATAGACATTTTTCAACGGATATATCCGTAGGAAAACGCCCAAAATCCGTTGGAAAAGGCCTTTTCCAACGGACGACAACAGATTTAAGGTCCGTTGGGAATCGATCGTTGAAAATCGAGATCCATTGCAAAAGTTTAATGGATAGTCCAACGAACGTATCCGTTGAAATTTTTAACGGAGGCCCGTTCGAAAAATTGTGACAAAAGCCCGTTACAAATGCCATCAGATGACCGTTACAAAATTGTAACGGATGGCCGTTACAATTTTGCAACTGATGACCGTTGATATATTGGGGGAAAAAAGGAGCGCGAATTTAAAATTTCCAACGGATGCCCGTTAGGAACTGGCGGGAAAGAGCGACCCGTGGAAATTTGGGAGAAAAAAATTGCAACGGATGCCTGTTGGAAATTGTAACGGGCATCCGTTGGAAACCTCGTTAAAAAAATAAAAAAATAAAATTTTTTTAAACTAAAACAGTTTTTGATTAAAATATTAAAATTTTTTACAAAAAACATTAAAATTAAACTATTCCTATTACAAATCATTAAGATCGGTTGCGTCCATATCATCTCCGCCACGATCACCACCACCTCTAGACAGAGTTGCATCCAAATCGAGCCCTGGTTCTTGCTGCGGCATTGATCCCCTCACCTGGCCGAACATCAACTCAATGACGCTCTCCAAGTGTTGTATTTGAGAGGTTTGTCGCGCCTCGTGGGCTCGAGTTTCTCGAAGTTGTGTTTTGAGCTCTTTGATCCGCCGTTGTTGCGTAAAACACTCTTGTACAGCGGGAGGTACCATCGTGGCATCCTCGACGATATCTTTTTCAAGCGCACTGAGACCGTATAGATGCCCCTTATACGGTCTCACCGACTACAAGACAAATAAAATTTGAGTTAGATTTTTCAAAAATATGTTATTAATAATCGAAAAAAGAAAAAGTTTACCTCTAAATATATTTTGTCCTTTTGTAGAGGATTCAACTCGTAGGGAGTCGAACAGTAAGCTTGTGATTGCTGTGTAATCTTCTCCGTCACAGCTTTCACGGTTCACTCTGCTCGAGGATCGACGAATTCGGGTTCGTCGACCTCTTCCCCGGCTACCGGCTTCTTCTTGGCGTGGGTTTCTAATTTCAGCTAAGGAAGAGTCGGTTCTCTTCCTATCTTTTGCATCTGTAATATAAAATACATTTAATTAGATAAATATTTAAATAAACAAAAAATTTAAATAAATAAAAGTTTACCAATTCGTGTTTTCGTTTCGGGAAGGATTTTGATCCCGAAGTATGGTGATGCGGACCATCTCCGGGAACCTTCCCGACGTAACGACATTTTTTGGCCTTGTCGCTCTTGGCATTGAATTCTGCGGACTCTCAATGCTGAATCATTTGGTTGAAGACTGCGTCTGTTGCCCATCTCGGTTTGCGATTGTTGGCGTAGTAGTTTTGTTTTGCGTTGTTCATCATCAGACGCATCCGAGCCTGTATGTCATGTATCCACGCTGTGTAGATACGCTATGCATCCTTTCGTCGCCATCTGTATGATGGCTGCAAAATAATTTGTAAATTTTTAGTTTTATAACATATACCCATATATAACTAATAATTGGAAATTTAATGTAATAAAAAACCTACTATAAATGTGCGCCACCATCGCTAGCGCACGACTTCTGACGTAACTTGCCAGGAATAATATAATTCGTCCTGTAAGGACCCTTGAATAATGGTGTTGTTGGTGTGTTTGAGTACATCATCCACATCAAACCTGCAAATCAACAATAAAAAGTTAGATAATCTTTATAACTTATAATAATACAAATGAAAATAATAATTTTTTTTACCATAATGTCCTAGGAGGATGTACGGGATCGATAATTGGAAGGGTTGGACGCCCATCCAAATCATCGATCAAGTAATCGATATCTACGATACCGTCCTTTTCATCAAATATCGGTGGTGTCGATATTAGTGAAGGAGGACAATATGGTGGTGGTGAAGGCGAGGGACGAGCTCCCGCGGAACCAGCCATCATCCCCCCGATCCTATAAAACGTCTAGCTCTCATATTTTTTTTCGGATTGCAGAAGTGTTTGTGTGTGAAAGGTGAAGTTTGAGAGGATTTTGTGATTGTGAATTGTGTCAAAAATGGAACTGGTCAATGGGTTTATATATACAGAATTTTCCAACGGTCATCCATTGGAATTCGCAAAGGATGCCCGTTGGAACATACGTCATCTCAACGGACGCAGTAATTGACGTGACGTTCTGCATTCCCAATGGATGCCCGTTGGAAATGCGTATTCCCGAGGCGACGGACGGCTAAATGGCGGCTCGTCTTCCTTTGCAACGGTCATCCGTTGCAATTTCCAACAGATGACCATTGGAAATTCTGCAGACTAGGGTAGGCATCATTACCTATTCTAACGGGCATCCGTTGGAAATTGCAACTGATGCCCGTTACAAAATTCTAACGGTTGTCCGTTACAAAATGCCAACGAACACCAGTTAGAATAGGTTCGACCGTTAGGTTTCTAACGAATGCCCGTTGGAAATTTTGTAAGGGTGTCCTTTAGAACATTCCAACAGATACCCGTTAGAAATGTGGAAAACTTAGAAATTTTTTCTAAGTGTCGGGGGCGATTTCGCGTTTCAACGGGCATCCGTTAACGTTTCGATTATTCGGTTACACATCATATACATTACTAGACATCATGGACGTTATTAGTCATTTACATTACACATCATCTACATTTATTACACATAGTTATATTTACATTTCTTCTTCAGTAGATTCATCGATGGGCGAGTCTTCCTTCGATTGTTCATTGAGTTCATCACCGTTTTCATCTTCAGCATCTTCTGGTTCAACGTCTTTATAATCACATATGAGTTCTCCGTCTATGTCATTTCTCGCGAGAATCTCATCGCAATCTGTACCAATTAAACGAATCAACTGCGGATGATCGGGTTGCAGCGGATCTTCTTTATCATAAGAGCTTATGATCCCTCGTGGCTTGATCTTTACTATGGCCCACCACTCCTCTCTTCGACGTTTCAATGTTGTTGGATACTGCACATAACATACTTGATCTGCTTGATCTATTGTAAATGAATGAATCATACTTACCATATTATCGTGCCGGATTGACGTCAATTCCTCCCCAATGGTTTTTTCGTATTCCACGTCCTACGGTTGGGTCGAACCACTGACATTTAAAAAGCATCACCTTCAACCCAACGAGACCGAGATATTCCACTTGTATGATTTGGTGTAACATTTCGTAGAAGTTATCACCCTCTATATCACTATTAACGCAAACACCATAGTTGTATGTGCTTCTATGTTTTCCGTGTTCGTAGGTGTGGAACTTGTAGCCACGAGTAAATAAGATTGACAAACACATGACATTTCGTGCGGGACCATTAGCCAAATCTTTTAACCACGTAGGAGGCATTTCATCAGAACATTTCACCTGTACGTAGCATAAAAACAAATTAATACTTTGATATGCAATTAATTTTAATAGTTGTGTACAAGAGTACTTACGTAGTCTCTCAACCACGAGCCATAATGTTGAACTTTCATATCTGTGATTCGATTTGCATTTAGATGAGAATATGTACCAAGTACTTCTTCATCAAATATCCTGTATAATGAAAACATGTTAAATTTGAATATATATATATATATATATGTATAGGATTGAAATTAATATGTACAAGTACCTTTCGAACGGTAATAACTCTTGACAATTTAGTAGTATATATGTGTGGACATTATTATACTCCTCTGGTGTTAACAAATATTCATCGGATTTACCTCTTGTCTAATCGGTGTAAACATTTCAGGAATTGTGCCAAACTGTGGATTATATTGATATAGATAAGTTGTGTGATCAACCGTTGCACATTGTTCTTTCGTTTGAATATGCGACTCAAAATAAAATAAGCTGAAATATGTGATTTCTTCCAGCAAGTGTTGTTTGACAATAAATCCTTCGACCGCTGCTTTGTTTTTTGGTTTTTCTTTAAAAGAAAGAAAAACCTTTCGAAAGGATACATCCATCTGATTGAACTGGCTCACCGAGTATTGTCTCATTTGGTAAATGTATTGGCAAATGCTCCATGACATCGAAGAATGAAGACGGAAAAACTTTTTCTAATGCACATAATACTTTAGAGATATTGTTTTTCATTAATTCCAAGTCTTCACTTTTTAAATTCGTCGAACATATATCTCTGAAAAATATGTTGATTCCGCATAACACATCTTGAACATTCCGTGGTAAGAGCTCAACAAATGCAATTGGATGAACCGCTGCATGAAAACATGACAATCATGACTTTTCAATCCGATCAGCCTCGAACCAACAATATCCACACACCGAGCAATGTTCGATGCATATCCATCAGGAAACTTAACGTCCTCTTTTAACCATTTTAATAATGTCGTTTTCGCCGGACCAGACCATCTGAATACCGGGACAGGTGACCTTCCATCTCTTAATTTCGAATCAGACCGTCGACATATTGACTTCAAATCTTTTCTTGATTGTATATTATCCTTGGTTTTACCCGCCACGTTCAAAACAATATTTATGATGTTATCGAAAAAGTTCTTTTCGATATGCATAACATCTAAATTATGAAATAATATCAATGATTTCCAGTATGGTAGTTCCCAAAAGATACTACGTTTATACTAGTTATGCCATTCACCTTGACCTTTTGGTTAACGATGCCCACGATCTCCACCGCATTCAACCGATTCTTGTAAATCACCCATTGTGTTCAATTTTTCGTAAAAAATTTGTGTTCCAGTTTGCATGCATGGTGCCTCTTCTTTTTGTATAACGTTCTTCTGAAAATGTTTTTTTATCTTTCCGGAAAGCATGACCACGAGGAAGAAATCTTCTATGACAATCAAACCAACATGGTTTCTTACCATATACTAGGCGAAATGAATCTGTATCCTCCATACATTATGGACATGCCAATCTTCCGTGCGTGCTCCATCCAGATGACATTCCATAGGCAGAAAAATCGCTAATTGTCCACAACAAGACCGCTTTCAATGTGAAATTTTGCTTAGTACTGACGTCATAAGCAAGGATTCCTTCGTTCCACAACTGTCTTAATTCATGAATTAAGGGCTGCCAAAAGAAATCGAAACTTTTCTTCGGATGTTCTGGTCCTGGAATCAGCAACGTCAGAAACATTACCTCTCTTTTCAAACACATCTCGGGAGGCAACCGACCATAGAGAATATTAACTTTTAGATTTTCGATAGGGACTAAAACCATCTGTGCACAAGCAAAGATAAACGTTTCTCGTTTCATATGCGAACTAGGGAAATATTTCATTGAAATCTTTCCAAGCCTTACCATCCGATGGATGTTGCATTATACCTTCGGCAGTTGAGTGTCCTGTGTGCCATCTCATTGTCGCAGCGGTTTTTTTCGATTATAACCTTCTCAACCTATTTGCTACAGGCATATAGAACATTTTCTTGGATGGAACATATTTACGTTAAGATGGTTTTTTAGGCCGAAATCTGCTTGCACCGCAAAAATTGCATTCCAACAAGTCTTTATCATTTCCCAAAACAACATGCAACTGTTTCTACAAACGTAAATTTTCTCATGTGGTATTCCCAAATCTTTTAACATATTCTTTGTTTCGTAGTATGTCTCACGAGCTTGATTATTTTCCGGTAAATATTCCCGCATTGTTTTGCAAAATGAATCCATGCAATTTTCAGCCACATTGTAGTCTGTTTTAATACTCATCAATCTTGAAGATAAAGATAAACGAGACTGACCTTCACGAAAACCTTCATATATAGGTTGTTTCACCGAATCCAATAGGTTGAAGAATCGACGTGCATCGATGTTCGACATCTCTTCATGCGTTTGTTCATTAACAACTCTAGGAAAAGTATCTGACACCATTTCTACATATGGATTGATCGTTGATGCTTCATAAATAACTTCTTCATTTCGTTCTACTTGTGCATTTTCACAATATCTCTAACACCGCAATTTTCACCGTGAAAAAACAAAATTTCATAATTTTCAACGACACCCACCTTATAGAGATATTTGATGCGTTATCAGAGTTAAATAAAATAACCTAAACTACCCGCAAGTGCACGGCACGTCTGTAGTATTTTAGGTGTCGATCCCAGAGAGACTACGCAACACTACCTAAACTCAAACTAGGAATCAAACTTGCTAACGAAAGAATGTGGATGAAGAATGAAATACTGAAAGTAAATAAACTACTTTGGGTTCTAACGTTAAGACAAACGTCCTAGGTTTTCACCACAAGACTACCGAAACCGACAATCGATCTATCTATCATGCAATCCCAGTTAAAGCTATCTAAGGCACACGATCCTAAAATGATATCTACCCTCTCTCAAGGCATAGACACGTGATCTAGACAAGTTGCCCCCTACTTTCGTGGCTGTGGCTGACACCTAAACCCATAAGCTCTGTGATTCGCCCGTTTCACCCTCAACCGTTGCTACCCTACTTTCGTG
>CM071873.1:30034245-30214343 GCA_036759665.1 Gynandropsis gynandra
CAAGCACTCAGATAGAGAATAGATGAACTAGAATGGGAAGATGCATTCAAAATAGATCAAAAGTTGTTCCGGGATAGCCAAGGGCTAATCCCTTCTCCTAGAACAAACAAACTACTCGCTCATGCGTCTGTAAAGAAACATAAACAAAGTAGAAAGTCTAAGGAACATGAAAACCAAACAAAATACAAGTGTCGGGGCTTGATCTCCAATGCTCCTCGCTTGTCTCCTCACAAGAATCTCCTTAATCTTCTACTGAACTAATCTCCCCTGTAAGCCTGCTCCAATGACGTCTTTTGCCTCCTTTTAAGCCTCCTAAGTCAGTCTAGATGTTTCCTAAATTGCCCCACGAGTTTCCTTTCTTTTAAGTTAATTTTACTTAACTTAATGAGCAGTTACGGGCCGCGACCCGCTCGGTGGTCATTGTGCCCGCTCGGGTGCGGCTAGGGTGAGTCGCGCGGACTGTGGTCTACAATGCATGCCCGATCGGGCATGGTATGTGAGCCCGCTTGGGCACAAGGCAAATGTCGGGCATATGGTATGTGAGCCCGCTTGGGCACAAGGCAAATGGTCGGGCATATTCATGCCCGAGTCGTGCAAATTGTGCACAAATTTGGCCGTAGGTTTTGCCCGGTCGTGCAAGAGTTGTGCCCGACCGGGTGGAGGCTTTCTATGCTCAATCTCGTCCCGTTTGTCCCGTGATGATCCTCGAAGTTGCTCCTTAGCTCCGTGCATGTCCTTTTAGCTCCAAAATGATCCAAATACGCGTAAAGGCCTGTAAGAACATGAAAACACGAAAACAAGTAAAACGGAGACGGAATCATACGTATAACATCACATATATATCAAAAATGTCTCTTAAATCATGCAAGAAATACGTATGAAAACGAGATGATCAATATTTGCAAACAATTTCTTGACTTTGATACTTCATGTTTTTGCATCGTTTGCATGGACATAACATTGTCCCGCGTTCTTGACACAAAGGTTGCATCGATGCAAAACTCATCAATTGCTGCAATCCGTGTAAGAATTCTTGCGTAATCTCTTCGGTTATAGGATCTTTTCTTCTATACATCCACTCTATTGATCTATATATATTTCGATTTGAAGAAGATGACATTTTGGTGTAAAATATTTTTGTTATTGATGGTTTGATGCACTCTTTGGTATGATCTAAATAGTGAACATTCCAACGGGCATCCGTTGGAAATTTCAACGGATGTCCGTTGGAGGTTCACGTGAATTTATTTAAATCGGTGAACCTCGAAATTAACAATTTTAACGGTCATCCGTTGCCAATATTAACGGGCATCCATTGCAATTACCAATGGACGTCTGTTGCAATTCTTTCCTCGGATTCTAAGGGGTCTTCCAACGGATATTGCCAACGAATAAACGCCGTTACAATCCGTTAAAAATCGCGTTGAAATTTGCAACGGATTGCAACGGAATCCGGCCCGTTGGAAATATCAACAAATCCATTGCAACTGTATTGATGATATTATCGAAAAAAATTCTCTATGTGCATGAAATCAAGATTGTGGCGAAGCTTCAGATTTTTCCAATACTGCAGATCCCAAAATATGCTCTTCTTATACCAATTATGGGTAATTCCTTAACTATCAATTCTCGGATGATTGTTTCCTCCGCAATCTATACTCCTAGGAATACCCAAAGCAAGAAGTCGTTCATACAATATCTCTTTGCCGGTCAAAACTAGAGGAGGAGATTTCCACACAACAATATTCCTTTTGAAATTCCTCTTGTTGCGTCATAGTGTATCACAAGGAGGAAGAAAACGGTGATCACAATCAAACCAACTCGTATTTCGTCCATACTTCAATTGAAAAGCGTCTGTTACCTCCATGCAATATGGACAAGCCAATCGACCATGCGTTGTCCATCCAGATAACATACCATGAGCTGGAAAATCACTTATTGTCCACAGAAGAGCACCTCGTAATATAAAATTTTGTCGTGTCGAAACATCGTACGCTGGAACTCCTTTCCATAATTCTTTCAATTATTCAATCAGTGGTTGAAGAAATATATCCAAACTACTTTCCGGATGATTAGGCCCGGAAATCAATATTTTTAAGAACAAAAACTCACGCTTCATGCATTTATCTGGTGGTAAATTATACGGTGTCATAATAACTGGCCACAACAAATATTTTTTCCCAAACATCCCGAATGGATTAAAACCATCAGTGCAAAGACCTAAATAAACGTTTCGACTCTCAGCTGAAAAATTAGGATATACCTTGTTAAAGTGTTTCCACACCTCACCAACTGAGGGATGACACATTTCTCCGTCAAGACTTGAATGCTCTGCATGCTATCTCATGTCGCTTGCGGTCTTCTCTGATTGATACAATCTTTTTATGCTGTCTGTAATTCGTAAATACCACATACGACGAAACGGAACAGATTTTCCATTTCTTATCAAATAAAATCGATCTTTTCCACAAAATCGACAATTGATCAAATCCAAAGTTTCTTTCCAGAAAATCATACAGTTGTCTTGGCAAACATGAATCTTTTGATACGGCAATAAACCCAATGATCTCATCATCTTCTTTGTTTCATAATATCACTCGACTGCATTAGTATCTTCGAGCAAATAATCTCTTACTAATTGCGATATAGAATCCATGCCATTCCGAGAAAGATTATTTTTCAGTCTTCAAATTCATCAACCATGCAGATAAAGTCAACCGTGAAAGAACACTTCTACAACCATCATAAAGTAGATGCCTAGCACTTTCTAACATTTCAAAAAAACTTTTTGCTTCTTCATTCATATCTTCTTCAATATTTTCATCTTTGTTTCTTTCAACGAATGCATTTTGCACCATTTTTACATAAGGATCTATTTCTACATCTTGAAAAGTCTGAGACACTTCATAATTTACAATACCCCTACTAAACTTTTTCACAATATTACTGGGTCGTGGTGCAAAATTCTCTCCATGAGATAACCAAATAAAATAATTTGGAGTAAACCCTTTTAAATAGAGATGATTCCAAACAGTTTTCTCATTAACAAATTTTTCATTTTTGCATTTTACGCATGGACAAACCAACTTACTATTTTCTCTATAAACTTGTTGATTTGTCACCACCCTCATAAACTGTGTAAGGCCTTCTACAAACTCCTTCAATACACTTTGAGTTTCCGGATCAATTCTTCTATACATCCACTGTCTCGAATGAAAATATTCGATCTCGACGACGATGCCATTATAATCAGAAACGATAACAAGATATGTAGAGAAATATATGAGATTTGAGTGTGAGGAACGGGTAGAAGAGGAGAGATTAAATAGAAAATTTTAAGACCGATTATGGACGGATTACTGACTGAGATAAATATTTCGCGACAAACCGTCCCGAATACGTCCGCAAATTGCAGACAGATTGTTGTACCGTCCGCAATTTTCGGACGGATTTCTACATCATCCCAAAACCGTTCGCAAATTGCGGACGGATTACTTTGTCGTCCGCAAATTGCGGACGGGTGGTGAATCCGTCCGCAAATTGCGGAAGCCCGTGAAAGTGATCCCGAATCCGTCCCGAATTACGGACGACTTAGGGACTACTATACTGTCTGCAAATTTGCGGACAGATTAGGGACGGATTTATTATTCCGTCCTTAAATCGTTCCTAATTCGTCTCTAAATTTAGGGACGGCTGATTCAGTCTACAAAGTCAGTCCTGAAATCTTATTTTTCTTGTAGTGAGTGTACAAGGTTGTCACTATGTCTAACTTTCCTAATCTAATTCTAGACACTTGTATTTTGACTTTTTCGTATTCTCCTCCAATTTTTCTTCCTTTTTGTTTTCTTACTTTATGTTTTCTATTTCTAAAATGACATAAAAACTAAAACATACTAAAATGTATAAAATTAAAGAAAAAATAACTAGAATAAAATAAAATGATAGAAAGATATGCTAATGCTAGAAAGAGGCTCTATGAAAGGTATGTTTTGTCTCTTATTCATAAAACGAATAAGTACAATGTGTATAAATAGATACAAGAGGTAGAAAACCCTAATACACGAGAAATTACATAAATATCCCTTCTTCTTATATGCCCCCTCAAGATGGAGCACCATCGGTGATTCCAATCTTGTGACAAAGCGACACGAACGGTTGACGAGATAACGGTTTGGTGAGAAAATCCGCAAGCTGATCAGCCGAGCTAACATGAGACACTCGGAGGATGCCGCCTTGCACTTGTTGCCGAACAAAGTGATAATCCAAGGCAAGATGCTTCATGCGAGAATGGAATACGGGATTTGCACTCAGATATGTTGCACCAATATTGTCACAGTATATTACCGGTGGTTCAGACATAGACATACCAAGTTCCGTCAAGAGAGACGTGATCCAACGAAGTTCGGCTGCGGTATCCGCTATAGAACGATATTCCGCTTCCGTGGATGAGCGGGCTGTAAATCTCTATTTCCTCGAAGACCATGAAATCGGATGGCTACCAAGGTAGACAATGTATGCCCCGATAGAGATATACTCATCACGATCCCCCGCCAATCTGCATCACCGAAGGCATGGAGAGATGAGGTATTACCCGTGGAGAAGAAGATGCCACGATCCCGTGTACCAACCAAATATCGAAGTACCCGTTTGAGAGCTTGAAGATGTTCCGTTGTCGGTGCATGCATGTATTGAGATAATCGGTTGACAACGAAACTGATGTCCGGTCGTGTAAGCGTGAGGTATTGGAGACTACCCACAAGAGTCCGATAGGCCGTGGGATCATCTAATTTGTCACCCGAGGTCAAGGAGAGACGTGAGCTCGGAGCCATCGGGGTTGCAACGGATTTGGCATCTGAAAATTGTGCTTTGTCGAGGATATCATTGACGTATTTGCGGTGAGTGAAGAGCAAACCAGTGGCAGTCCGTCTTGCTTCAATTCCAAGAAAATAAGAAAGATCACCCAAGTCTTTGATGGAGAAGCGACTGCCGAGGGCGGAGGTGAAGCGTTGGACAGTCGTGGGGTTACTTCCTGTGACCACAAGATCATCCACATAAACAAGAACATATATGGTTACCTCAGTGTTGCGGAGAATGAATAATGAGGCATCAACAAGGGAGTTCACAAATCCTTCGCCAAGGAGGAACTCTCGTAGTTCGGAATACCACGCCCGAGGAGCTTGTTTTAGTTCATAGAGGGCTTTGTGAAGTTTGCAAATGTGGTGCGGACGATCGGGGTCAACAAAGCCTGGAGGTTGTGTCATATACACTTCGTCCATGAGAATCCCTTGGAGAAAGGCATTGTTGACATCTAGTTGGCGTAGAATCCACCCATTTGAGATTGCAAGGCTCAAGATCAATCGGATTGTTGCTGGTTTGACAACGGGACTGAAAGTCTCAGAGAAGTCTACCCCGGGGCGTTGTGTAAAACCCTTGGCCATAAGTCTAGCCTTGTAGCGTTCCACAGAACCATCAGGCTGATGTTTGATGCAAAAAATCCACTTGCAACCAACAATGTTCGAGGCTTGTTCGGCCGATACGAGATCCCAGGTTCCGTTGCGGGCAAGTGCATCAAATTCCTCGCTCATTGCCTTTCTCCACCAAGGGTCCTTAAGGGCTTGATGGACCGTCTTCGGTTCAACATCGTGATCAGAGAGAACAGCGGAATAAGAGCAATTTTGATTCACCTTTGACAATTTGGCCTTAGATCTTGTTTGCATAGGGTGAATGTTGCCACGAACAAGGGGGTCATGTGTCATGAGTGCCGGAACGTCCGAAGTGGAGCTAGCTGAAACAGAGGCCATATCCGAGGACACATGAGATGTGAGCATGTCCGGTGAAGGATCTGTTGCAGGAGGAACGGAAGAAGACGGTGTCAAGAGTAGCCTAGGGCCCGAAGGGACAATAGAGACCGGTGGTGACCATGGGGTGGATGGTGGAGTGGTGGCCGAGGAGGTTGAGCCGGAATAATGGGAGTAGTTTGAGTAGGGGAAGATAGTTTCGTGAAACTAACCATGACGAGAGGTATAAATCCTAGATTGAGTTGGGTCAAGGCATAGGTAGGCACTTTGGGTGGTGGAGTATCCTAGGAACACACACGGTTTAGAACGGGGTGAGAGTTTGTGGGTGGAGTATGGCCGAAGCCATGGATAGCATAGGAATCCAAACGTCCGAAGTTTAAGGTAGTTCGGGAGAGTGCCTAGAAGCTTGGTGTATGGGTTGTCATAGGAGAGGATTGGTGTGGGTAAGCGGTTAATGAGATAGACCGCGGTTGGGAAAGCATATGTCCAAAAGGACGTGGGAAGTGAGGCGTGGGAAAGGAGGGATAGACCGGTTTCAACAATATGACGGTGACGGCGTTCAGATATGCCGTTGTGTTCAGGAGTATGAGGTGGGGTGGTACGATGGGATATGCCGTGTGTAGTGAGGAAAGATGCTAGGGCAATGTACTCTCCACCGTTGTCTGTATAGAGAGTACGAATGACGGTTTGGAAGTGGTTTTCAACAAGACTTTTAAACTTGCTAAAATGTCCCTAACTTGGGATTTTTGTTTGAGATGGTAAAGCCATGTATAGCGGGTGTAGTGATCAACAAAGATGATGTAATATTTGAAACCATCAACCGAAATGATTGGAGATGTCCAAACATCGGAGAGGATGATTTCAAGAGGATGAGATGTTGTAACAGTGGATTCATGAAATGGTAACTTGTGGCTTTTATTGGTTGAGCAAGAGTTGCATAACAAAGACGAACATGACTTAGACAACGGTGAAGAATTCTTAGAAACGACATGTTTTAAAATGGAAACCAAAGGATGACCTAATTGAGAGTGCGACTCGGACAAAGTGGTCTTGACACTATGAAGAGCCACAATAGGAGGTTTGGGAGCTACGGGAATCGGCCACTCATAGACACCATCTCTAGATTTTCCGTGAAGTAGACGCTCCCCCGTTTTTAGATCCTTCACCTGAAAATGATCATCAAAAAATTCCACGGAGACTCCATTAGTCCGACATAATTGTTGAATGGAGATAAGATTCTTGTTCATCGTAGGTACACATAACACATGATCAAGATGAAGATATGAATCATGCGATGAGCTAGGGATAGAGAAAGAACCAATATGGGTGATGGGCAACGAGGAGCCATCACCGATTACCACTTCTTCACCACCCTTGTACGGAGAATGGAGCGCCAAATTTTTTAGATCGGACGTGATATGATGAGAGGCACCGCTGTCAAGGAGCCATTGATCCGGATCATATGGCGTGACAATCGTGTTGTGAGCCCGCGGCTGCCAAGGGCGCGGCGAAGAATTCCAATGCGTCGAGGGAGCCGACGGGGAATGCGAACTCCCGTGAGATGGGGGCAGCTGTGGGCACCGACGGGCACTGTGTCCATGGACTCCACACAATTGGCAGCGCCCTTGATACCCTGAAGATGGGAGATTGTCTTGCCGTCGCCAATGAGAAGAACCGTGCTGCTTATTGTATTGCTTCGGACGAGTGTTGGCAGCAAGGGCAGTGACCAGCGGCGAGAATTGCAGTGGCGATGATTGGAGGAGTTTGGCTTCATGACTAAGGAGTTTTTCATGAAGTTCCTCAATCGGAATGATGATGTCTCGCGCATTCACCGCATCTACAATTGGCTTGTAGTCTTCCGGCAGCCCATCGAGGATGTATTGGAGTAGATCTTCAGCATCAAGTGGCTTCCCGAGAAGCGTTAATTCATCCGCTTTGTTGATGATGGTGTGCATGTAATCATCTATGGTTTGAGATCCTTTTGAACTCCGCTTGAGTTGTTCCTTGAGTTGAAGGATATGCCCCCTTGACGCCTTGCCATACGTTTGAGCAAGGAGGAGCCATGCCTCTCGCATGGATGAGACGCGAGCGACCATTGGCTGTAGAGGAGGAGAGATCGCGCCAAGGATTGCCGTGAACAAGAGACGATATTGCTGTTTGTATGGGGCAAAAGTCGGATTTGGATGAGCAATGCCTTCAACGAGGAGGGTAGCATTTGGGACGACGGAATCCGGTTGGATAAAACAATCCAACCGATGGCCTTCGAGTAGAGCACGGATTTGAATACTCCAAATCAAGTAGTTGGAGGAGGTGAGTTTGGTCACGTTCGACATATTCACCGTGAGAAGAGTGCCATTAGGTTCATTGGGGTTGAACGCTGGAGTGACGTCGGCAGCGGAGGAGTTGGCCATGATGAGGGCTGGACGGTGCGGCGGCTGAAAGAGAGAGACGAAGGAGATGGCCCGGGTATAGGGGACGGACGTGCATGGGACGTCGAGCAAACGGAGCAGAACGACTGAGGCTGAGGCTGACGACGGCTGAAAGGGAGCTACGAAGGGGTGAGCGACGCCGGAAAGTGAGGCTAGAAGTGGCCGACGGCGGCGGAAAAAGGGGCGATTGGTTTTGAAGAGGTAGGCGGCGGCGAGACAAAAAATTTTAGGGTTGGCCGGTGGAAAAAAAAAATTTTTTAGACGTAGGTCTTTTAGTGCTCTAATACCATATGAAAGGTATGTATTGTCTCTTATTCATAAAACGAATGAGTACAATGTGTATAAATAGATACAAGAGGTAGAAAACCCTAATAAACGAGAAATTACATAAATGTCCTTTCTTCTTATAGGCTCTAATACAACTTGATATGATCCTAGATCTATGTTCTGTTGTTAGGGAGATGGAATTGAAATTGAGTCCACTAGCAATCCGATAGTAAAACCTAGAACTTGTCTTTTTGAAGAAAGAATAGCCTATATCTTAACTAGAACCCGACTAGAGAACCTCAGATGTAGCGAACAACACCATAACACTTGTGATCTAGTGTTGATTAGTCCGTGAACAACTCAGAATCTCTCTAAGAATTTGATTGCTAAATCTCTAGGATTAGCAAAGAAAAGACACTCTCAAATCATCATAACTTTGTTTAAATTTCATATTATGTTTATCTATTTATAGAGATCAAACAACAATAAAAAATAGAATAAAATAACAAAAATAATAGAAAATAGAATAAAATAAGCTAACTTAGAAAAACTCGGTAAAATTGTTTAGTCAAGCAGTCGGTTCGCTCGTTCGAGCACTACATAAGTATATACCCTAAAATGAAAAGCTAAAGAAAATTAGACCAGTGAAAATGATCAGGTCGAGCGTATCTTTCTCTGGTCGAATACCTTGTTCGAGCAAAAATATGCATTGGCCAAACATTGCCTAATGCATGTTTCTTGCTCGTCTTGGCCTCCTCTACTTGTAGTGACCTCTTGTAGTCTTTCTTGAAGTTTTCTTAGGTGTTCTCGTGGGGTCATTATCCATACTTTCATGTCCAATTGTTTAAACACATCTTGAAACTCATTTGCCTTGCTCCTCATTGTGTGTCCTCGTATGAACATGTCTTGAAGGTCTTTTGCCTTGTCCCTCTTTGTTTGTCCTTGTGCAACTTGTTTTGGATCCAAGATATCGTTAACATCAATTTATGTTAAAGAGTTCATGCACTACAAAAAATTCTCCCAATGCATTTTCATACTCCTCAACACTTTCATCAAACTTATCAGGCCTAGGGTTCATCTCTAATGTGATACCTTTCATAACCTCTCCATGATAATGAGAAGGTACAAACCGACGCCTTGTAATGGTACACATCTCATCCCAAATTCTCCATTATGACTTCTAGAAAGAATGAGTTGATCCTACCATGTCAGTGCATAGTCATTGAATTTTTTCATGCCAATTTCACCTTCTTTAACTTTGAGTAGTGATGAGAATAAATAACCATCTTTGTCTTCCATTCCCACTCCATGTATAGAAGTTGTGTTGTCGTTATTGTGTTGCATCCTCTATAACATGTAGCTTAAGGATTCACCTTACTACAAATAATTCTACTTTGTTGCATCATACTCCTCAACACTTTCATCGAGTCATAAGCCCTAGGATCCACCTCTTCATCTGATACCATTTCATAACCATTATCCACGCATACCATTATAATCAAATTGTTTTGAACTTGACATTTAAAACATGCAATGTCACAATTACGCATAGATAATTCATTGGTACCATATATTTTTGGCTTAGATGTCTCGGGTTTTGTCTCGATCTTACTTCTAATGTATGATCTCTTATGATTTTGAATTGCCTTTCCTCTGCATTTTAGTTGCTTCTCAATCTTAGTGGCCAAGTGAAGAAGAGCCTCCATATCCATGTAATGATGATTTTCCACGCGATCTTTGTCTGGATTAAGATCGCCAATAAAATGATCCATGGTGACCTCACAATCCTAATCTATCTTAGCATGTCACTAAGAAAAAAACTTCTTGTAGTATTCTTATGCACTCTACTACCTTGTACCAGTCACCTAAAACATAGACTGGCCTTTTGATTATAATGAGAAGGTACAAACCGACGTTTCATGTTGGTACGCATCTTGTCTCATGTGATGATGGCATATTCTCTAGCCTTCTAGAAAGTGTTACTTGATCCCACCATATAGTGCATATTTGTTGATTATTGTTCATGCCAATTTCACCTTCTTCAGCTTTGATATTTGTGCATCTCTCATTTCAATTATATTTTATGTTTTTCCTAATTTTAAAGTTTTGTACTTATCTTTTTATGCCTATTTCAAGGAAACACTATGACAAAACACCGCAAGATAAGGGATTCGCTTAGTTGTGAACACAAATGCAATTGATGATGGACGATTTCTGATGAATGATACAAGAAATCACTATTTCCAACCAATGACATGGTGGCAGGCATAGCACGTGGGGTTTACCAAGAACCAACAACACGGGGCACCAAATGGAGCTTGTAATGCATACTCTCTAAATATGAAAGAGGACGAGTATGTTGAGTATCTAGACGATGAATATGATCGTTCAATAAGGCACAAACAACACCCAAAGGATACGATCGACCATGACATAAACAGTATCAAGAAATAATTTCCAATGTTTGTTGGTCGAAGTGATGCAGAAGCGTACTTGGAGTGGGAACGGGAAATAAGGATGTTTTTTATTGTCGTCACTACTCCACGATCTAGTAGAAAGGTGTTGCACTTGATTTTTCACAAACTCTCATGTCTTTCCCTCACCTTCTTGTATTGGCTTTAGTTTATAATTGAAGAAAAACCTCGAAATTAATTACCAGTAAATTCAAACTAGATCTTAACGCCACAAATGTATAACTTCATCACTAAAATTAAGATTCGGAATCTAGTTTCTATGAAATTTTTATTTCTATCTAAGAATTTCTCAATTGTTTCTCTATTCGTTTTTTCCTGTTTTTACCTAAGTTTTGATTAATGAAGTTTTAATTTTCTTTGCTAATCCTAGAGATTTAGCTAGCATTTCTTCGATATATTCCAAGTTTTTTTTTTACTTTTCAACACTAGATCACAAATGTTATGTCGTTATTCGTTGCATCTGAGGTTCTCTAGTCGAGTTGTAGTCTGGGTTTAGGAAAACATTTTTTTTAGTAAGACAAGTTCTAGTTTAAACTATCGGATAGCTAGTGGATTTCATTCATATTCCATCACCTTAACAATAGAACTAATCCTTAGGGTAGAAATACGAAGACTCTTTAGTAGACACAGAAGTGTAACAAATTAGGAACTTTTCTTTAAGCGTTGACCTTACACACTTGTAGAATCAAGATTTAGTTTAAGCGTCAGGAAGTAATTTCGATTTATATTTTATTTCTAAACTCAATCGAAAACGAGAAGCTAAGGAATGAGATAGGCGAGCTAGAGAGAGAAATTGAGCGAAACACCTTCTGAGAGATTGTGACTTTTATTCATGTTCATGTTCTTTTTCTTTCATCCTTTCTATCAAATTTTGAATATCTAGTTCGGAAAGTCAATGCGATGAACCACCCTGATAACATATAATCCGTCGTAGTATTTACATGATTCTTAGGTTTAGTTTTGAATAGATTTCTTGGATTTTACCGACTTATTGAGTTTATTCGAGGATTTCATCTACCATTTCGTGTTTCGTGTAGGAAACGAAGACGTGAAGGAAAATACGAGTGATTACGGCAATTCAACCCCGAAAACGTGATTGAATGACAAGATACAACATGTGCACGGTCACGGATCCAAATGGAACACTCAAGCATCGAGCGAAAGGAGCAAAAACAGCAAGTGATGTGCCACACACTCGGGCATGGAAGAGGCCCGCTCGGGCTAAGGTTGCGCAGATTATCCAGCGAACAGTAACACGACTCGGGCACAAAGTGAACATGGTCGTGTGACCATGCCCACTCGGGCTGAAAAAGGGACCCGCTTGGACTGCAATTAGGACCGAAAAGACCCAAAACATCAACACGACTCGGGCTGGTAGACCACACGGCCGGGTAAGCAAGCCTTCTGCACGACCGGGTGCAAGTTGTGGCCGCCCGAGCTGCCAATCTCAGAACTACCTAGTTTGAGTGTTTGAACGGGCAATTAAAGAGAAAATAAGCCATCTAGGGAAAGGGGACGAAGCATAGACCAGAGGAGACACCTAAAAAGACACAGGAGAAAGAGGAGAGGAGACGGTTGAAGACTTTGGCCACCCAAAGGATTCATCCAAAGCCAACGCCCGAGATGATAAGGAAGATGAACACTTACTTCGTTTTTGTTTGCTTCTCTATGTATTCTGAGTAGATCTATTTTCATTTGGTTAGGGATGCCATTGTAATGGATAGTTTGATTTATTCATGCTTGATTTCGGTTTTGTTCAATAGAATGGTTCGATATGTTATAGATATGTGCGTAATGCCTTCATACCTTGTTGATTTCATGCTTGAATAAGACTAGATCTATTCTACTAAGATTAGGCACGTTTGAGGGAGATCAGAGATTCTTCTGGGCTTGGAAGAGTTAGGCTTGAGTCTCATGAACGAACCTTCGAATGAATTAGATTAATGAGAATCTGCCCGGTCGGTTAATCTATTTAGGAACGGTAATAATCGAAGTAGAATTCTCATTGTTCGTCATGCATCTAAGTATAGATTTATTGCATCGGAAGGTGAGTACGTTTATATCTTAGATAGTGGATTTAGGCTTGGAAGAGTCGTTTCCGCTTATAGAGGTTGAGTTCCCATCCGACATTAGAGGTAGAATTCCCTATCGTTCTTCATGCATCTAGACGTTCCGCGCTACATAGGAATATGAGTGACGTTGATTCCCTAGGTAGAGGATTTAGGCTTGGAAGAGTCATTTCCATCATTAGAGGTAGAGTTCCCTATTGTTCTTAATGCATCTAGACGTTCTGCGCTACATCGGAAGATTAGTGACGTTGATTTCATAGGTAGAGGATTAGATATTAGTTCCCCATCGATTGATATAAACCGATTTCATGACCCTTAGAAACATCCATTGCATATTCCGGTATTCCCGACACCCATGATGCTCCATCTTTCCGATTCTAGCTTCGATATCTTAATTTATCTTTATTTTCTAGTTCATTATTCATCTATTGATCGATCTTCTTCTCATGACACCTTAGTTCTAACGCTGCACTAGTCCCCAGAGTTCGACCCTTGTACTACACGAACCGTATACTTGCGGTAGAGTGGTCTTAGAAATATAAAACTCTGATTTCCACACATCAAGTTTTTGGTGCTGTTGCCGGGGATTAATCACGGTTTTAGAATTAGGGTTTCGTTGAGTCGAGATCTAGTCCTTTCCGAGTCTTTTGTTTGTTTTTATTTTTTGCATTTTTTTCTTTTATTTTGAGTCATTGCATCTCTTCCGAGCTGAGCTATTGTTTGTTGATTTCCTACATGCAGACCACTCGGTACATGTCTAGGAATTCGAGAGGCAAAGAACTCCTCTTCGACCCCGATATTGACAAGACTACGCAAGCATTAAAGAAACAGCAAAAAGCGAGGCGTAGTGGTTCCGAGAATATTGAGGAAACGACAAGTGAGCGAGAAACAGATTTATCTAGTGAAGAAGAGATGGCACAGGAGGAAGCACCAGAAACCTATGGGGCGTACACAGCTTCTAAACACACGCAGCTTCTCTCCTGCATTCGAAGGCCCGAGATAGACCGGAACAGATTTGAGTTACAGCCGGCCTTCATTCAGATGTTGAGTCAATCACCATTCAGGGGACGATCTACGGAAGATCTGAATCAGCATCTCACTCAGTTCAAGATGTTGTGTTCGAACATGAAAGCATACCCTGGAATAAATGATGAAGCGATTATGTTGCTTGCCTTCCCATTCTCAGTTAGGGAGCATGCACTGGAGTGGCTCTACACACTACCCCTATATTCTATTCATACGTGGAGCCAGCTCGAGGAATGCTTCATGATGCGATTCTTCTCACCCCACAAGACGCAGCTATGGAAGAACAAGATTAATTCGTTTGAACAAGAGGATAAAGAGAGTCTTTCAGAGGCGTGGCTGCGATTTAAAGGATATCAACGCGAATGCCCACACCACGGGATGGATAAAAGAAACCTCATCGCTACTTTCATTGAGGGTCTTCGTGATGAAGTTCGAGATTGGTTGAACGCTGCTTGTGGAGGTTCTCTACATGACCTCCTGTTCACCGCTATTGAGCCAAGATTGAGAAGATGGCCGAGGGAAGAAATATTATATTGTGAGAATTTAATCGCCGTAATCTAGCCAAGGGAGCGGACAACGAGGTGCTTGCATTGCGAGTTGAGCTTTCCGAGTTGAAGTTACAATTGGTAAACATGCACCAAGCGTCTCCCGACTCTCATGGATTCAAAGATGTTGCAGATGCGAATTACGTTGCCAACAATCCATATTCCAACACCTACAATCCAGGCTAGAAAAATCATTCGAATCGATCCTACAAGAACGCCGATAATGTTTTGAATCTGTTGCAAGGAAACTACCAGCCAAAGCCGTTTCAGAACCAGCCACAACACCAGAATTTTATACCTAGAATGCAAGGATATCAAGGGTATCAGCCGAGAGGAGCACCAGCGTCACTTCCGCAACAAGAAGAGGGGAACACTGAGATCACATCTATACTCGCTCAGATTTTACATGGAAAAAAAGATATAAATGTTGAGCTGAATATGGTAAGATGAGATCAAGAAGAAGCAAAGAGGCGAATGGCGGAAATGTAGACGCATTTAAAAATCCTAGATACCCAAGTGGCACAAATTGCAGAAAGTGCTCCTAATCGACAAGGAGTTTTACTGGGAAAGCTTGAGCCGAATCCCCGTGAGCATGGCAACGCCGTCATGTTGAGAAGCGGGACAGAACTTGCAGACATCACACCCCAGAATTTCGAGAGAGGAGAATGCTCAAAGAGTTCAACGAAGAAGCCTAGCGACCAAGTGTATCAGAAGGAAGTACAAGTTGAGGATGAAGAAGAACCATATGTGGCACCGCCACCAAGATGCCCTCCACTTCCATTTCCCTCATGCCAAATGAACCGAAATGATAATTCACAATTTTCCAAGTTCGCAGAAAGGTTGAAGAAGATGGAGATTTCTATGCCCTTCCACGAGGCAATCACGCAAATCCCTTCCTACTCAAAGTTCCTCAAAGACATACTCACCAAGAAGCGTAGAGTGGAAGATGAGACAGTGATGATCACCGCTGCGACACATGCTGTTATCCAACATGGGATACCAAAAAAATTACCCGACCCAGATACCTTTGTCATCCCTTGCAAGCTCGGAACCGTCTTCATCCACAATGCCCTATCCGACTTAGGGGCTAGTGTCAGCCGTATGCCGTTGGCCTTGTACAAGAAACTTGATTTGGGAGAGATGCAACCCACGAAGATGGTATTACATATGGCTGACCGTTCGGTGAAACATCCGATAGGCATTGTGGAGGATGTACCTCTTAAGGTAGGCGACTACTACGTCCCCGTTGATTTCGTGGTTTTGGACATGAAGAAAGATGATAGTACACCAATCATTTTGGGAAGACCATTCCTCAATACTACCAATGCCATCATCGACGTTAGGGGGGATAAACTAACGATGAATATAGGGGAAGATACCGTAGAATTCGGGCTGATCAAGAACCTCAAGCAACCACGTTTTGCAGAGTCCGTGTTCTCGGTGGATGTGTTGGACAAATCGGCAAATGAAGTGCTCGAAGAGTCTATGAACGTTGATGTTTTAAGTGACCTATTGGATCCCACGGCTAGAGGTACGGATCAAAATGATGACCAAGGGCACGAACAACCTTTGAGAGCTTCGGAAGAAATGCAAGGCAAAGACGTACACGAATGGCCAGCACACACCATCAAGCAAAGCACGACCAAGCATAGGTTGAATCCTAACTGTGCAACATTTTCAGCCAAAACCAGCAATATACGCCCAACCATTCAGAATGACACGCACGAAAAAATGCTTATCGTGAGCAGCAACATGATCGGGCAAGAGAAGAGCATGGGAGAGCTGGCTGATCTATCAAAGTGGATGACAAATTTAAGTGGCATACCCGAGCGAAGGACACGACGCAGGAGGCATCAAATACGAAGGCGAGGACGTCCACCTCAATGTTGATGAGGAGAGCATTTGGTCAAACTCGCGACCTTAAACAAGCGCTTATCGGGAGGCAACCCGACTTTCGCATTTTCATTCATTTTTTGTTCGGACCTATTCTTATTCTTTTCACATTGATGTACTCGGTGGGTTAGTATTCCTTCTTTTGGATTGTGTGATTCTTTTTTACAGGTTTTTCGACATTGATATCATCGTTGAGGAGGAGACGCATACGACGTCCAGCCGCATCACCAACTCGGGACAGCAAGATACACAAGGTGCACACGTTCTAACCCTTATTTTCCCGTAGTTTGGTATGCGAGATTCTCCTAGGTCTTGAACACTGAGACGGTGTTTCATTCAAGTCTGGGGGAGTACTCGTCGAGTATCATGTATGTGATTAGGATTAGATGATTAGGATTAGATGATTTTTTGTTATTTTTAGGAATAAACGGATGGATACCTAGTACGAATTTTCGAGCTTTAGTCATTATTTTGCGACTTTGTCGAATCGTGAACAATAGTCTAGGTTTGCTTAGAAGTCTTTTAGATACCGATTAGTCGAGTAGTTGTGCTTGAAACCATGACCTATAGTTGTATTCACCTCCTAGGTTTCAGTACTAAGTATCCATATCTCCGTGTATACCGATTGATCTTTGCTTTGTTTGATATATTTTGTCGTTCATTGATCATTAGATTCCACACGCTTATACTCCGCTGTCATCTTGGAAAGTTATTCTAACTATTTAAGGTTTACATTGACATGAGTCCATCGAGATTGATGGTTCGGGTCTAAGTGGTGGGTTGAGGCGTTGTTCTACGTCCTAAGGGTTAGAGTTGATGCTTAATCTTTGGTAAAAGAAATTGTTCTTCAATGACGCACGTCTTCACTCCGCTAAGGTTACAAGACCATATGAGTGTGTCACAGGCGGCCTGGGTCTAAGTAGAAAGCCATCCCTCTTCGACTTCGACGTCCTGGAAACCAAGCGCTGATCTATATAAAAAAAAGAAAAGAAAAGAGAATAAGAATGAGAATACGAGTTTAATGATATCTCAAGCTTAGGGGAATTGGTACGGAGATCGCTTGGACGTTGTCTAGGAGTATGAAATAGACTTAGGTTATTGGTAGGATTGCATGGCTCGTGACTTTTGGTTGATAGAAGTCTGAACTAGGTACGCTTAGGCTTGCATTCATGTGACGCGTTGTTTTGCATGATGGCTACATCTTCGAAGTATTAGTGCTAGTGTCCATTGTTGTTTAACCTTCTTGTACTCGACTCTAGATTTGCTTGAGGACGAGCAAAGGTTAAGTCTGAGGGAGTTTGATAACATGTAATACGTCATAGTATTTACAAGATTCGAGGATTTCATCTACCGTTTCGTATTTCGTGTAGGAAACGAATACATGAAGGAAAACACGAGTGATTACGGCAAATCAACCCCGAAAACGTGATTGAATGCCAAGATACAACATGTGCACGGCCACGGATCCAAATGGAACACTCAAGCATCGAGCGAAAGGAGCGGAAACAGCAAGTGATGTGCCACACGCTCGGGCATGGAAGAGGCCCACTCAGGCTAAGGTTGCGCAGATTATCCAGCGAACAACAACACGACTCGGGCACAAAGTGAACATGGTCGTGTGACCATGCCCGCTTGGGCTGAAAAAGGGACCCGCTCGGACTGCAATTAGGACTGAAAATACCCGAAACATCAACACGAATAGGGCTGGTAGACCACACGGTCGGGTAAGCAAGCCCGCTCGGGCTAAGAAGTGTACACGACCGGGCTGCCTTCTGCACGACCGGGTGCAAGTTGTGCCCGCACTGGCCGCCAATCTCGGAACTACATGGTTTGAGTGTTTGAACGGGCAATTAAAGATATAATAAGCCATCTAGGGCAAGGGGACGAAGCACGGACCAGAGGAGACACCTAAAAAGAGACAGGAGAAAGAGGAGAGGAGACGGTTGAAGACTTCGGCCACCCAAAGGATTCATCCGAAGCCAACGCTCGGGATGATAGGAGAGATGAACACTTACTTCGTTTTTGTTTGCTTCTCTATGTATTCTGAGTATATCTGTTGTCATGGTTAGGGATGCCATTGTAATGGATAGTTTGATTTATTAATGCTTGTTTTCGGTTTTGTTCAATTGAATGGTTCGATAGGTTATAGATATGTGCGTAATGCCTTCATACATTGTTGATTTCATGCTTGAATAAGACTAGATCTATTCTACTAAGATTAGGCACGTTTGAGGGAGATTAGAGATTCGTCTAGGCTTGGAAGGGTTAGGCTTGAGGCTCATGTATGAACCTTCGAATGAATTAGATTAATGAAAATCTGTCCAGTCGGTTAATCTATTTAGGAACGGTAATAATCGAGGTAGAATTCCCATTGTTCATCATGCATCTAAGTATAGATTTTCTGCATCGGAAGGTGAGTACGTTTATATCTTAGATAGAGAATTTAGGCTTGGAAGAGTCATTTCCGTTTATAGAGGTTGAGTTCCCATCTGACATTAGAGGTAGAATTCCTTATCATTCTTCATGCATCTAGACGTTCCGCGCTACATAGGAATATGAGTGATGTTGATTCCCTAGGTAGAGGATTTAGGCTTGGAAGAGTCATTTCCAGCATTAGAGGTAGAGTTACCTATTGTTCTTAATGCATCTAGACGTTCCGCGCTACATCGGAAGATGAGTGACATTGATTTCCTGGGTAGAGGATTAGATATTAGTTCCCCATAGATTGATATAAACCAATTTCATGATCCTTAGAAACATCCATTGCATATTCTGGTATTCCCGACACCCATGATGCTCCATCTTGCCAAGTCTAGCTTCGTTATCTTTATTTATCTTTACTTTCTAGTTCACTATTCATCTATTGATCGATCTTCTTCTCATGACACCTTAGTTCTAACGCTTCAATAGTCCCCAGAGTTCGATCCTTGTACTACACGAACCGTATACTTTCGATAGAGTGGTCTTGGAAATATAAAACTCTGATTTCCACATATCACACCCTACGGTGATGGAGACGTGCAAATGAATCCACCATGTTAAGTGAAGATAGATGAATTCATATGCATGATGCAAGAATTTACCACTATCAACCCACGACATGGTCGGGAGGAGGCACTAGCACATGAAGAACCGCCACGGAGGAGGCCAAACATAGCTTGCATCAATACCCTCTAGACATGGATGAAGACGAGTAGCATCAAGATGAAATCAAATTGATGACGACATCATTAGCATGAAGATGGAGACCTCCACGTTCATTGGGATGAGCGATCTTGATGCTGATATATGGTGGGAATAGAAGACGGAGATGGTTTTGAAATGACATCGTTATTATAAACTCAAGAAGGTGAAACTGGTGACAGACAAGTTTAGCGACTATATACCTCATTCGGATGAATATTTCGAGGAGTACGCGGCTAAAAAGGATGAGTTTCTAGTAGTTCGTTGAGCATTAAATTTAAAAACTAAATAGGAGTCTATTGTAAAAAGGTTACTGAAGAGCGAGAAGAAGGGAATTCAAGTGAGTGACCATAAGGTAGTTACAAAAACGGTGTTTCTTGAGAGAAACCAAGAAACAAGCCTTTGAGAGAAAACCCGTGAGCACAACATTTCTTTTCATGAGAGTGATAAAATTTAAAAAGGCTTTGCTATCGATCTAGCCTATGTTTGTACTCTTGCTAAAACAGTTGTATTTCAATAACGAATTATTGCATGGCTGCGAGGATGTGTTTACCGATGAAACACAAAAGGGCTTACCTCCAAATTGTGGATTGAGCATCAAATCGACTTCGTACCTTGCTCGAGCATTCGCAAATGGCAAACTTACTGAACCAACCTCGAGGAGACCAATGGGCTCGAAAGATGGGTCTATGAGCTTATGGAAAAGGGATATGTGAGAGAGAATATGTCACCATGTACTATACCGGTGATACTCATGCCAAAGAAAGATGGCACATGGTTATGTTGATTATCGCACAATCAAAAATATTACGGTAAAGTATCATCACCCCATACCTTGTTTAGAATGACATGTTAGATAGAATGCATGGATCTTCTATATTTTCTAAGATAGATTTGAGGAGCGGATAACATCAAATACGCATGAAGGAGAGCGATGAATGGAAGACCACTTGCAAGACCAAGCTAGGGTTGTATGAATGGTAAGTCCTGCCTTTCGAGTTAACTGATGTGCCTAGCACGTTTATGCGACTAATGAATCATGTCCTTAGGAAGTTTATTGGAAAATTCATGGTTGTGCACTTTGATGAAATCCTAGTATACAACAAAATCTTAGAAGAACATGTAGGGAACTTACTATCCCTAAAAGATAAATTGATTCTACCTCACTTATTTGCATTACCTGACTTGTCTATATTGGCAAAATCATTAATTAGTTGTATCGCATCAAGAAATTTGTTATCCATATTAACCATGAATCACTCAAGCATCTCAAGGGACAACAAAAGTTGAACAGTAGGCAAACCAAGTGGATGGATTTCATCGAGACCTTCTCGTACGTCATCAATTACAAGCAAGGTAAGAAAAATGTTGTTGCAGATGCAATATATCGATATTATACATTGGTTTCTGCAGTGGACGCAAGATTGCTCGGCTTCGAACACATTAAGGAACTTTACGACACTAACCCTCATTTGGGTGAGATATTCAAGTCCTACGAGAACACAATCACGGGTAAGTACTTTCGAGTTGATGGGTATTAATTCTATCAACATAAGTTGTGTGTACCTAAAAGTTTTGTGTGAGATTTATTGATTCGTGAGGCACACTAGATGGACTAATGGGGCACTTTGGAGTGTCCAGAACTTTGTCTATATTGGCAAAATCATTTATATTGGCAACATATGTGACGAGATGTTAAGCACATATGTAGAAGGTGTGTCACGTATAAAAAGGCTAAATCTTGTTTGCAGCCAACCAGTATGTACTCCCCCTTAACTATTTCGATTCACCCATGGACGGACATATCCATGGACTTTGTATTATGTCTTTCTAGGTCTAAATTAAGAAACAATTCTATTTTTGTAGTCGTTGATCAATTCTCTAATATGGCACATTTTATTGCATGTCATAAGACTATTGCTAAGTCGCATGTTGCTACGTCGTACTTTAGGGACATCATACGATTGCATGGCATTCCTATGACAATCATGTCTGATAGAGATTTTAAATTCCTTGGTTACTTCTAGAAAACACTTTGGTCTATGTTAGGCACCAAACTTTTATTCCCCACTACATGTCACCTCAAATAGAAGGATAAATGGAAGTGGTTAATCGAACATTATCGACCTTATTACGAGCGTTGCTCAAGCGTTACCTCAAAATATGGAAAGGACACCTATGACACGTTGAGTTTTTATATGATAGGACGGTTCATAGTGCTACTCAGTTCTCACCATTTGAGGTCGTATGTGGATTTAATCTGCGTACACCGTTAAACATGGTGCATTTATCGTCGTTAGAGTTTACTAATCTTGATGGCAAGAAAAAAGGCTAAGTTTATGAAACATATACGCAAGAAGGAACGAGCTAACATAAAAAGAAGAGCGAGCAATATGTCAAAGATACAAACACGGGACGAAATAAGCTGGGTTTTAACCCCGACTAACTGGTGTGGATCCATTTACGCAAGGAGCGTTTTCTTTAACAATGAAAATCTAAGCTTATGCCCCACGGAGATGGAGAATTCAAAGTACTCAAATGCATCAATAACAAGACATACAAGATCAAGTTTCCTAGTGAGTACAATATTAGTTCGACTTTCAATGTTTCTAACTTGGTTCGTTTTGATGTAGATGATGATCTTGATTTAAGGTTAAATCCTTTTGAAGAATGAGGGGATGATGTGCATGAGATTTTGCTCGACACACCAACAACACAAGGACCGATCACCAGAGCAAAAGTTAAGAGGATTCAGAATGTCATTGCTCAATTGGTAGCAAACAAACTTGTTAAGGCACCACAAGAGCATCAAAAGACATCAAGGGAAGCTTATTTGACATGCATACTAGTGAAGATAAGAAGCTAGGAGAGCTAGAGGCACTCGGCAGAGCAACACATTGTTGGACCCGAAGAAACCCATTAGACAAGAGACATTGAAAACGCTCGACTAGAGCAACAGAGCGCTCAATCCCAATGAACTCATGAGAGCAAAGAGCATGCCAAAGGACTAGCCGCTCGACCCAAGCTCTAAGGAACTCGATCGAGCATTGGTCGAACGTATTTTAGTTGTGCAAATTTAGGGGTATGTTGGCCTATTACAGTTTATTTTCATTATTGTTTGGTCCATATAAATAGAGGATCCTTTGTATGACATTATTACATAATTTTTATCAATAAATTTGTAGTTTTCTTTGCTAACCTTAGAGATTTAGCTACCAGCTTTTAGAGAGATCCCGAATTTTTTAGATTTATCAACACTAGATCATAAGTGTTGTGGCATCATTCGTTGTGTCTGAGATTCTCTAGTCGAGTTGTTGTCTGAGTTTAGGATATCTTTTCTTCTGGAAAACAAGTTCCAGATTGAACTATCGGATTGCTAATGGTTTCATCCATATTACATCTCCCTAACAATAGAACGTCGATATGTGATCATATCACCTCCTCAGATGCAAGAATAAACGAAATAAAACTTTTAGATTTAACCAATGTAAAATTTATTTAATTCAACAAAGGTGTTTATACAAAAGTTGATTAAAATAAAACTAGAAATACACCAATTATAGAATTAAAAATATTCCAAAATTCGCCAAAAGAGTACGAGATTTATCTCTAACTAAATCGATTAACTTTTAAATATAGTTTGTAAACCATATTTCTAATGGCAATTGTAACGAATTTTGTGACACGTTACGTCATACAAAAACCAAATTTTTGTATTGGAGGAATGGTGTCACAATGCTGAACTCCTTCAAAGTAGATGAACAAATAAAGATTAAGTAACGAATTAATGTAGTATAAACAGTCGTTTCAAACCAGTCAAATTCAATTGCAACACGAAATCAACTTTGATGCATTTCCTAACTTCATAACGCAAATTTAGAACAGGTTGTGCAGACGATTAGGAAACAAATACGTACAATTGATTGGGTAAAGATTTCGATGACAATTCATAACCTCCGACTTCGTTGTAGATAGTTAAATGTACATATTTAATGACGTAAAAAAACTTTTAAAAACAATTAATATATTAATAATTTTAGTTTTTACTATTTTATGTTAAAAAATATATTTTAAATTTTTTGCTCGACAAAAAAGATTCTAGACGGACGACCCTCTCCATTCGGAATTTACAGACGACTATGTATGTTCGGAACTTACATATGATCTGATTCGTCCAAAAATTATGGATGACGACTTTCATGGTGAAATTGCATCAAGAATTTAAGGACAGGGTTTTCTTCCCTTTGGATATTCCCCGGTGGCATGTCGTCAGGTTTTTTCGACAAAATATCTATCTGTAAATCGGTCATAGTCGCGGTTGGAATCTGGACGACTTTTTTCGTCCGCAATTAAAGATGGATTGTGGACGACGTTTTCGATCCGAATTTTTTGATGGATTCCGGACGGATGTCTGTTATGGAATTTTGTTTCTGTATGGATTACGTCCGATAATTGAATTTTTCAAGTAGTGTTTCTATATTCTCATTTACCTTGAGAAGATAAGGGTGGGCATTTTAGACGCCCATGACGACCCAAAAAACCCCAATTATATTCACGAAAAATAACCTGTAAAACTCGTTCGATCCTCAAACCCAATCTCCAAATGAGTTTGGTTCGATTCGGATTCGAAAAAAATCGAAAACATAATACATAATTTTTTATTTTATTTATTTTATGATTTGTTTAAAGAGCTTATTTATGTAGATTAGTAAGAACCTCAATATCCTGTATTAGTCAAACTCAAACAATCCAAACAACACAAAAAAAGCTTGAATAACATGTACAAAAACCAAGATTAATTGAATTCAATTTGAATTTGGATTTATTTTGGTTCCAATAGTCTTACACCTGAATTACCCAAACCGACCTAGACAAAAAAAAAGTGGATCACTCTTCCGAACAGTCTAATCCAAATTGAAACTCAAGAAACTCGAACTCAATACCTGAAGTATCCATCCCTAAAGAAGAAACCAAAAGATCTGAGACCGTAGGGTCGCCGTTTTCGACTTGAGGAGGAGCTAATGCATGTGTGGGTCTTCACTACGTTTTTCATTTCCCCCTACGATATTTAGGCTTGTCATGGAGGAGTTAAGGAGTACGACCTAGCATCATGACCTTTAGTATGAAAGATAAAGCATAATGAAGGTAGACGTTTTATGTTGCATCCGCTGAAGTCTCACTTCTTTTCTCCAAGCTAACCACACAATCTTCATAAGAGGCTTTTACTTTAAACAAAAGTTTTGGGTTATGTATAGGCTTTTTCTGTTGGGTCACATCCTGCTTCTAGGCCTTCGACTTCTTCTCCTAGTCTTGATCTCAATGCTTGGGCCATGACCTTCACTGGTTTAAACCCTATTTTTTTACTTCAATTTCGAGACCAAGGTTCTTGAGACTTTGAAATCCCTTTGCAAACCCTAGATTTCTTCCTGCCCATAACAAATGATCCCACCTGAGATCATCTCGGAGAGAGTCTCTACCTTCAGTGTTCTTCTTGAATGGCTTTGGTGTGACTCCAATCAACCCTCTCAACTCGTCAGACCACCTTGTAGCCAACTAATGACTCGGTTAATACTTTTGTGATATGTTGTTCTCCAAGTTTGAATCTGAGCTTTATATCTCGCTCTCCTTATGCTTCACGTACCACAGATTACTTCATCTGCATATGCTTTGTTCTTTTGTGTTGGTTGGGGTTTTTACAGATTCCAATCACTTACATATCACAGAAGATAGTTCCTCGAATAACCTCTAAAGCCAATCTGAATAATTGTTGTTGCACATAATGTGCATACTCAGTTTTGTCTGTTGACTGCGTTATAGTGGGATGCTTCTATGTTTCGCATGTGAATATGGCACTGCCGATTGTGAAACAAAATTCAGTATTGCTTTTTGAATTTGTAGAACTACCTACAAAGTCTGAGTCTCAAAACCCAATTAACTGTGCATGTTCTACATGCTTGAAACCCAATCCACACTCCGCTGTAGCATTCACAAATCTCAACATCCTATGATATGAATCTGCACTGATATTCTATTGTTTAATGGGTAAAATTGGTCTGAAACCTCCTAACAATTCAATAAAAACACCTGAAATTTGTCTCTCCTATTGAAAGGACGCTCTAAACCCGAATTTCAATCCGGCTATAGACTACACGACCCTAAACTCTGCGAACAACACCAGAAACATTTGTGATCTAGTGAACGCGCAGAATCTTTGATAGATAAATTTCAAGAGTTTGCAAGAAAAGGACATTCTCAATTGATTAAAACTTAGTTAAAAAATCATACAATGAGTCTTTTATTTATAATTGCAAAAAAAATAAAAAAATAAAAAAAATTAAATTAAATAAGCAACTTAATAAATACAATAAAATTATCGTCGAGCAGTATGACCACTCGGTCGAGTTTCGCACAAGTTGTAATCATAAAATGCATAAAACTAGAATACATTTGGTCGAGCCGCTCCTCTGCTAGGTCGATTCCACCAACACTCTGTCGAGCTATGTGATGTTCGGGGCCGAGTGATCTAATTCTTTCAATGCTCTTTTTATTCTGGTAGGTTTGCTCGGGTATAGCACTCCATCGCTCGGGCCGACCGACCAACGATGAGATGCGGACATTGGTCCAAGGTGTTTGTTAGGGTCAAGTGATTCCTCGTTCGAGCCGAGGATCATTGGCTCTTCAAGATTATTGCTCTTGTTCAGTTTTTTCCTTGTAGGGACCTCTTGTAGTCTTACTTCATTGCTCATTGACATCCTCGTGGAGTTGTTGTTCGTCCTTCCATGTTCATGTGAGCAAACGTGTCTCGAAGCTCATTTTACTTTCCATCATTATTAGTCCTCGTACGACTTATGACGTGTCGAAGGTTCCGGCCTCATAATCCCTTTATCATTTCAAAGCATTTGGCCTAAAGTACAATCCTACAGCTTTATCAAAATGAGCTGAGTTAATTACATCGAAAATCGAATGGAAAATGTACTCAAATGGGAACTCACTTTTATAGGTATTAAGCTTGATGTGTTTGGAGACTCTATATGGTCTATCTCTCTACATTAAAAGCTGCTATTTGTTCCTCTATAGGAGCCTTTTGATGCGCATATCCAACCACACAACATTTCCTAGTTGAAATACTATCCACACAACATTTAGTCATTTCTCTTTTCTAAGTGTTGCACTGAAAATTGATTCTTCCTTTGTTGCCTCATGTTCCTCGCAACTCTCATACGAGTTGTGAAATATATGATCATCCCATTGTATCACGCCATTGTCTGGTTCTTTCACATGTTCCTTGTCCACTTGTACCAATATGATCCACGTATTTGGACAACCTTTGGTATAATGGTCTTGATCTTAACATACGAGAAAAAGAATATCATAGTTACACATAGGATTTTGTATGTACCTTGTGCTCTGAATCTGGAAGTTTAATTGCAAGATTCTTCAACTGTTTGACTTCGTTGCACCAATCATTGTGGACGTTGATTCTGTTCTCTATAAGAAACAAATCAACATCTCATCACTGCCTGCATTTCATCCCAAATGTCTATCGGTTTCTCTCCTTACTACTGACGTGAGCGTGAACGAGCTGATCGCACCATGCAAAAGCATATTCACTAAACTTCGTTGATACCAGCTTTACTTTCTTCAAATCAAAATATTGAGTGCAATTGAAAATCGTTTTAGTTTTCTCTCCCACTCTAAGTACGCTGCCACATCTCACCTTCCATGAAAGTTGATTATCTCGTTTTCATACACGATTCTCGCATAATTTTAGAGATGTTTATGATGATAGTTGCGATGATTACGTGTGATTTTGGATCCGTTTTACTTGTTTTCTTGTTCTCATGTTCTTATAGGTTTTAGTGCGTATTTGGTTCATTTCGGAGATAAAGAACATACACGGGATAAAATACGACCATCGGAGATCATAACGGAGCAAACCATACGAGTAACACGAAAGGAATGTGATACGATCGTACCCCATGACTCACCTTCAGCACGCACGGATCAAGACCTCAGGAGGAGCCCGCGCGGGGTGTTCTCTTAAGCCCACGCGGGGTGATGGTCTAGCAAAAGTTGCCCGACTCATGCTCATCCTTAGCACGCGCGGGTCATGGAAGATTTGGGGAGCCCGCGCGGATTGGCTTCTGAGCCCGCATGGGTCATGTCTGCAACAACCTCCCTTGAAGTTCTTTAACGGAGAGAAAGATTTAAAAGGGACCCCAATTGAGTTCAGGAGGAAGAAAAACATGAAAGGGAACCCTAGGATGGTAGATCTGAGCCTATCCATCATTGGAGAGAGCCCTCTTGACGGGAGACACGCAAGGAGACAGAAGATCGAATCGAGACGACGCCTCATTTGATTTCTATGCTCCTTAGACACTATTTCGTTTATGTTGTTTGATTTTGAACTCATGATTGAATAGTTGTCTTTTTTAGGGGAAGGGATTAGTCCATGGCTATCTCAAAATCCTATTTAAATTATTTATGAATACATTTCCCATTTTGCTACTCTCTTCTTTGTCTGAGCGTTGAATTTCTTGTATTTACGTAGGCCATGTAGATGCATGTATTAGAGATTAGGAGAAAGATCAAAAGGAGAATTCTAGTCCTAGAAGATCAGGGTTAGAGCAATCGAGACTAGATCACGAAAGTAGGGTAGTAACGGTTGAGGGTTAATCAAATGAATCATAGATCGTATGGGGTTTAGTTGGGGTGTCAACCATGAAAGTAGGGGTTAACTCAATTGAATCACGTTCTTATGCCTTGAGAGAGGGTAGGAATTACATTAGGATCGTCCGTCTTAGATATATTGATAGGGAATGCATGATTAGGTAGATCGAATATGGTTTCGGAAGCTATACGGTCAAACCGTATTCTAGAACGTTTGTCTCATTTGTCAAGAACTCCTAGGTTTACTGCATATTCATTATTACATATCACAAACCATTATTTCATCGCAGCAAGTATTGATTCTTGTTTGATCTTAGTCCGTGTTGCGTAGTTGACGCGATCCCGATTGAATAGACGCTCTAGACGAGGTTAGGGTTGGATATGCCTTGCTGCAACGGATTGCACAAGGGTGTGTAGGGCGAGTGGTCACACGAGAGATGCGGAAGGCTCTCGATTCACCGGTTCGTCTCCGATGGATATTACGCACCAACGAAGGATGAACAACCGTTGGATATTACACACCAACGAAGGTTGCTGGATATTACGCACCAACAGCCAAGAACTCACAAGGAATTCGAAGAAAATCAATAGATTGATTCAAAGTTTGATTAAAAAATTTCAGATGATTCAAAGAGATACATGGCCGGCCATAATATAGACAAACAAGGCCATGCAACCATAAATGCCACATTTAATGGGCAGTCTTCATGCAAGGCTACACATTAATACATGGGAAACATAAAAACATTAAGACAAGCTTGATGGACGTGCATGTTGGGGCGCAAACTCTTCTTGAAACTCTCGGCCAATAATTAGGTCACGGAAGTTGCCTCGTAAAATGTGCCTTTGCCAATATCGATTGTTTCCGAGTTGTGTTTCGTCTTGTAGTATGATGTTGATGTCGAAACTTCTTTGTTGACTCGAGCACTTGTCTTGAACTTGAACGACCATGAGAAATCACGTCGTTAGCCTCCTTGAGCTTCCTAGCTTTAGCTCGGGTCATGGGACCTTCTTGTATGATCAAGGCTTCCTCATTAATAGCCCTAGCTTGGGTCACGGTACCAACATCCTTCTTTCGGGTCGCCTCCATATTCCGTCCTTTTGGTTCAGCTCGAATCTCCTCTTCTGTAGTGCGGATTTTGTCCTTTGCAACGGGGGTCGCATGCTTAGTAACACGGGGCACATCCTTGGCAACATAGGTTGCGTCCTCCTCAGGGTAGGTCGCGTCCTTCTCAATACGGGTCGCGTCCTCCTCAACACGGATTACATCTTCCTCATCATGGGTCATATCCTCTTCATTCGCCACGGCTCGGTTTGTGTCCTCGACGCCGTCCAGGATCATATCAGTAGTCATGTGGGATCGACACCTAAAATACTACACATGTGTCGTGCACTTGCGGATAATTTAGGTTAACTTGTTTAACTTGACACGCATCAAGTTTTTTGCACCGTTTTCAGGGGCTATTCGTCAACACGCCTTAGATTCGGAATTAGAATCATTCTTTTTTTTTGTTTTCTTTCAGTTTCTTTTCTCTTTATTCTTTCTACTAATTCATTTTGCTTGTCGTTCGTAGGTGTATGACCCAATCTCAATTTAATTCAAGTTTACTCGAATCGACCCCGAGATTGAGAGAACTATTAGATAGCGGAAAGAGGCAAGGAAGAAGAAAGAGTATACCCGACCGATCCACGAGTGATGGACAACTAAAACAATATATTGCATGGTCACAGACAGCCGCAATTACTCGTTGGTAATGTGGCACAATTATAGTAACCGTGGGCTCCTCCACCACATCGACTTCCGGATTACGTGGTGCCAAACATAAGTAACGTCCAAACCGCGATAAGGAGGCCCGCTATTGCAAGAGAAAAATTCGAGATACAGCCTGCGATGATCAACATACTATAACAAAAGAATTTCATGGGCGGAAATCACGAAGACCCGCATCAGCACCTAAGAGACTTCCGAGAGCTTTCAAGCACATTCAAGATACATGGAGTCTTGGAGGATGCGATTTTGCTACATCTCTTGCCTTTCTCAATTTGGGGGACGAGCGAAGACATGGTTGCAATCTTTTCCCGCTGGTTTGATCACTACTTGGGACCAGCTATGTACAACATTCCTATCACGGTTCTTTCCTCCGAGCAAGATGATTCAAATGAAGAGAGAAATCAAGATGTTTAGGTGCCGAGAGGGAGAGACATTATTTGAAACATGTGGAAGATTTAAAGACCTTTTGCGTATATGTCCTCGTCATGGTCTAGAGTAATGGTATGTGATCCAAACATTCTACAATGGGATCACGGATTAGCATAGGACGACGTTGGATAACACTGTAAGAGGATCATTCATGGACTTAAGCGTAGAGGAGGCATACAAAATTATTGAAAATCTTGCTATGAACCATACTATGTGGTCCACACCGAGGAGTATGCCGAACAAGACGAGAGGCCTATACGAGGTGAATCAAAGTAGAGCGATTGGAAATGCAGCGAATGCTATGTATTGTGCGAATTGTGGAGATACAGAGCATGTGGCTTACCAATGCACGATGCAAGAAAGCATGGAACAAATGAATTACGCCCAACAGCAAGGGAACACACAATTTGGGAACACCTACAACCCGAATTGGAGGAACCACCCTAATCTTTTGTATCGCACGACCCAACTGATAAAGTACTCGGTATTTCAGTAACCATACTAGCAACCGAATTAATTTCAACAAGCTCAACAAGCTTCTCAACCTCCTCAAGCTCCTTCGTCAAACCTTGAGGCGACGATGCTAGAATTCATCAACGAGCAAAGGAAACATCAAGACAGCATCAAGGAGCAACAATCACTTCAAGCTAAATTCAACGCGGAAATGGGGAATGCGATCAATGAGCTCAAAACTCAAATGGAATCCTTGAGCAAGCATGTGAAGATCCTTGAAAATTCCATTGCACAACAAACTCCCTCATCCTCTCGGAATCATGGACAACTTCCTAGAAAACCCGATCTAAACCCGAGAGAGTACATAAACGCCATCATTTTGTACAGCGAGGATACGATTGATAACCCGCCCTCCAAAGCGCAAGAGAACGTTGCTGGAAATTCGATGGAAAAAGGAAAGCGCAGAATCGCGATCATGGAAGGGTTTGAGCCAGATTTAGGAAAGTTGTATATTGCTCCGCTAGCGTATGTACCTCCTATACCATTTCCTGGACGCTTGGTAAGCAGCAATAATTGAGAGAGAGTAGGCAGATTCTTTCATGGCCTTAAAAAACTCGACATCAACTTGCCGTTCGTGGGAGCCCTCCAAAAGATGCCTAATCGCGCAAATTTCCTCAAGGAGGTTCTTTCCAAGGAGAAGCGTATGAAAGAGAGTGAGATAGTAGCACTCACCGAGGAATGCAGCGCCATTCTCCAAAACAAGTTTCCCCCGAAGTTAAAAGACCCCGGAAGCTTCTCCATTCCGTGCACCATAGGGAACATCGACATAGAGAAAGCCTTGTGCGATTTGGGAGCAAGCATGAGCCTTATGCCATATTCGGTCTTCAAGCGGATGAACTTCGGAGATCTCAAACTTATAAATATGTCTTTACAACTCACCAATTTTTTGGTAAGATATCCGGTGGGAATTTTCGAAAATATTCCCACCAAGGTAGGTAATCTTTCTATACCCGCTGATTTTGTTCTACTCGATATTGAAGAAGATGCTAGGGTACCTATTATTCTTGGTAGACCTTTCTGAGCTACTGCAGGTGCCATGATAGACTAACAACAAGGAAAGCTCTCTCTACGTGTCAGAGATGAGAAGATTGAATTCAACTTTTCCAGCTCCATGGATTCGTGCTTTAGAGTTGATTCGCAGGACGAGCCGGCGAATGACACGCTCGATCAAGTAAGTATTTTCGATCCTCAGGAGAGATGCTTGAAGAAGGTTTACAGGAATGCAAGACTCACAGATGAAGAAGCCAAGCTCTACACGAAATTCATGAGTGGCATTGAGGCACCAAGACACCCCACATGAGGAGACGTTGCACGAAAGACTCACTGATTTTGCAGTAAAGAAGGCTTATAAGCTTCAGCTCGAACATCTTCCTTCTTCTCTTCGGCATGGGATGCGAAAGCCACCCATTCGTCTCAAGAGGCGTAAGAGAGTGAGCCCTTTTTTGTGTATGCACGAGATGCTTAAGGAGGACAGCCACAAACCCTATATCGAAGATCAAAGAAGGCTGCACCCGAATTCGAATGAGGTAATAGAAAAATAGACCATTAAAATTTTTTGATGCAGATATAATTTATCGTACCTCGAGGAGCGAATGGGTGAACCCCGTGCATGGCATGCCAAAGAAAGGAGCAATGACAATAGCGCGCAACACGAACAAGGAGCGCGCTAAAGGATGGCACGATGCAAAGATCCTACCTCATAACTTTCGGCCAGGTAATTTTTTTCTACTAACAAAAAATTGTATACTTATGCATTTGCAAAACATTGACCCCTCTTATTCGACAACGATATGACTTTCAGGTACGAGAGGTGTTCATGCATGGAGCAGTAGAACTATGGAACAAGACGAGCGGAACGTTCAAAGCAAATGGGCAGCGCCTAAAACTATATCAAGCCGCTCAACCGATCGAAAGCATAAACTCCATCTCCCTATTCGATCCACCCATCGCGAGCACATGAGGCATGGAGACTTCAAGCTTAACGACATTAAATAAGCGCTCTCTGGGAGGCAACTCAGCATTTTTTTTCTTTTGCTTCGTACTTGGTTTATTTAAAACATTAAAAAACATAAAAAGAAAAAGACCTACAACCGTGACTTCACCTTCATTATCCTCCATTGGAGCTTCACGTCGCGGACGCCATTCAATTCAAGTCTAAGGGGAGTAGCTCACGTTTTTCAGGTGATTTCGTTTCATTTTCTTTAATTTTTCTCTTTTATTTTGTAGTTCTTAGGTTAGCTTTAGTTTGTTTTTGTTTTCATGAGTCAGATTCGTCCCATACACTTCTCCTGTGCCACGTCTTGAGATGAACCTTGAACAAAGGATGCTTAAGAAGTTTGTCTTTTCCCTGATATCTTGCATGTTAGAGCTTATTAGTCGGTTGAGGAATGATTAGGTCGTAAGTCTTTGGGAATCCTAGTGCTACTTGTAGGAAGTTTAGACGAGGTTTCTAGGTTAGTTTCTTGTTCATTCTCTCTATCCAAATGATTATAATTCATGTAGACGATGCTTTACTTCTTTTTCACGAGAATAATTTGATCATGTGAATTGAGCTTGTTTTACAGAATAATAGCGCACACTAACACTCTGCTATCGATAGAAATAATGCCAAAAAACATTATCTAAAATCGATATGAGTGCATCGACCTTGATACTTTTTCGATGGTTCGAGTCTAAATGGTGGGCTGGTGATTATCTTTTCGCGTCCTAAGAGCAAGGCGCATAAAAACGTCATCTATTCCGCTTCACTCTTGAACGAGATGCAAGAGTATACCGTTATCGGTAGCTTGGGTCTAAGTAGAGGTTGAATCCCTTCAAATCTGATGTCCTAGAAGCCTAGTGTGTTCGCATATCAATAAGAGAAGAGTAAAAAAATGGAATAAACAAATAAAGAAGTTCGTAAATAAAACAGATATCCTCTTTGATTCTATGTTTAGCATTTGTTTGAAGTCTCATTCGGTGGAGAGAGTTATTATTTCTCGCTTATTAGCTCGTCTTTGATTTACTTTCCTATTGGTAGCCATGGTGAACCTAGGATTAAAACTAAAAGTTATTAGGCAGAATTTGCTCTTAACTTGCTTGTTGATCGATTAGGTTCGCTTCGACGGTATTTCTAGGGGAAAGGGGAATTTTCGATTTTTAAATCTTCCACGTGTTCCACGTTTACGTTTGCTTAGGGACAAGTAAACATTCAAATCTGGGGGATTTTGATCATCTTGTTTTCATACACAATTCTCGCATGATTTTAGAGATGTGATTTTGTATCTGTTTTACTTGTTTTTGTGTTTTCATGTTCTTATAGGTTTTAGTGCGTATTTGGTTCCTTTCGGAGCTAAAGAACATACACGGGACAAAATACAATCATTAGATATCATAACGGAGCAAACGGGACAAGAAACGGGCTAGGAATGTGATACGATCGTACCCCATGAGGTGACAAGGCCCCCGCATGGGGTGGTTTCCTTAGCCCGCTCGGGCTAAACATCAAGCAATTGTTGCCCGCCTCAGACTCACCTTCAGCATGCACGGATCAAGACCTCGTGAGGAGCCCACGGGGTGATGGTCCAGAAAAAGTTGCCCAACTCGTGCTCATCCTTAGCACGTGCGAGTCATGGAAGATATGGGGAGCCCGTGCGGATTGGCTACCGAGCCCGCACGGGTCATGTCCGGAACAACCTCCCTTGAAGTTCTCCAACGGAGAGAAAGTTTAAAAAAGGACATCCAATTGAGTTCAAGAGGGAGAAAAACACTAAGGGTAACCCTAGGAGGGTAGATCTAAGCCTATCCATCACTGGAGAGAGCCCTCTTGATGGGAGACAGGCAAGGAGACAGAAGATCGAATCGAGACGACACCTATTTTGATTTCTATGCTCGTTAGACACTCTATTTCATTTATGTTATTTGATTCTGAACTTATGACTGAGTAGTTGTCTTGTTCTAGGAGAAAGGATTAGCCCATGGCTATCCTGGAACCCTCTTTGATTTATTTATGAATGCATTTCTCATTTTGCTAATCTATTCTTTGTATGAGCGTTGAATGTCTTGTATTTACGAAGGTCACGTAGATGCATGTGTTAGGGATTATGAGAAGGAACTAAAGGAGAATTCTAGTCCTAGAAGACCAGGCTTAGAACAATCAAAACTAGATCACGAAAATTAGGATAGTAACGGTTGAGGGTTAAACGGATGAATCATAGATCGTATGGGGTTTAGTTGGGGTGTCAACCATGAAAGTAGGAGATAACTCAAATGAATAATGTTTCTATGACTTGAGAGAGGATAGGAATTACATTAGACTCGTCCGCCTTAGATATCTTGATAGGGAACATGATTATGTAGATCAAATGTTGGTTTCGAAAGCTATGCGATGAAACCGTATCCTAGTATGTTTGTCTCATTGGTCATGAAATCCTAGGTTTACTGCATATTCATCATTGCATATCACAACCATTATTTCATCGCAGTAAGTATTGATTGTAGTTTGATCTTAGTCCGTGTTGCGTAGTCCTTGTGGGATCGATATCTAAAATATTACACATGTGTCGTGCACTTGCGGGTAGTTTAGGTTAACTTGTTTAACTTGACACGCATCAAAAGTTGAGATCTCCAGCTTAATATAATTGTCCTCTTGATTCCTTAATGGATTGATATGTCGTGGAGCTTGAAGTTTCGCAAATTATTCTGCATACATATCCACAGGGTGTAGATTTTCAATAATAGGTAGTATTCTAACTCGATGCTGCTTGACAAACTCCACAAGATGTGTCTTCCACCCGATCAAGATGTTGATGGGTCAATGCCGAAGGGAATTCATCATCATGAGTTGCATTTGTGTATGTGATATTCGTGTTCCTCCACCTTGCAGTGGTTTATTGTGGTGGTATCCTGAAGTAGGCATCAAAGAGATATCTATAAAATTGAAAAAGTTAGCATAAACAGAAACTAAAAAAGAACCAAAGGGAGATGAACGATACACTCGCTCTCTCATAAGGTATTTCGCTCGATTTTTCATTCGCTCTACTATCTTTTCAACGACTTCTCTTGTTCGATTTAGTTTAAAAATAAAGAACAAATTTCAAAATTAATTTCTGACGAATCACACTAAATGTTGTTGTTACAAATGTATAACGTCGTTGCTACATCTAATATTTCTAATCTAGTTCATATGACATTTCTATTTTTAATATTTTTTCGTATTTTCTCTATTTGTATTTTTGTTTTTTTTCCTCTCCTTTTCCTTTTTTTTCTTTTCTTAATTCATTTTTTGTTCTTTCTTTTCTTCATATATTTTTTGTTTTGTTGTTTTTTTTCTTATTTATTTTTCTTCGTTTTTTTCTACAACGACAAAAAATAACTAAAGTAAATCAAATGACATAATGTTTGGTCGACCAATCGCCCACTTAGGCTAAGCGTTTTTAGCTCATCTAGCTTCTTTCATTTGTTCAGCCATCTTTCCTTGTACAAACTTCTTATGGTCTTGCTTCAGTTCTCCTTAACGTCCTTGTGGAGTCGTTTTTCATTCTACCATGTCTATATGAATGAACAAGTCCCAAAGTTTCTATGCCATTTTCCTCATTGTTGGTCATCCTACGAATTATGGTGGGTCCAAGATCTCGTCCTCATCATCTTCCTAAAGAGAGATCTAATCGCAACATATGCATAGCAACCAAGTACAACAGACCCCCCCCCCCCACTATACTTTTGTACGTTGTTTGATTATTTTCATTGATTTCCATCTTCACTACAAAAAATATATGAAAATATGTGCAATACTATATTTGGAACAATTGATTTTGCGTTGGAAATTTTGGTTCCCAATGCTATTATAACGAAAACTTGGACTTGGCTAGGGCACCATTGGTAAATGGCAAGCATCAATCCAACGTGAGATTTAGTAATGTAATGGCAACACCACACCGCATCACTAAAACTTATACACGTTTAACGATAGGGTATAAAAAATGATCAACGTTGATGTGACTTAAAATCACGTTGGCAAAGTTATCGAAAGAGTTAAAGCAATGAAAAAGTTTGTAGAAATGAACATGTATTTGTAAATGATGCAAAATGTTTTTAGTGAAAGCAATGAAAAAAGTTTTAAAAAAGATCCAAATGATGATGCAAAAGATTTTTGAGATCTTAGAAAGGGCTAGACATCCACTTTATGATGGTTGTAGAATAGGTTTTTCACAGTTGTCTTTGTCTACACGTATCATAAATTCGAAGAAATAAAATAATAATTTTGAGAGTTGCATGGTAAACGATTATTTGTCTGAAGATAACTATGCACTAGAATTCTACTATAAGACAAAAATGATGAAATCTTTGGGTTTATTTTTATATCAAAAGATTTATTTTTTTCAAGACAATGGTATCATTGTCTAGAAAGATATATTAGATTTGAGTAATTGTCGATTTTAAGGAAATGATCGATTTTGTTTATAAAGAAAAGAAAAATCGGTTTCATATCGTCTTATGTGGTATTTATCCATTACCGACAGAATCAAAAGATTGTATCAATCTAAGAAGTTAACAAGTGAAAAGAGACAACATGATGAACACTCGAGTAATGAAGGAGAAAGATGTCACCCCTCATATGGTGAGACATGGAAACACTTGAATAAGGTATATCATGACTTTGTAGTTGAAAGTAAAAATATTTATTTAGGTATTTGCACAATGGCTTTAATACTTTTGGAATATTTATAGTTGATTATAATGACTTATACGATTACCGCTAGACATGTGTATAAAATTGAGTTTTTGTTCTTAAAAATATTAATTTTCATGCCCAATCATCCTAGAAGAAGTTTAAAAATATTTCTTCAATAATTGATTGAAGAATTAAAAGATTTATGGGAGGGAGTTCAAGTGTATGATGTTTCAAAGACATAAATGTATGATACGAGATGCGGTTATGTAAATCATAAGTGTTTTTCCAGCTTAAAGGTATGTTACTTGGATGCAAAACACATGATTGATTGACTTATCCGTATTTTATGGATGAAACATAAGCTTTCTAGTTGAAACATTGTCATTAATATTTTTCCCCCTAATGATACACTACGACAAAACAAGAAAAACGTTAAAAGGAATGCAGTTATACAGAAATCTCATCCTTTAATTTTGACCGGTGAAAATATTTTATATGAGTGACTAACTTGGATATTCCTATGAGTATTGATTAAGTAGGAAATAGTCATCCGAAAATTGATGGATACAAAGTTACCCGTAACTAGTACAAGAAAAGTTTTTTTGAGATCTACCATAATGGAAAAAATTGAAGCTTGTCAGGCACATTGAAAAGCATTATTTTTATAACATCATCAACACAATGTTGAACATCACATGAAATAGTATTGCTCACGAAAAGAGTTACATATAATTGATGATGGTAAAGTATCAATTTCGATATTCAGATTGACAAATGAGGGAAAATTGTTAAAATTGTTGAAAAATTATGCGGAATTTTCTAATGGTTATACATCAAATGTCGATAGGTGTTTGAAATCCAAGAGAAAAATTTATTAAAAATCAAAATTCCTGATTGACATGTCTTCATTCAAAGATTACATCTTGTAGATTTTTTTTTCTGAATTTATGGACAAAAATGAACATGAAACAATTGTAAATATGTTTAATTCTTACATTACATTTCTTATTATTTATAATATTTTCATTTTCAAGTGTTGTCTCATTTTTGTGATTTATGTGTAATAAATTTTAGTGTGGATGTGTTAATCAGAGATTGGAATGTAACACAGTTACTATGTTATGTAACTTATAGAAGATTTTTCCACCATCATTCTTCAATATTTTAGAACTTCTGATAATTCATCTACCACACGAAGTTGCATTAGGATGACCAATTCAATTGTTTTAAATATATCCATTTAAGCAATTTATGTTTCATCTGAATAAAAAAGGTAAACAAAAAGCTTATTTGGAAGTTCAATTGTGGAGTAATAATAAATAACAAAAATATTGTACATATTCAAATACAAAGTAAGAGTACACATAGATATTTGATGGTGTTGTGATATTTTCATATCCATTACTCGATGTTCGTCATTGTTCCATTGTCGTCTTTGCTTTTTTGTCATTGCTTGCAAGGTATGAAATCTTTCTCGATGTTTTTGTTTTTCCCCGTCAATATTTCGTTGTTCCTTCATCGTCTAGCTTTTCTCTCACCCATCACTAGTCCTCTGCTTTCAAGCCCATCCATATCTTGATCGTCACTCTCCAGCCCGTGGAGACCAACTCCCATCGCCTTCCAGCCAATGGAGACCATCCAGACCATCGAAACCCCCATCTATCTCTGCTTCTCCACCTTCCAATCCATCTACACCATCACCTATCACCCTCTAACCTATGGAGACCGTCAGACCTGACGCTCATCACTGTTTCTCCACCCTTTAGCCTATTTACACTGTCGTCATCGCTTTCTAGACCTTTTTGTCACCCTTCAGACCATCCACACAATCGTCGTCTCCCTCCATATTGTTGTCGTCCCCCAACACACCTTCTCAGTACAAACACTCGTCTCTCGAGACTCGTGGTTTGGTCCATGTGTCACATTGTGAAAGGTTTGGATCTGTAGCTTAGTCCACAAGTGATGTTGAGAGGTATTCTAGGTTCGTAGCCTAAACCCCCATTGTGAGATGCTCATGGCTCGTGGCTTGATCCACGATTCAAGTTGGATCTCATTTAATGTTTAATAAAATATTTTAACTTTTTTCACTGATAACTTCATTAAATTCTAATTAAAATCATAAAAATTAGAATGTCACGTAGATTCGGATGATACGGTGGTTCGGAATCACGCTTGGGCCATGATTCTAAAGAGACTGATGATGGGTTATCTCCTGCAAAACAACAACAGAGTTTATGGGTCACAATTTTTGGATTTTATGAATCACGCCCTTTTTTACCCTCCAATAGCATCACAATATATGTTGTATCCATATTATTAGCCTATCTTGCTCATTATGGATGGAGAAAGATGTAAACTCTCATGTCTAGATTCGAACCATGAAGAAGGAATGCAATAGTATTTAGAATAAAATAGTAAATTTGAATATATAATTAATTCATATTATATAAATCTAATTCAATTTTTCATAGGTTTGGTTATGATCAATTTTTTATGGTACCTAATTAAAACAATGAAAGTTCATTTCTATCGACCATATTAGAACTGGAGGTAAACCGATCAAGAAATCAAAGATCGTTGGTGGAGGTTGTTTGTGGATAGCACCTAACTATAACTATAACTATTTATTAATCATATTTCACGACACATGACTATAACTAATATTAATAATTATTTTTATTTGTTAATAAATTAAAAAATTTATTGGAATCCATAGATTGCTCGACTAGTTAAGTTCTAATTTGAATGCATTATAGGTTTAAGAATTAAATCTCTTGTCAACGAAATGAAACATAATCTAGAGAAGAAATAAAAACTTGAGTGGATGACTTCTAACATATGCGAAGCAATGTACACATACTGAGATGATCCAGAAGCCAAACAAAAAAAATGAGAAAGCACGTAAATATCGCTAATCAGATAGAAAGGCTTCCGTATGAACGCACATATGATTGGATCTAATAATTTTCTACATTGTATGATTAATTAGTACGTTTAATTATACCAAAGATTTTTTAATATATTACATTTCAACTATATGTTTTAGTCTATATGATTATAACTTGTTTTAGGAAAAAGAAAAATGTGTTCAACCAAAATATTTTGAATTGCTTGAACGGATGCATAAGAAATTGGATGGCGTGTCGGTCGATGCCGAATCAATACAATTCACGATGATATTCATAATGTGGAATCCAAACGAGTGGCTCAAATTCTGCCAAGAGAATACGGTTTTCAATCGTCTCTGAATCAACAAGAATTGAACGATATCTACATATATATATATATACATCGAGATATATATATATATATATACATACATATATAATTTGTTTACACATAATTATAAAGTGTGTTTGTATTGTGTTTTATAGATTGTTATGTCGTATGAAGATCGATTTTTGGTGCTAGAGGAAAGGCGACGTCATGTGCAACGTCTTTAAAAGATAAATGTATATAAAAATTAAAGATTTATCTAACCAATTGATTCAAAGTAAACAAGAGTTAAAAGGCACTTAAAGTAAATTGGACCTCGTTGAAAATAAATTAGACCTCACCCAAGACAAATTTAAGCGTAATTTCGCAAAGGTTGATAAATTAATGGGGATTACTAAATCAAACATGACAACATTTAATTGGGATGAGGACGATAACGTCGTTTCATAACATTGATTTTGTTGTAGTTTTAGCTATTAGTATATATTGTATTTTGTAAAACCAATTTAATATTTGTAACAAATTATTTTTTAATTTTTTCTTTTTGCAAGAACAAAATTTTGGATGAGTGTACCTTCTAGATTTTTTTGAAACAAGAAAAAAATTTCATCGACGATTGTTTTTCCGGTATTTTGAGATGACTCGTCCATCAAAATATTCCTCATTGAAGGTGGTCCAAATTTTTCGACGAATATTTTGTTCGTAATGGGTGAGATTTGCGAAGAGTTGCGGATAATCATTTTCATCCGAAAATCAGGACAGATTGGAATTAGGGACGTGCATTTTTTTATAGAATTGACAGTTGAAAAATGACATATTTTAGTAGTACATAAAATAACATGCTACTTTCAGAATAATATATAAACTAACATATTATTTTTAATTAAAGATATGACATTTTTTATACTTGTGAATTAATTTGGAATTAATTTCAAAAATTGATATATTATTTTAAAATAACATGGTATTATTGAAAAATAATAGAGAATAACTATATAAAAGAATAATTTAAGTATTTGTTTTTGTTAATTTGAGCTAATTTCGAAAGTATTATAGAATTCTTTTTGTTAATAAAAAATTTTCTATGTAAGATGAATTAGCTTAACTAACATAAAACACCTACTACTATTTATTATTATTATTATTAGGAAAAACAGCATATTCCCACCGTGAAAATCATGCTTTAGTCCTACTCTCCCTCGATTTTGACCTTCATCCTATTTCCCCCTCGATTTTCAGTTTTCATCTTATTCCCCCATTGAAAATCAATGTTCTAGTCCTATTCCCCCCTCGATTTTGACCTCATCATGTTCCCCCCTCAATTATCAAAAATCTGCCTAAAACTCCCTCCGATTTTGACCCAATTTTGACTCGATTTAATCCGAATTTTTACTTAGTTTTGATCCGATGAAATTAAGTACGGTTTTTACTTAATCTGTAATTTTAACCCAAAATCAATCCCGTTTTGACTCAATTTAACTTAATTTTAATCCAGTTTGTACTTAATTTTAACTCAAAATTTTACTTAATTTTAACCAAAAGTCGACCCCAATTTTGACTCAATTTTAGCCCAAACCGATCCAATTTTAATCCAAGTTATGATCTCAATTTTGACTCTATTTAATCCGAATTGATTTTGGGTTAAAATTGGTTTCAAGTAAAAAAACCGTATTTAATTTTATTTGAAATCAATTAAATCAAGTAAGTTGATTAAATTGAATAATTAACTTGATTTATTGTTAAAATTCGAGTTAAAATTAAGTACGAATTTTGGTCAAAATTAAGTATAAATTGGGATTAAATCGAGTCAAAATTGAGTCAAAAATAGGTCAAAATTGAGTCATATTTGGGTCAAAAATAAAATCAAAATTTGGTCAAAATTAAAATCAATTTTGACATAGTTTTGACTCAATTTTGACTTGATTTAGTCCTAATTTATACTTAATTTGGATTAAATCGAATTTTCAATTTATATTTAATTCGGATTAAATCGGATTTTCAATTTATATTTAATTCGGATTAAATCGAGTCAAAATTGAGATCATTATTTGGGTTAAAATTGGATCGGTTTTGAGTTAAAATTGAGTCAAAATTGGGTTCGATTTTGGGTTAAAATTGGTTTCAAGTAAAAAACCGTACTTAATTTTATTTGAAATCAAATCAAGTAAGTCGATTAAATTGAATAATTAACTTGATTTATTGTTAAAATTCGAGTTAAAATTAAGTAAAAATTTTGGTCAAAATTAAGTACAAATTAGGATAAAATCGAGTCAAAATTGAGTCATATTTGATTTAAAATTAAAATCAAAATTGGATCAAAATTGAGTCAAAATTAAAATCAAAATTGGGTCAAAATTAAAATTAAAATTAAAATTAAAATTAAAATCAAAATCAAAATTGGGTCAAAATTAAAATCAAAATTGGGTCAAAATTGGGTCAAAATCGGAGGGAGTTTTAGGCAGATTTTTGATAATTGAGGGGGGAATAGGATGAGGTCAAAATCGAGGGGAATAGGACTAAAACATGATTTTTAAGGGGGAAATAGGATGTAAACTGAAAATCAATGGGGAATAGGATGAGGTTCAAAATAGATGGGAGAATAGAACTAATACATAATTTTCAAGAGAAATAGACTGTTTTTCTTATTATTATTATTATTATTATTATTATTATTTGGTTTGAGGAAGATGAAATTAGATTCGAATTTATCGTCTGACATACCGCTCGTTATTGTCAACCGTCTCAATTACTATTGCATTTATGTGATTTTAATGATGTCTAAATCTAATCCTCTCCCTTATTGTTATATAAATGCCCTGAGCTACTTCCAGCTCTTTCCTCTTCAAGGTTTTAACAAATTTTTTATGTATTGTTCAGATATTATTATTGTTGTTGTTATTATTTGGGAGCTTAGGAATATATCATCAGCCATGAAAAAGTATATAAAAAGTTCTTATGCCAATTATACCCGTGGAAGTGTATGATTGTCTCTAATTAGCCAATGCATCTTAAAAAACGATTTAGATAAATTTTGGAATGCAATCTTGTTGTTCCCGTCCTTTTTTAAGCAAAATTCAGTTTTAGGCTCATTAAGTTATATATATATATATATATATATATATTATTGATGTTTCAAAATACCCAGAAAATATCTCTTTTTCTCAAGGATCAATCTCGTTAAATTCAACAATTATGTCTAGATTTCTGAATAAGTACATGAATTTGTAATTTGTTTTAAAATAAAATATTACATTTAAAATAAAAAATATATTTAATGAAACGAGTTATATCATTGTCTTTTAGATGTGTGGTGGGAGATCCCATTTTAATTTAATACTAGTGTTAACCCTGCGCTTCGCGCGGTTTGGAATATATGCAAAGTATTTGGAAAGCAAACTAAAAGATAAATGTAATAATATTTTTATTAGATATTATCAAAAATTTCTTTGTATACAACACTGACTGTTTTTGTGGTGCATCTCCCATCTTCGTCTAAAATGATAAACTTCAGTCCTTTTCTGCTTTTAGCTCTTGAAACTGCAACGTATAATTGGCCATGACTGAAAACAGGTTTTGGTAAATAAATACCGACTCGGTTAATGCTTTGTCCCTGGCTTTTATTAATTGTCATTGCAAAACATAACATAATAGGAAATTGTTTGCGCCTAAAATGAAATGGTAAAGTTGTATTAGTTGGGATTAAAGGTAGTCGAGGTATGAAAACTTTCGTTCCTGCATGAGTACCTGTGATGATCTTGCCTTCTATAATATTGTGGCCTAATTGCGTGATTTGAAGTCGTGTTCCATTGCATAATCCAATCTTTTGATCAATGTTTCGTAAAAGTATAACTGGTGCTCCTTCTTTTAATGTTAAAGAGTGATTAGGGATACCTGGAAATTTCAAACTGTTTAAAAATTCAGTGTTGTACAATTCGCATGTCTCAGCGTAATGTGAATCGGTATGACATAATGAAATCAGAGCTTAAATATTCTTTTGAAAATCCGGGGATTTTTTGCAGTAGAGTTTCGTTTAATTCATCAACTATCTCATTTGTTGGGCACAATATGGCGCGATCTTGAAAATAAGTGGAATTTCGATATTCAGTTTCAATGTTTGGATATACATGATCTGCAATACTTTGAATTGGATTTAATGTCTGTGTTATTAGTAAATCGTTAGGTATATCAATCAAAAATTCATTGTTGCTTGATTGAGGCAGAGTTCCATTTCCTAAATTTAGTATCCAATCCGAGAAAGCTTGCAATTCTTTTGCATTTGCGGAATCAATGTTCATCTGTAGACGCATGTTTTTGGTTAATTTTAATATACGACAAAATTTCCATAAATATGAAGAATTTATACAGGCTTGAACAGTTTCATGTCTATTTCCTTTGGAAATAACGGGTAAGATTTGACGGAAATCACCTCCAAATACAACTGTTTTTCCTCCGAATGGTTTCTTTTTTAAGAAAGGATTTATTGAGCCCATAATATCTTTAATACTTTTGTCCAGAGCTTCGAAACAATGTTTATGAACCATTGTTGCCTCATCCCATATTATAAGTTTTGTTTGTTTTATAAGATCTGATAAGTTCGTTCCCAATTTAATGTTACAAATGGAGTCTTCATTAATATCTAATGGTATTGCAAATCGCGAATGCGCTGTACGACCTCCTTCTAACAGAAGTGATGCAATACCACTTGAAGCAACGTTCAAGACAATCTGTTTACGACATCTTATTGTTGCCGATAACGTTTTCCATAGAAAAGTTTTTCCTGTTCCTCCATGGCCATATAGAAAAAATATGTGTCCTCTGTTTTGGTCAATCGAATTTATAATTTCGTTGTAAGCCAATTGTTGTTCAGATGTTAATTGCGATCTAAGATGGATAAATTCAACTTTCATTTTGTCGAGATCATAAGATAATTCTTCATATATCAGTATATTTAATAAAGCTTGATTTTCAGCTTCTTTCGGATAAGGCATAGAAGGATATTGTTTGAGCGATCGATTGCTTTTTTCCAGTAACAGTTCGATTTCGCCAAGAGTTGTATTTTGAATTTCTTCTTCTGTCATAGTAAGATCTATGCAACGAAAATAGAATATAATAAGAAATTTATAATCTGAATCTATATATTGCGATATTATTAAAAAAATGATTACCTGGAATTCTCAGGATACGTCGCCGTTTGTATAATATGTCATCACCCAGTAGTTCCCATGTCGAGTGCCATACATGTTCGGGAGATGAAGTGCATTCTGTGGTTAAGAGTATAACAAATAGGATTCGTAAATGTGCAGGAGATGCCCAATTACTTGCCTCTTTTAGTGTGTTTATATATTCTTCATCATCATCTAAAAGTCCTAATACTCGACACGTATCTTTAAACGTTTTGTGTATAACACCATTAATTGTACGAATTTCTTCAAACGATTTCGGCCCATGCACTTTATTTAACAATATTCGTAAATAGTATAATTCTCCAACATTAGGGTTAATGTGTTGTAATCTGCCATATGCAAAACCTCGTTTACGTATTGTCCAACTCCGGGTTTTTTACAAACTTTTCCTCGGAATTCTGTGTACAGTACGATCTGTGTAGATCAATTTTGCTGTTAATATCAACTTCGATCTACCGTTTGTAAATAAATAACCGTTTTTTAATTATTTCAGCGTCCATGTATACAGACCACACCGCTCCCTGCACCTTCAAATCTCCTCGATATATCGCATGACGCCACCACAAGAATTGATGATCCACCAATGTTTGAAAGCCACTTTTCTGGTACATTTCCTTTTTGTTACAATACAACTTCCTTTTGTTATATTGTACAACTTTGTTTAACATAATTACCAATATTAATACTTCCTATTATTTATTTATATTGTTTTCAGATTCAACAACATATGCGGATATCGGTGATCAAATTTTTATATGTGAATATTGCAATTCGAAAATGTGGTATTCTGAACGATTGTGTAAAACACGCAATGCCAATTACCCAACATTTAGTTTATGTTGTGCGAAAGGAAAAATTTCATTGCCAAAGTTATCAGAACCTCCTCCATATTTACAATCTCTTTTGTGCCACACCCATCCGCACCATGAACATTTCAAAAGACATATTCGCGCATATAATATGGTATTCGCATTTACATCAATGGGGGGACGAATTGATACTTCGATTAATATTGGAAAAAAACCATATATTTTCAAAATAAATGGACAGAATTACCACAGAATCGGTAGTTTGTTACCCGCTCCTGGAACGCCAGCAAAATTTGCTCAATTGTATATTTATGATACGGAAAATGAAAGCACTAACAGAATGCGCGCGATCAGGTATACAAAAAATATATTACAGTTGTTGTATTTTATAGATAAAATTGTATTACTAACATGTTCGTTCTTATTCAACAGCAATTACTCTCACGCAACAACTTCACAACAAGAGGACAATTTACTCATTACCATTATACAAAATATCAAACAGATGCTCGACCATTACAATCCCTATGTAAAGATATTTAGAATGGCACGTGACCGAATCGCCGTTTCCGACCAATTAGATATGAAATTACGATTAATTTCAGAACGCCATAATCAAGATAAAGCATACAACTTACCTGAGGCTTCCGAAGTTGCGGCACTAATAGTAGGTGATTTTGACGAAAATTCGGACTGTAGAGATATCATCCTTCAAAAACATAATAATGAATACATGCGAATAAGCGAATTACATCCATCTTATCTTCCACTACAATATCCATTACTATTCCCATATGGTGAAGATGGTTATCACTTAGGTTTGCATTTACAACAGACTGCCACTCTATCAAACAGACCACGTTCCCGAATTAGTATAAGAGAATTTATGGCCTACCGTTTACAGGACAGAGATAGTGAATCTTCAAACCTATTACATTCAGGTCGTCTTTTCCAACAATTTGTGGTTGATGGCTTCTGTATGGTTGAATCAGAAAGAATTGCTTACATTAGAAATCATCAAACTACTTTGCGTTCGGAAACTTACAATGCCATTGAAAATCACATAGAATCGGGAAATATTACAGGGTCCGAAATTGGAAAAAAGGTTATACTACCCTCGACATTCACCGGTGGCTCTCGCTACATGAAACAAAATTACTTAAACGCAATGGCACTATGTAAAAACTTGGGTTTCCCTGATTTATTTCTAACTTTTACGTGCAATCCCAAATGGCCAGAACTACAACGAATTTTACACCGACATCAAGACACATCTGAAAATAGACCTGATCTTTTAACAAGATTATTTAAAATCAAATTAGAACATTTACTAACCGATCTAAAACAGAATAAACCACTCGGTGAAATAAATGCAGGTAATTTATGTGTACTATATTATGAATATATATATATATATATATATATATATATATTCATAATATAGTACACATAAATTACCTGCATTTATTTCACCGAGTGGTTTATTCTGTTTTAGATCGGTTAGTAAATGTTCTAATTTGATTTTAAATAATCTTGTTAAAAGATCAGGTCTATTTTCAGATGTGTCTTGATGTCGGTGTAAAATTCGTTGTAGTTCTGGCCATTTGGGATTGCACGTAAAAGTTAGAAATAAATCAGGGAAACCCAAGTTTTTACATAGTGCCATTGCGTTTAAGTAATTTTGTTTCATGTAGCGAGAGCCACCGGTGAATGTCGAGGGTAGTATAACCTTTTTTCCAATTTCGGACCCTGTAATATTTCCCGATTCTATGTGATTTTCAATGGCATTGTAAGTTTCCGAACGCAAAGTAGTTTGATGATTTCTAATGTAAGCAATTCTTTCTGATTCAACCATACAGAAGCCATCAACCACAAATTGTTGGAAAAGACGACCTGAATGTAATAGGTTTGAAGATTCACTATCTCTGTCCTGTAAACGGTAGGCCATAAATTCTCTTATACTAATTCGGGAACGTGGTCTGTTTGATAGAGTGGCAGTCTGTTGTAAATGCAAACCTAAGTGATAACCATCTTCACCATATGGGAATAGTAATGGATATTGTAGTGGAAGATAAGATGGATGTAATTCGCTTATTCGCATGTATTCATTATTATGTTTTTGAAGGATGATATCTCTACAGTCCGAATTTTCGTCAAAATCACCTACTATTAGTGCCGCAACTTCGGAAGCCTCAGGTAAGTTGTATGCTTTATCTTGATTATGGCGTTCTGAAATTAATCGTAATTTCATATCTAATTGGTCGGAAACGGCGATTCGGTCACGTGCCATTCTAAATATCTTTACATAGGGATTGTAATGGTCGAGCATCTGTTTGATATTTTGTATAATGGTAATGAGTAAATTGTCCTCTTGTTGTGAAGTTGTTGCGTGAGAGTAATTGCTGTTGAATAAGAACGAACATGTTAGTAATACAATTTTATCTATAAAATACAACAACTGTAATATATTTTTTGTATACCTGATCGCGCGCATTCTGTTAGTGCTTTCATTTTCCGTATCATAAATATACAATTGAGCAAATTTTGCTGGCGTTCCAGGAGCGGGTAACAAACTACCGATTCTGTGGTAATTCTGTCCATTTATTTTGAAAATATATGGTTTTTTTCCAATATTAATCGAAGTATCAATTCGTCCCCCCATTGATGTAAATGCGAATACCATATTATATGCGCGAATATGTCTTTTGAAATGTTCATGGTGCGGATGGGTGTGGCACAAAAGAGATTGTAAATATGGAGGAGGTTCTGATAACTTTGGCAATGAAATTTTTCCTTTCGCACAACATAAACTAAATGTTGGGTAATTGGCATTGCGTGTTTTACACAATCGTTCAGAATACCACATTTTCGAATTGCAATATTCACATATAAAAATTTGATCACCGATATCCGCATATGTTGTTGAATCTGAAAACAATATAAATAAATAATAGGAAGTATTAATATTGGTAATTATGTTAAACAAAGTTGTACAATATAACAAAAGGAAGTTGTATTGTAACAAAAAGGAAATGTACCAGAAAAGTGGCTTTCAAACATTGGTGGATCATCAATTCTTGTGGTGGCGTCATGCGATATATCGAGGAGATTTGAAGGTGCAGGGAGCGGTGTGGTCTGTATACATGGACGCTGAAATAATTAAAAAACGGTTATTTATTTACAAACGGTAGATCGAAGTTGATATTAACAGCAAAATTGATCTACACAGATCGTACTGTACACAGAATTCCGAGGAAAAGTTTGTGCAGTCTATTCAAACATAATATTATACATGGATCCAAGTTTTGGCAGTAGCAAAACTGGAAAATGATTTGAACAGAGCAGAAGGAGGTCTGGTTCGTGATCTGAAGTCAGTTTACTCTTGCGAATCAGTGCGATGAGTGGTATGATCCCTTGGTTTTACCTTAGACGTGCTTGATTGCAAAGAAACTTGGGTGGATGTCTCGTCAACATGTCTTTTGCCGTACGAATGGCTACTTGAGGGAGAGCTCGGTACAGAGCCCATCGAGCTTTGCTCGGGAGGAAACTGGGAGGCCTGGCCATACAAAGGAGGAACGATGGAAGTTAGAAAAGGAGGTATGTATACTGTAATTGGTATTTTAATTTAATGTAGTAAATATATAAGTAAAAACAAACCTGTGTAAAAGGTACGAAAGATGGAGCCTGAAAAAAAAACAGATGCCATAATTAGAAAGAATAATTGTTGGAAGAAATGCTTCTGCGAATAAAAAGTAATTTAATACAGATGTTAAATATACCCGCATAGATATCGAGCGAAGAATGTCTTCGTTTTCGCTTAACCTGCTCACACGATATATAGGCAAAATGTTCTTGATTGAACCACGAGATGTAGACGCCCGTGGTCCTTGTTGGGTCGGATAAACAGTGAGTTTAAAAACGCAGTTACGGTATTCCAAAGTTTTCAGGCCTGACGGAATTTCATTTGGCCCAATCTGTTAAACAATACAATAACGAAGTAAATTAATTCGAAAGATTTATAATTGGAACGAAAGTATGAGAGAACTGGTACTGCTAGGTACCTCAGGCTCTTCGTTACGGAGATCCAAAGCAGACCTGTGGAGAAGTTGAACTGTCTCTTTGTCGAATATGAGGAAGGTAGCTTCGCCAGTATCGTCGATAACTTTAGCATAAATGAGAAACCTGTAACACATAACAAAACAGATTTCAGAGTGCATAATGGTTTTCGTTAACGTTGGAAAGAAACAAAACTCACTTTGGAAAAGGATTATCTGACGTTGTTTTGCAAGAGTCGCAATAGAAGCGTCGGACAGTAGTAGACGCAGCTGTATCATCAGCAATCGCGTTAACTTTTCGGGAGCAAGTGTTGCACCCTAGGTAGTACCAACCATCTCGAGGCGAGATCTCTGTAATTACAGCTGGAACAATGCAAGTCAGTACCTGTAGCAATAAGAAAATAATGTTAAGACATATAAAGTTGAGACATAAGAAAATACAAATAAGTAAGATAGTACAGACATCTGTGGCTTTTGCGAGATCTGCGAGGGTTTTGACTGGAAAAGCATTCCAGAAATCAGCAGATTCGCTGGGTTGCGGGGGGGGAGGGGGTGCAAGGAGGTTAATATTCTTCGGAGTGCTCGCAGATTCATCCGGTAAACTGTTTTGTCAGAATGAAAGTGTCGTACGGGAAGAGTTAACATATATAATATAAATGAATAATAATAAAGTATGTAGCACAATATAAAACAAAAACTGATATAAAATATAAAAGAATAGCAAGTAGCACATACTTTGATTTGTATGTAGCAATGGGAAGATAATTCTGGTCCGAGAACAACTTGCTGGAAAATTGAACGTTGCGAATACTGCGACGATCTGTAAATACAATCAATTTTAATTATGTGAATGAATAGTTTAGTTTCAAAAAAAGGGGACAAATGTTTTTGGAACATTGGAACTGTATGTTTACCACCCCAAGAGCGAATCTTGAACATCTGGCAAATAATAATCAGAGGGCCACTTTCGTGCGCACGAATAGAGTCGTATGCTTGGTAAGCAAACGATTCCCACAGCGTGCATTCAATAATATTAGAACTGCAAAATAAGGCAAGCAGAAGTTAAATTTTATCATCAATTGAACTCGCCACAACGATTAATTAAAATAACCCATAATTGTGACTACGTTGTGATAAATAAGATAAATCGTAACAGAAATGCAGTAGTTAATCGAAATATTAATATGATAATCTAGAAAACCTGGTGTCTTGGAGTTGAAGTATCAGTCGTCGGCTTGTGCGGTCTCCGTAAGTGATATCAGTTAGATCACCCGCAGCAATTACCTCACCAATTACATCTACATGAAAAAATAGTAAAAAGTCAGAATAATAGCAATTTCTTAAAGAAATTATAATGCCGACACTAACAACAGTTTTCACATGATATTAACACAGTTGAGCAGTTACTTACCGATAAGGACTGAATCGTCCAACGCACCTGAGAGCACTTCTGGATATGAAGCGAAGTTGAAATACCTCTCTGAGTTTGGTAAGTCGTCGGACGGTCTAACAACAGTAGTGGACGTGAAAACTATTTTGAATGGGAGAGGAGATGCTCTGTATTCTCCATGACTTCGATTAACGTTGAAACTTGTTATTACACAGCATGCTCCCTCCACGAGGAACCGCTGATGCCGGTACCAAAAGATTGAATTTACCGATGCTTGGATTCGATTACCCTGCAAATTATGTAAAAAATTTCAACATGGCAGAATTTAAGAAACCATATATATAGTCAAAACGGTAAAACAGAAAATACATAAAACTGAATATCAATATAAAATTTACCCATTCATCGCATAAAACGACTTCCCAATTAGAAGTCGATCGAGGAACTGGGACAGTGTCAAAATTCCATACGCGAATAACTCGAACACGTATTCTGAAGGAAATTTCCTGGTTAGGGTGTATTTCAGTCAACGGGCAATACATATTTTATGATACGATTTCAGATAAGTGGATTATTTCTAAGTATGCCAAAGAGACTGAATTTTCGTTTTTTGCCGGTAAGCGAAGAAAGAGTAGAACTGCATTTGATTTAAACAGAAGCAGTAAAACTTGAATGGTAAATACAAAATATTTCATTTAAATTTTACAGACATCAGAAATAATAGGAAAATTACACGTGTTATGAAGTACTGAGTAATTTAACCTATACCTATATAATAGCTATAGTGAGTCAGCAACTATATAATAGCTATAGTGAGTCAGCAAAAGTAATATTCTAATCAAGACACCTTAACAATTGGATGAAACACATCAGCTCTTCTAATTGTTTGACTTAGTGTATATCAGTTTATTTAATTATTTTACTTAACGCACGTAAATTCCGAAAGTAATGTAAAAGAGATAAGTATTGTAGAACAAAAACATAGGAGTTTGACCTATGTAATAGGCACAGTGAATCAACAGAAATAACATTTTACTGAAGACACGTTAGCAGGTAGATTGAAGAGAATGAGACACATCATTTACCTAATATATTAAATAAAAAATTACCTGTGAGATTAGAAAGCAACGGAAACAGCTACAGTAACATATCTGAAATTCTTAAAAAAATTAGAAGCAATTTCAATAAAAAGATAAAAACCTGAAAGCTCATATAAAATTTAATAAAGCCTAATATTAAATAATGTAAAGCTGAATACAATAAGATTTAATGAACGGGCCTGGATTATAGCCCAATAAAAAACCTAATATTTGACAATCGAAAAGCCCGATACAAAGAGGTTTATTGAACGGGCTCCAACTGCGATCCATTTAAAGCAACATATTTAGAATTCTTATAAAAAAACGCATGTTAAATACAGGCCCAATTACAAAGAATAAAAATCTAAAAGCCCAGACAGAATTTAATAAAACATAATTCAAAAGCTGAACGTAAGGTATTTGAAAGAACAGGCATGTATTACAACGCAGTAAAACACCTAATACTTGATAATAAAAAAGCCCGATATGGGAATGCTGAATGAATGGGCTTTAATTGCAATTCAATTGAAGCACTTAAAGTAGCCCAAATGAGAGTCTGTAATGTAAATGCCAAATTTAAATTCTAATAGGCAAAACAATATTGTTAAGACTTGTTGGCCGGAACTTTTACCCAGAAAAACCAAAAATAACGAAAGCCGAAACTAAAATGGGTACAGAAAACATTATGAATCCAAACATTATAAAAGTCACATGGAATAATTTATTTAATGTTACAAATTTCAGATGGAACCTAAATCATTAAGCAAATATGGTAAGCTAGATTAATCATAATTTCAATTGAACAAAGGGAAAACAATTTCAAAGTTTGAAATAGATAAATTAATCATAAAAAAAATCTCTTTTGTTGTCCTAAGTCTAATTCGAGAGTAGACAGGCCAGAGCCATGCATATCGGCGAATCGGAATGAGAAAAAAGGAACAGCTACAAAGGCCAAACGGTCTCTGGAAGTTATGTATATCCGGCGGGTGAGAAACAAAGCATAAATCGGCAAAGAAATTGCGCCGGGAAGACCTAAAAACCCTAAAGAATTGGCACACCAAAAACATATGGACCCAACTTTCTATCGGCTTAAATCCAGTATGAGAGAAACCAAGTGGGGCCGAAATCTATTTACCAACTGAAAGAAAAATCGAAATCGATTATGAAAAACTAAAAAAATATTTGGAAGCCCTAAGAATTTCGAAATCGTTTATACTTTTAATGAAAATACAGAAATAAAACTCTGTACATCGGACATCGACTAATTCGTCCTCTCACGCGGCTGAGATCGCCGTTGATGTTTCACTAAGAGAACTCGGGAAGAATCCGACGAAGTCAAGCGGACATCCATTCACCAGTGGAAAGAAAATCGGAATCCATTATAAAAAAGGAGGGAAAACAATTAGATACCCGAAAAACCCAGCCGTTGTTAACCAAACACGAGCAGTCGGCGTTGCAAATAAAGTCAGAGATCTCGCCGGTCGGAGACAATGCGAGCCGCGAACAGTTCCGGGCATGCAACCGCAGGCAAGAATAGAAACTGCAACGGAAATCTAAAGCTGAAAGAAACAAATGACCCACAAAACGGAAAACACCCAAGGAATCGAAATCTAAAAACAAAACATTGAGATCGGACATCGACCCTCCGATTCTCACACGCAGCCGGGATCGCCGGTTGTATTTGATTCGGAGAAGCCGAAAAAATCCGGCGGCCGGTGAGAAGAACCAAGGGGGGGATTTTTTTTAGAACCCTAAACCGAAAAATAAAAGCCAAACACGAACAGCCGGCGTTGCAGACAAACTCAGAGATCTCGCCGGTTGGAGACAATGCGAGCCGAGAACAGTCTCGGACATGCAACCGCCGGCAAGAGTAGAAGCTACAACGGAAATCTAAAGAGGGAAAAAACAAAGGAACCACGAAACGGAAAACAACCATGGAATCGAAATCTAAAAACAAAACATTGCAGATCGGACATCGACCCTCCGATTCTCACACGAAGCCGGGATCGCCGGTCATATTTTATTCGGAGAAACCGAAAAAATCCGGCGGCCGGAGAGAAGAACCGAGGGAAAAAATTTTTTTAAAACAACCCTAAACTGAAAATGAACAGATGAATAGAAGAGGTGAGGGAAGAAATGAGGAAAAAGCTGTCAAAACCCTAAAAAAAATGGACGATCAGGATGGCTTACCACTGGTCGGTGGTTAAATCTGCCCGTCCAAGTTAATAAATCCGGAGACAATCCAACGGCTGAAACGCAGCGAGGGATTCAAGTGGACAGGTGGCAACATCCTGCGCTGCGGATCCTTGGAGCGGGTGGGCGGGCGCCAGGTGACCCGGGAAACTCCAGCCGTTGATATGACCCGGAAGCGAGATGGACGGCCAGAAATCTGCCACGTGAAGGGGGAAAAAAAAAGAGGCTTGCAAGCCTTTTATATAGTATGAGATATATATATATAATATATTAAATATATTAAAAAGTTAAAAATTTGTTTCAATATAAAAGGCAGTGGTTTTAAAGTGGGTTAAAATAAAAAAATTCATTTGATATGTTATTAGAATTTTAATGAAATTCTTTTTAAAAAATCCAACTTTAATTTTACCTTTATAATATTAATATTTGCATGTTATCTTGTGATCTGTACGATCTGTACGATATATGTAACTATTGCGACCCATGTGATTACTGTGACTTTTGCGATCTATGTGATCAATGTGACCTTTGCGACCCATGCAATCCTTGCTTTCAACTTCCAAATCGACTCTCACTCCTCACTCTTAACTTCGAAATAAGTTTCGTTTCGAAAAAATATCAAACATATATGTATTTTTAAAATACAAAAAAAAGAAAAACACATTTATCTTTTCTCCAACTTTTTTCATTAAATTTTTGAAATTATACGTGAAACAAAAAGCTCTACGAAAATATACTTTCAACACTTCAAGTTGCATATGTCCTGAATCTGGATCTGGATCCTTCTGAGGCCCTAACTGAAGACGAATGAGAGAATATTAATGCTGAAGAAAAGGTCGAAAGAGAAACGGCTGTAAAGGCTTGGGTAGAGAACGAATTTAGTTGTAAAAACTATATTCTGAATGCACCGGATGACTCTCTATATGACATATACTCGAAGTGCAACTCTGCTCGAGACTTATGGAAGGCCTTGGATAAATAGTATAAGACGGAAGTCGCCTCTTCAAAACGATTTGTGACTGGGAAGTTTCTTAACATTAGAATGATCGATAGAGAATCGGTTATCAAACAAGTGGAGGAACTTCAAGTCATAATCCACGAGTTAAATGAGGAAGGTATGTTACTATCATTAGCATTTATTGTAGTGCATTCATTGACAAATTGCCACCTTTATGGACAGATTTTAAGAAATATTTGACACATATAACCGTGGATATGAGTCTCAAAGAGTTGGTCTTGAATTTCCGTATTGAAGAGAACAATCAAATTGGTGAAAAATGTGACTTGACATCCGTTGAGACAAACGCTAACATGGTTGAGGCCAAAACAAAGAAGAAGAAAAAAGGAAAGAGTTTGTATGCAAATCCCACAGCATTTGCTCCAAGGAAACTGGACTTCAAAAAAACTGCAAGGACAAGGGCTACAACAAATTGCTAGGTATATGGAAGAGGCGGACACAAGGCAAAGGATTGCTACCACAAGAAGGCACAACCTCGTGGTAGTGGTTCGGAAAAGACCAACAATCATGCTAACGTTATTGAAAATCAATTTGTCGCTGTCATAGAGGCAAATATGGTTTCTAACACCAATGATTGGTGGATTGACATTGGAGCCACTATACATGTGTGTTCAGCTATAGAGTTGTTTTCTACTTACCAAAAGGTTGAAGATGAAGAAAATCTATACATAGGAAATGAAGCGACCGCAAAGGTTGTTGGAAAAGGAAAAGTAATTCTTAAGTTAACCTCGGGAAAGGATCTGGTGTTATCAAATGTGTTTCATGTTCCTTCGATAAGGAAGAATTTGGTTTCTGGTCCTATCCTTAGTTAACAAAGGTTTCAAACTTGTGTTTGAATCTGACAAGTTTGTAATCTCTAAAGGTGGTATATTTGTAAGAAAGGGTTACCTAAGTGAGGGACTCATCAAACTCAATGTTGTTCCTGTTGTAACCGATCTCGTTATGAATAAAAATGAAGTTTATATGTATATGATCGAGTCATCTTCATTATGGCATTGCAGATTGAGACATGTAAATTTTCGTTCTTTACAAAGAATGGTAAATTTAGGTCTCTTGCCCAAGTGTTCTTTACAAACAAAAATGAAATGTGGGGTTTGTGTAGAATCGAAATTTGCAAGACATCCACATAAATCTGTTGAAAAAACGAGTGAACTTCTTGGATTAATCCATACGGATTTATGTGACTTTCAATCAACTCTGAGTAAAAGGAAAAAATTATTATATAACATTCATTAATGACTATAGTATGTATATTTGATACGTACCAAAGATAAAGTTTTGAGCATGTTCAAATCATACAAAGTCGAAGTTGAAAATCAACTTGAGAAAAGAATAAAAATCTCAAGGTCAGATAGAGGAGGAGAATATCTTTCCAATGACTTACTAGAATTTTGGTCATTATGTGGTATAGTGCATCAAACGACTACACCATATACTCCACAACAAAATGGAGTCGCCGAACAAAAGAATAGAACATTAAAAATATGATAAACTCGATGTTGATTAGTTCGGGAGTACCAATAAATTTATGGGGTGAGGCAATACTGACTGCTAATACTGTTCTAAATAGAATTCCACATAAGTCGAGTGATAAATCTCCTTACGAGTTGTGGAAAGGACAAATACGAACTTACAAGACTATGAAAGTGTGGGATTGTCTTGCTAAGGTTTAAATTCCTTTACCAAAGAGAACGAAACTCGGACCAAAGACTATAGATTGTATATATATTGGCCTTGCATATAATAGTGCCGCTTATAGGTTTTTGGTTTATGATTCTAAGATCGAAGGACTAACAAAAAATTCTGTGATAGAATCTGCTGAAGCAGAATTCTTTGAAAATATTTTTCCATTCAAGGAAAACATCGTAGCAAAAAGAACTCTTGGAGATTCATATGCCAATGAAAATATTACTTCTTCGGTTCAACTAGAGAGAATAGAACCTAGAAGGAGTAAACGAGGAAGAATCGCCAAAGATTTTGGGTATGACTTTATGACATTTGTTCTCCAAGGAGAACCTTTTACATATAAGGCTGCAATGGAATCGACGGAAGCGCCATATTGGAAAGAGGCTATCCAAGGAGAAATGGATTTCATTATGCAAAACAACACATGGAATCTGGTTGATTTACCTCTAGGCCATAAAACCATCGGTCATAAATGGATATTCAAAAGAAAGATGAGACCCGATGGAACAATAGAAAAATACAAAGCTCGATTGGTAGCCAAAGGTTATCGACAAAAGGAAGGAATGGATTTCTTTGACACCTATTCACTCGATTGGTAGCCAAAGGTTATCAACCCGAAGGATTTGTTGTTAAAGGTCAAGAAAAGAAAGTATGCAAATTGATGAAATCTCTTTACGGACTTAAACAAGTACCAAAAAAATGGCGTGAGAAGTTTGATAATACTTTATTATCAAATGGCTTTAAGATAAATGAATGTGACAAATGTGTCAATGTAAAAGAGTACAAAGATGCATACATTATTTTGTGTCTATATGTCGATGATATGCTAATCATGGGAACAAACAAAGATGTAATCAATCGAACCAAGAAAATGTTAAATTCTTGTTTTGATATGAAAGACATCAGAATTGCGAATATAGTTTTGTTATAAACAGCTACATTAATTCGAATTCAAAGAAATTCGGAGGGTTACACTTTGACACAATCTCATTATATAGAAAAGGTCCTTCAAAGATTTAGACATTTTGATTGCAAACCGGTTGTAAATCCGTATGATCCAAGTGTACATCTTAAGAAGAATCAATGAGATAGTGTATCACAACTAGAGTACACACGATTTATTGGAAGTTTAATATACATCATGAATTGTACGAGATCATATTTTGCATATTCAATTAGTCGATTCAGTAGATACTCAAACAATCCAGGAAAAGAACATTGGGTTGCATTAATACGAGTATTGAGATACCTTGACCATATAATTAGCTATAGTTTGCATTATACTAAATATCCTCTAGTATTAGAAGGATATTGTGATGCAAATTGAGTTTCAAACAATACAGATACTAAATCCACAAGTGGATATGTAATTACACTTGGAGGAGTAGCTGTATCTTGAAAATCATCAAAATAATCTGTAGTGATCGAATTCCGTTATGGCAAAAACCTGTGACTGCCATTTGTGTTCACTGTGGCAATATGACTGCCCTTGCAAGAGCGAAAAACCAAATTTACAATGGTAAAGCAAGGCATATCAAGCGACGTCATAACACGATACGAGACTTGCTAAAGAATGAAATTATATCCATTGACTACATAAAATCTAAGGAAAACATCGCGGATCCGTTTACTAAAGGCCTTGGTAGAGAGCAAATTTTAAACATAGCGAGATGAATGGGCTTAAAGCCAATGGAATGAGTCATGACTTAGCGGAAACCTAACCTAGCAACATTAGAGATCACATGGTCTAGGTTCAATAGGCTAACTAGTTAAGGAAGACTCAAGTCTCATGACATACTATCAAGCCTTTCCTATGCTAAAATAAAGTATGTATGAGTAAAAGGATGAATCTTATGATTCTTAATAATGCTAATAGCTTTGAAAGTGGAATTGATATAAACTTTTCCTGATTGGCATTACCTATACGAGATCGATGTGGGGTCGCATCTATAAGAACCAAGATGACTAAGTTCTCTAGAAATATCATGAAGAAAGGATATGTTCAGGACCAGAATGAACACAACCGTAAGAATCGAAATGTTTCGATTTGGTATGTGTGATATTTATTGTCTTGATTTACTACGAAAAGTGAATAGTTCAAGACTGTAGGTCACTAACTCACAAAGTGAATTCGATAAGTACTCACAATGAACGGTTCAAGTCCAAAAGACACCTTTTTAAATGCATACCTAACCGAAATTCTTAGAATGAAATCTTATTTTCTATTCAAATGTGGGGTATTGATAAGTTTGAACAGAAAATGTAGAGTATTGTAGGCACATGTGGGGCACATGTGCATTGCACTTTTTTTTTTATTAAAAAGTCTCACATTGAAACTTGAAGCAATAAATGAACACTATATAAGTGTTCATGCAATTAATTGTTTCAAATGGTCAATAAAATGGATAATTGGTATGTCTGTATATACATATATATAATACCAAAGATGAGTCTCTTGGGCTCTTGGTTGGAGCGGGCCGGGCCGGGCCTCGGCCCAACGGACTGAAATTTTTTCGAGCGTTGGTTTTCGGTCAAAAAGTCACGTCCTTGCACCGAACCATTGCTTCCATTCGTTGAACAATTGCGTCCATTCGATGCACGCACCGCACACATCCGTAGGGTTGCATTCGTATGATCGTGTCTGTAGCTTGCACCCCAAGATATCTATATGTATGACCATCTGATCATTCGGAATAAACATAAAAAAATATGTTTCAACCCCGTAAAACTTTTTGAGAAATAAAGAGAGTACATTTAACAAGAGATCATTCTCTTGCGATCGTTGAATCCTCAAATAGATAGCAAATTTCTATCTTAAAACACTGCAAATACAGACCTCGATCATCGTTCATATGAATTTATTGAATCTAACAACATTCTTCTCTTAAACCATGTAATTTATATATTTATTATAAAATTTAAACATTGTTAATTATGTGTCTGAGTTATCCTTTTAGTGGGGTCAAGGGTACTCCTAGAAAACATGGATTTTTTTTTTTTTGGGTGGGACCAACCAATGGCTCTATTTGTCTGATCTCACAACCATTGCCAATGTTCTTCTAACTTGTGAACTGCTTTTTAACAGAAGTACAAGGAAGCTATCTATGTCTATGATTTTCTCAGTCTCAGATTCGCTTCTCGTCACATTTTTTTTTCTTGTAATCAGACAAAAAAGCTTTAGAAATCAACTGACTGATTTCTTTATCTCTGAAATTGGGGTTCTTCAGAAACATTGTCTCTGCTTATCCATGTATAAGTATATATATCACACATCTAAACATAGATTTCTACAAGTGAAAAAAAATAATGTTTATAGGCCCACGTGCCTAAGATTCATTCTTTCAGATTATCCAGTTGAAAAGTTTCATTTTTTAACGCATCCACGTGCCAAAAGAACCCATTTTTTTGCCGGAATTACGCCGAATGATCTATGAGGACAAACAAAACATATACTTCTTCCCTTAGAGACCAAATTGGTATTTTATATATTAAAATAACAAAGAAGAGCTAGTGCTATCCGCGCTCCACTTTATTTGGGTCTGAAAATGGTCACTACAACCCTAAATTCATGTCCGAGCTTTTTTGCTCTGTTTTTAAAGTGGAGCGTGATTAGCACTGCCCTCAGACAAACAGCTACATTAATCCCAAAAAGCAAAAAAAAAACAAAAAAAAAACATAGAGGGGGAGAGAAACAGAGAAAGAAAAAGGTAAAGAAAAGGATCGGTTACTCGTATGCCACAGCGGGTCGGAGCGCTCTCAGTTTCGCCGGTTGTTTCCTCCGGCGGCGGCGTTATCGAGGAGAAAATCGAGAAGAACGGTGCTCTTACATTTAGGGCACTTGGGATCATCCTCAGAGAGCATAACATACATGAGACAGCGAGGACAACCTACGAGGACCATTGAAGAGGTTTCAGGGCTTGTGGAGTATCTGACGGAGGATTCGTTGTTGTTAAGAATCTCCGACGAAACGCATGAGCTCAGAGGAGACGTCGGAGACGTCGTGGCCGAGCGGCTCGGCGACCTGACCCTCCTCTGGCCGCTTGCTCTCGGCGGCGACAGGTTCAGTTTCAGGTCGAGTTTCGGGCCATTCCCGTTCCTCCGACTCATCTTTAATTTTCTAGGAAGAATTTGAACTTTCTCTATGTACCCTGTTGTGAATTTCAATTATTTAGGAAAAAAAAATATTGGTGAAGAGAGAGAGAGTCCGTTCGGTATGGTGTGAAACATACTTACCTTGGAACCTGTTGATTTAGGAGGATGGTGTAGCGTCTGTATCTTCTTCTTCTTCTGACTATTACATATCAAAGAGGGTCTCTAGTTGATTGGATTGCTTGAGCAAAGGCCATTATATACAAGAAAACACACACATAAGGAGGAGATGGTTATTTTTAATTATGAGAAGGGGAAGAGAGTAAGTCAGAAAGATTGAATGGAAGTATTGGGTACAATAGGTGTTAATTGCTTGAGTTTCGCCTCAAGAGTATGTAATTTAAATATCCAACATATGTGTAGTAGTTATGTTTATGTAGACGATAGAGAGAATTTCACATGAGGAGAACAAGAGAGATGGCTTAGGGCTAATTAATACCCTGGAATTAAAAACTCAACAAAACCCTATTTATTATTCACATGAATGAGTATATTGAACCACGAAATTAAATGGCAATCAATGGGGATTAGGTGTAAAATTTTGAAAATTCCGATTATCAAATAAATACATATACAGTTAAAATTAAATTGAAATAAAAGAAAGACCAACAAATATTTAATGGCAACACACCGGAAGTCGTACTGTTAACCAAAATATCATCATATGCATATAAAAAAGGAGTTGCATCCTAGTCCTGTTTTAACTTTTAATACAGTATGAAAATTTATAATGATAATAATTATTATACTTTGTGGAATCTCAAAATGCTCCTTTATTTCATTATTTCGCATTTTGACACCACTGAAACACCGAAGGATAATATATATATATGTATATATATAATGGCAAATCTAGAAATAGTTATGAAGGGGTGTTTCATAGTTTTATTTAAATATAAAACGACCAATCAATATATAATATATGTAAAATAAATTAGAAATCTTACAACCGATTCCTATAGTTATTCATATTTTGAAAGTAATGATTCTGTTTGTAAGTATTTGCAATAAAAAAATTAAATAATCATCCAAAGTTAACTTTCACGTTAAAGTATAAATAATGATTGACGAGGTTTAAAAGATTTTTCACTGTATATAACACTAATGTACATTTTGTTAGAAAAGAGTATCTTAAATAAAGTTGTATCGACAATCGAGGTTTTTCAACCATTCAGCTTCTTGACCAACCAATTCAAGAGCGATAAGCTCTGATTCTATAGTAGAACGAGCAATATAAGTTTGTTTCAATGATTTTCACGAAACAATTCATACACCTAATGTAAATACATATCCACTGATGGAACTTACGTCATCATTATCTGTCACCTAATTCGCATCACAATAACCTTCTAATACTGCGGGAAACTTGTTAAAATGTAAGCACAAGTTCATAGTCCCCTTAAGATATTTTAATAATCGACGAAGTGCATTCCAATGTTCATTGTTTGGATTATGAGTGTATCTACTTAGTCTACTTACAACATATGCAATGTCTGGTCTTGTGCAGTTCATGAGATATATAACACTTCCTATAATCTTAGCATATTCAGTTTATGAAACACTATCACCATTGTTCTTTTAAGATTCATGCTTGGATGATAAGGTGTTCTTACAGACAATTCATCAAAGCAATCAAACTTCTTGATAATCTTCTCAACGTAATGTGATTGACACATAGAAAAACCATTTTCCGATTTATGAATTTTAATACCATATCAAAATGAGATGATAGAAATATCTTGGTATCAATTATTACTTCTATGTTTGCACCAAAGATTAACATGTCATCAACATATAGGCATATGATAACACAATCAGACCTAAACAGCTTTGTGTAAACACATTAATCTAACACGTTCAATACATATCCGTGGTTTATTAAAGTACGATCAGATTTTTCATACCATTGTTTTGGTGCATGTTTGAGACCGTAGAGGGATTTTCTGAGCTTACACTTTGTTTTCTTGCCCAACTATGATGAATCCTTCTGGTTTTTCCATGTAAATTTCTTCTTCCATGTCCCATTGAAAAATGTCATTTTCACATCCATCTCATGTATTGTGAGTCCTTGAATAGCTGAAAGTGCAATCAAAGATCTAACGGTAGAGATTTTAGTCACACGGGAATAAGTATTAAAGTAAACGATACCTTTCTTTTTAGTATATCCTATTACCACTAGTCTAACCTTAAATTTTTCAATTGACCGTCTAGTCTAGTTTTCCTCTTGAAGATCCATTTACACTTAATAGGTTTACTACCATAAGAAAATAAACCAAATCCCAAGTGTGATTCATTATTATTGAATCTAACTCACTCTTGATTACTTCTTTCCAGAAACTGGAGTTTATAGACATTAAAGCCTCTTCGTATGTTTAAGGATCTTCATCAATCAAGAACGTCGATACGAATTGTTCATCAATTTTCTCTGGATTATCAACTAGAAAGCAGTGACAAAATCCGAACCAAAGGTTTTCTCAATTCTTTTTCTATTACTCCTTCTAGATTCATTATCATGCATAACCGTAGATGATTTCTTATCCAAACGACTAATTGAAGAAGTAGTTGTATCGTCTTTTTTAAGAGGAAAGATATGTTCAAAAAATTCAGCATTTCCAGATTCACATATTGAGTTATCATTCAAACACATGAACCTATATGCACTACTATTTTGAGCATACCCAATGAATGCACAATCAAAAGTCTTAGGTCATATATTTGTTTTCCTAAATTCAGAAAATGTAATTTTAGCAAGACAACCCCATACTCTCTAATAATTTAGATTCTGCTTAAAACCTTTCCATTATTCATAGGGAATTTAATCTAGCTTTTTGTGAGGAACTTTGTTAAGAATATAACATGCGGATGAAGCTGCTTTCCTCCACATATTGTCAGGCATACCAGAACTCAATAACATAGCATTCATTCTTTTTTTAATGTTCTATCTTTTCGTTCGGCTATGCCATTTTGTTGAGGTGTATAAGATGTCGTAATTTCTTGAATGATACAATCTTCACTACAAAATTCTTAAAAAAAATTCATGCAATGCTCACCACCTCTATTAGACCTAAGTCTTTTAATCTTTTTATCTAATTGATTTTCTACTTCAGCTTTATATTTTAGAAACATTTGAGCAGCCTCATCTTTAGACCCTAACAGATAAATTTTCGTATATCTAGAAACGTCATTGATAAATGAAATGTAATACTTTTTACCACCTTTGCTTAACATGTTTCTAAAATCAGCTAAGTCAGAATGAATCAATTCAAGTATTTCTATGATCCTAGAAGTAACTTGTTTGAAAGGCTTCTTAGCATATTTTGCTTCAACACAAATAACACATTTTGAACAATCATTTTTGTTTAATGTATTTATGGGTTACATATTTTTCAGCCTTTTAATAGAACAATAATTCACATGTCCTAGCCTACCATGTCACAAGTTAACAAATTCAACAATGTAAGCAGAACCAGAGTTACTTCAATTCGCAAAAGCAGAAACAGTTTTTCAGGACAAACAACCCCTCAGAAAAATAACCTTTTCCCACAAAATTCCCATTCTTGGCTAATATCGCTTTATCACCCTCAAAGACAAGTTTCAAACCATCTCTATTCAGCAAAATGCCAGACACTAGGTTCTACGCAGCGATGGAATATACAACATATCATTCAATGCTAATGTTTTTCCAGATGTAAATTTGAGGAGAATTTTTCCTTTAATAAGAACTCTAGCGATGGCATAATTACCCATGAAGACGTGTTCACCATCCGCGAATTCTTGGAATTCTTGGAAAAGATCCTTGTTGGAACAAAAGTGTATGGTTGCTCTAGTGTCTAGCAACCAGTCCACTTTGTTTTCCAACAAGTTCGCCTCAACCACCACCTCCACGATGATGTCATCCTTTTCAACAACATTAACCTGTGGGGCAGAATTTATGTTATACTTGTTATCAGGTTTTTTATCCTTTCGGTTCTAGCATTGATATGATTTGTGGCCTGGTTTTTCACATTCATATAGCACTGCAGAACTTTTTCCTTAGCGCTCTTTCCGTCATTGCCCTTGAAGCGCTTCTAGTTTGGTCCCTTTTTTATTTCTTTCCTTTTGGTTTGAACCTGTCTTTTATGCAACATAAGATTCGATCAAGTTAGCTTTAACCGAATGTGAAGAGACGAAGTTAAGCTTATCTTTCTACTGATTCGCCTCCTCGATTTTTATATGACTTATGAGCTCCTGGAGTGGCACATCCTTCTTCTTGTGTTTGAGACGACATCTATAGTCAGACCATGAGGGAGGGAACTTCTCCAATAGAATGTTCGCTTGCAGAAGTTCGAACATCATCATTCCTTTGTTGAATACGTCCACGACTAGATTTTCGTACTCATGGATTTGGTCCATGATCGGTTGTTCATCGACCATTTGGAACTGAATCCATTTTTCGACGATGTACTTCTTCTATCCAGCATCATCAGCGCCATATCTTGTTTCCAAGATATCCTAGATCTCCTTGCCATGTTTGTGTTTGACAAAGATACCAAACAGTGCGTTGGACATATGGTTCAAGAGATGCCTGCGCACTGTCTTGTTATCTTTTTCAAATTTTTCCTTCGCTTCGTCGTCTGCCTTCTTGGATATGTCTGTTTGAGGCATGGCCAGAGGAGTATAAGGCGTTGTTTGTTGTGGCGTATCTACAGGGACAGTCGTGTAGAGGATGTAATCGACATATAACTGATCGAAGAAGATGAACAGTTTCTTAGACCAGCGACGGTAGTTCATACCATCTAGCGGCTCATGTTTGGAGAGGTCTGACAGTGTTCTTGGTGTGGTATCCATGGTTAATAGGACAAATACATTTTCAGAATGTTAGAAAAAAAGTATCTTAAATAAAGATGCGTCGTGGAGAACCACTGGCCTAAAACCGTATTTTCGGCACGATCGTGGTGCAACCGACGATCGAAAGTTTCCCAAGGTTCACACAACAACCTTTTCCCGTCCGCGTGCACTCGTGAAGAGAAGGATGGAATAACCAAAAAAAATGTAAGACTCGGGGTTTAGAATTTAGTGTAGAAGAGAGACAGAAAAGGTCTACACGGTCGGTTCCTCTCGGTAGCCTCATACCCTCTCATATATTCCCGAACTCCCCTAGTTCAAACTTCCCTTAGTAGTAAGAACCGCCCCCTTCAAGACAGCCACGTTTCACAAATGGGTTTGAATGGTTCCGGTTGAAAAAGTCTATGTAAGTTAAATGTTAATCTGAAAAAATATATGCGAGTTTGTAAAACATGGCCTAGCCCAGCCCGGTCCGGGCGGACGACAGTGCATACGGCGGCGGTGGCGTCATCGTCGTTGTCGCGCGCATGTGGTAATTTTGGTAACATCCAGCATATTCTCAAAATCCCTCCAATGACTCCTTTTTTATAACATTAATAATCATAACTATATATACACTATAATTACCATTTCCCGTAGGCAATATGAGACTCTTGAGTTTCCACAAAAGGATAAAAAAAAAAGAAAGGGAGCAGTAATTTCTCAAAACATTTTACTTTTAAAACATGTTTTTCAAAAATTACATTTAACTTGAAGTTATATCATTAGATAATCTGATGGAAAGCATAAGTATATGTGTAAACAAAGACAAAACATGCGAAAAAATATTCGTGTTTGATTTGAGGTAATATCGTTAAGAATAATATGTATATGTGTCAACAAAGACAAAACATGTGAAAAAAGATTCAAGGTAATATGTTAGTCTATTCATAAACCTTTTAGAGCTTTTAAGAGATGACGTCGTCGACCTAAAAGTGTATTAGAACGTTGAAGATGATATCAGAGCTAAACCCAATCAAACATGTAACACTAAATGCTACGAAGGATAAATTGCTACGCATAAAATTATCTCTTGAATTCGTGGAAGACACAAAGTGATACATGTATAAGTCACCCCTTGACAGTTACCTCTAGATCCACATCGATAGGGTAACAATCATATCAAATAAAGACTACAAACAAGTGTCTCACTATAATATAATATAATATAATATAATATAATATAATATATATGAACCCATAGGGATATTGATTGGATAAAATAAAAAATACACTTTGTATATTGTTAGAGTTTCAATTATACCATTCCCTAAAAAAACAACTTCAACTCTACCTTTATAATATTGATAATCCCATATTGTCCTTGTCCTTTAAGCGACCTTTGTGATTAAAGTGACCATGGCGATTCAAACGATCTTTCCGATTCAAGCGAGCCTTGTGATTCAAGCAACCCTTGCGATCCAATGAGTCTCTTGAGTCGAGGAGGGTCATGAGTCTCAAATGACCCTTGCGACTCAAGCAACCGTTGTGATCCAATGAGTCTCTTGAGTCAAAGAGGGTCATAACCAACAAACAATTTCGCTTTCAACAATCTAATCCCTAATGTATATCAACCACAATGTAAAACTCTTGAAATCGATCCACTCGCAGACGCCAGTGAATATTGACTCGTGCTCTCTTCTTCATTACTGATTCTTGTCATTTCTTTCTTTCTTTCTCACTTTGAATTTTCCTTCTTCTTTAATTGGAACTCGATCCTTGCTCTCAAATTTGAAATCGTCTCTTGCTCCTTGTTTCAAATTTGAAATAGGTTCCGTTTCAAAAAATGTCAAATCGTGTATGTTTTTACGTGCAAAAATAAGGGTACATTTGTCTTTTCTCCATTTTTTTTCTTTTTAATCCTTAGGTTTTCGAAGATATACGTGAAACAAGAAAGCCCTAGAAGGACATCCTTGATATTTTTCCGATTGATGGTATCCGAGATGGGGGTGTTAAACTCTAGGCCTAATTAACGTATGCAAAAACTATAGCGTTGTTAAGGGAGCAACAAAAATGAAATTTAACAATCCAAATATGAGACATAGTATGTTTCCATAGAATTTTTGTTTCGTGGCTTTATTTCACTAAACAAACAATTAAGGGTTCGAATACATTAACCTTTAGAGGATTATACTTGTTTGGAGCGTATATGCAATTGCATGAAACATCCATGATAGTCCATACAAAGATCGTTATCCGTTATCAACACTTTAACTTGATTGAAATTAAAAATAAAATTTTTCTCAAAAAATCTCTAGTGCTTAAGGGCTCTAAATTTTTGTATATTTATCATATTAACCTAATTTACTTAAATAATTAAACCTTTTTTAAAATTATTTGCCAATAATCTCTCACTTGGCGCAAGTTATAATTTATTTTATAATTATGTTGACATATGTATTTTATAGACACTACATACATATCTCGTATTCAAAGCTTTGAGTGATGTTCATTCTCGATGGATCAAATCCTGATTAAAGTATATCTTTGCTCAAAAGACAACCAATTACCACGCAATTATCAAACAATTATAATGAATATCAAAACACTTGTAAATATGCAATCTCATGGGTTCAACACTAAGCTGATAGTGAATTAATCAAACTAACCGACTAATCGAGGTTAGCGTCTAGTAACACATGCAATAAACAAATAACTCTATGGTATGGTTTTCTTGTAAAACTACTAGATTATCAAATATGTTTCACATCAATCATAATCGATTTCCAAACGATCTCGAGAAACATATTTCTCTCATAATTCTACGACCAATGACAACATCGAGCTCAAACTTTTTACCAAGATCTAATGGATCTCATCTTAATCAATCATCAATTGCACAAGCATCTGTTGATTCCCAATATCTTTTTAACAAGCGTTCTAGAGCACAAGGTTTTCAAAATCAAAGAATGACAAATAACTTGTCACTTACAATATTGATCTCAGGTTTAATAAAATTTTGATATACATTTCTATGTGTATCATCCATATACATGACTTAAGATAGCCTACAAACTGTTATCCGATAGAAATTATCACATATATGTTAAACTATCTGATAACTAACATGTGATTAGTTACCGTACTATCAAAAATATTTTTTAATTAATGTATACCAAAATTCGTCTCTCTTTAGCATGATTATCCATTTTTAATTTTAATCATGGACTACTACATATATCATATATAATACATATATTTATATATATTGAAAGTATCAAATGATAAAATAAACTGTTATTTTATTAAAATGAATTATACAAATGTCACATGACTGTATTTTAGGTATACAGAATTCAAACTCTTGAAACATCGTTAGAACTAATTCCAATATATCACATTTTTCAATCTAATCTTCAGCTTCTACCAAAGCTAAACACCTTTGTGAGTGGATCAACTACATCTTCTTTTGCATCTACTTTTTGTATTCGAACATCCTCATGCTTAACAATCTCTCAAATCACGTGATACATTCGCAAATCATGCTAAATCTTTGTTGAGACTTTGATTCCTTCAGTTTAGTTATCAATCCAGTATTATCATATAATAATTGAATGTACTACTTTATCAAAACCACCACACCAAGTTCACTAATAAACTTTCTCATCTTGATTGTATCTTTAGTTGTCTCACTTTGCAACTATATTTTTCGTTTTGGTAATTGACTCAACTACAGTAACCTGCTTGGAATTTTTCCCATTTATTGCTCCATTACTCGTGAAAAATACAAAATTAACATGGATTTATGTCATCCTTATCTTATGCAAACCTTTCATTGGTGAACCCCTCTAACTCCAAGATAGAGTCTCTATAGATGAAGACTTAGTCTTTAGTCCTTCTTATGTACGTAAAAATAATTTTCAATATTTTTCATCGGGATTTGCATAGTGTAAATGCTACATCAAGTTGTATACATATCATGGTGTACATGATGGCTCCCACTATTGTAGTATATAAGATGTTACTCATGCATTTTCTTTCATCCTATGTCTTAAGACAATTCTCCCGAGAGGTTAAATTCCAGTGTCTTTCGAAAGATATATATTCTTTTTCATGTTATATTGTTTGACAATGGTATCTATATAAATCAATTGGGAGAGTACTAATAGCCTCTTGGATCTATCTATATAGATTTTTCCCACAATATGAACTGCTTCTCCCAAATCATTCATGGAGAACTATTCAGATAACCAAATATTATTCCTTTGCAATGATGGTAAATTATTTCTATTAGCAATATGCCATCTACATATATCACAAGAAAAATAACATCGCACTAACTAATCTTCTTGTACGCATAATGGATCTTCTTCACATCTAACAAAGTTGAAATTGTCAATTACCATGTTAAACCGAATGTTCGTACTACGAGAAGCTTGTTTTAGTCCATAAATAGGCCTTCACTGTTTTTATATCATACTATCCATGGACTTAAACAAGCTTCTCATAGTACAATAAGCTTGTTTAAGTCCATAAATAGGCATTTTCAGTTGTCAAACCATACTATCCATGGAAGAGACCATAAAACCCGCAGATTGAGTTATATAGATCTTATCCTATAGGTCTTTTTTAGGAAAGTTGTTTTCAAGTCTATATGTTATATCTCATAGTCATGGTACGTTGCTATTGACAGTAGTATCCGAATATACTTGAGCATTCACACAAGGGAGAACATTGTTTCATAGTCAACACCTTCCTGTTGATTATACCCTTGGAAAATAAATGAACTCTATAGGTCACTACCTTCACGTCCATTCCATTTTTTTTATTGTAAACCCATTTACAACCGATTGGTCTAGATTTGATTAAGGTTCTATCGGATTCTATACTTTATTAACACTCATCGATTTCATTTTGGATTCTATGGTTTTCCACCATTTTTCAGAGACACATGCATGTGTCCCTTTCTCAAAAGTCAAAAGGTCATCAACAATGTGATTATCCTTGTTCTCTCGCACTATTAGGTTTAACATGTCAGGCGCATGCCGAGAACTTGTACTGAAGGTATTTCCTCTAATAAATTATTTTGTTGAACGGGTTCCTAAAAGGTTCACAAAATTTTCCTCGACCATCAACCATTGAAGATGGAACTATCCTAATTAACATCAAAACATCTAGAAAAGTTTCTCATGAGGCATCTCATGTTCCTTAACTTGTGTAAGTTCTATAGGTTCTAGAATCTCATTAAGAAGTATTTTTCTTATATTGTTTTCCTTCCATAAGGAAGTCCTTCTCCAAAAAGGTCACACCTCTGGCCAAAAATACTTAGTGTCCAGAGGGATGATAATATTGTATCCCATTGTTCCTTGAGATATCCTAAATACCAGCACTTATCAGACCTAACATCAAGCTTATCCAAATGCATTCTCTTGAAGAATGACGAAAAAAAATCCATACCCTTTTGTGTTTCGAGTCAAGTTACATCCTTTCCATATATCATATGGAGTTTTAGACACTATTTTAGTAAAAACTTTGATAAGAAAATAGGTAGTTGCTTCTAAAGCGTACCCCCTAAAGTGATTGGAGATCAATGAACTCCATCATGGACCGTACCATATCTAATAAGGTATGATTTCTCCTTTTTGAGATTTCATTATATTGTGATATTCCAAGAAAAATTCACTAAAACAAAATCCCATTTTGTTGTAAATAATTCGTAAATTTATAACTTAGGTATTTCCATCCATGCTCAACATCTTGATAACCTTTCTCGTTTGTTTCTCAAACTGGATTATTTTTTATATTTCTAAAGATCTGGATTTGTGTTTCATAGATACATAAATCCATATCTCAACATTTTATTAGTAAACATTATGAAGTAGGAATATCCTCTTCTAGCTTGAATTCTCATCGATCCATATACATCTGTATGTAAGAGTCCTAAGAATTTCGTAGCTCATTATCCAATATTTTAAAACAAGATTTGGTCATTTTCAAAAATAGTTGCGTATGAGTCATAATCATATTGTCCAAGATAACAATCTATTGCAACTAGTTTATCATCTTTCGTAAATGTGACTGAGCAAAATCAAATTAGTAATTGCATTTAGAAAGACATATACACCATGTTATAAACAAACATTTGTAAATAAATCATCATCATGAGAAATTAAACAAGACGGTTCAAAATCAAGAGAGCTATCAAACATAGAAAGAGAAATTATGTTCGGGAAAAAAAATTTGGTATATATAATAAGCATTTTCTCACAATAGAGTCTTGAACGCTAATATCGCAACATTTGCATTGTTCCACACTTGTAGATTTGAATCTCTCTTCATCAGATGTTAAAGGTACTAGAGATATCTAATATCCACATTGAAAAATTAATAGTAAGTAAATAAATCATGAAAATATTTTTTCACATAGGTCATAACCTATTTCTTGTTTTTGAGAGTTCAAATATATTACTTACAATTTCTCTTTCAGTGTCATTTCTTCTTATAGTAGAAATACATAGTTTTGATGTCGTTCGTCTTGTCCTCTTTGGCATTTTCGTGTTGAGTTCTTTCTTAGGCAATTTCTTATCGTTCCTCTTCTTGGAAGACGAGCCGACAATATTCATAGCTTCATATCCCTATCTCTAATGTCATTTGATTCTTGTAATCAATTACACTACAAAAAAAACATGCTATTTCCAATGACTATACCAATTGGAAATGACATTTTCCGTTGGAAATGCCCCTTCCCAATGGATTCCAACGGATTTATAGCCGTTGAAAATCGATAATTGAAAACCACCATCCGTTGTAACTTTCAACGAACTGTCAATGGATAATATCCGTTGACAATTTGCAACGGATTTTAACAAATATGTCTGTTGACACTTATAAATTGGAAATGGATACCCATTACCAAAGAATTGGCGGGAACGTAGAAAGTTTGCAACGGAAGACCGTTTGAAACTAATTGGCGAGAAATATGTATGGTGCAACGGATGCCCATTGATGGATTTGACGGGACAAAGCAACGGTTGTCCGTTGCAAAGTTTTTGGCGGGAAGTTTGAAGTTTGCAACTGATGCTCGTTGCAAAACTGGATCTATTGTCAATGGGCATCTGTTGCAAGCATAAAGAATTAAAAAATAAAAAGATAGAATAAAAAAAGGTTTTTATATATAAAATAAAAAAGGTTTTTTATATATAAAAAATTAATACAAATTTCTAAAACTTTATTACTACATTTCGTCTAAACCGGCATTGTCTTCTTCATCCACGTCCTCGCCAATGCCTCTTGAAGGCGTTTCATCAGAGTTAATAGCTAGTTCTTGTCTCGGTGTTGTCGCTTCCATTTGTGGTGGTGGCGGATGATATGCTCGACGATCAACAATTCAATTATACTCTCCATGTGTCACATATGTGCTTGCATTTCTCGAAGATTAGCCTCGAGTTGCTCGATGTGTTTCTCTTGAGTGTATGTCTCTTGGATTGTGTGGGGTACCGTCATGGCATCCTCGACGATATCTTTTTGTGAGTACCTAGACCGTATAGACACCCCTTATACAGTCTAACACACTGAAGAATAAAAAAATAAAGTTAAATTATATCGATTTAAAATATGTAAATAACTAGAGAATTGTTATAACTATAAAGTTTTTATTTACCTCTAAATAAATCTTGTCCTTTTGTAAAGGACTAAGATCGTCGAGAGCCGAACCGATGGCTTGTGATTGATATGTGATCTTCTCTGTCATAACTTCATTGTCCGATCTACCCGGAGATCAACAAGTTTCAGCTCATCGACCTCTTCCCTAAGGAAGAACTTCTTCTTGGCATGAGTCTCAACGACCAGCTCAAGAAAAGTCGTTTCTCTTCCCATTCTTTGCACCTGTAATATTATTATAATATTATTAATTACCAATTTAATTTAGAATATATTGCAAATATGAATATAAATATTTCTTACCAATTCTTTATTTCGTCTCGGGAATGATTTCGATCCCGAGGTATGGCGATGCAGACTATCCCTGGAACCTTCTCGTCGTACAGACATTTTTTGGCCTTCTCTCTTTTGGCCTTGAAGTCCTTTGACTCCTAATGTTGGACGCATTGGTTCACGTCGTCCATTTCCCATGTCGGTTTGGCGTTCTAGTTGTAGTAGTTGCGCTTGGCATTGTTCATCATAAAGCACAAACAAGCCCGTATATCCCGCATCCATGGTGTATAGATACGCGATGTGCCCTTCTTCCGCCATCTATATGCGCGCTAAAAACTAAAATTTATTTCAGTACATTTATCATTCAAATTTTATAATAATAGTAAATTAAATTTCATATGAAAAAACTTACGATGGATGTACACCACCATTGGCGGCGTATAACTTCTGGTGTCACTTGCCAGGAATAATAAAATTGATCTTGTAAAAAGCTTTGGATGATGTTGTTGTTTGTGTTTGTCGAAACATCATCCACATCAAACCTACCCAATAAAAAAATAATTAATCAACTGTTATAATTATTTCAAATATAAATACACATATATATATATAAGAAAATAATACTTTACCATGGCGTCCCGTCAGGATGTTCGGGATCGATAATTGAAATGGTGGAATGCTCATCGAATGTATCGATCAAGGCATCAATTTCCACCATATCATCTTCATCATAAAATATCAGTGGAGCCGATATGGGTGACGAGGGACGATATGGCGGTGAGGTGGTGGTGGCGGGGCTCCCACAGAACCCGCTAACGATCCACCTTGCCAAATAAATCGCCTAGCTCTCATATTATATTAGTGTTTATAAGAATTTGTTTGAGATAATTTTTTGTGTTGGTTTTGTGATTGTGTTGAAATAAGAACTGTTCAACGACATGTATACAGAAATTTCCAGCGGGCATCCATTGCACATTTGCAACGGATTCTAGTTGGAAATAGTGGTAACTCAACGGACGAAATTAATTGACATGACTGTTATATTTCCAATGGATGCTCGTTGCAATGTGTATTCCCGAGGGAACGAACGACATAAATGACAATGCGTCCTATCGCCAACGAGCATTCGTTGGCATTTTCAACGGATGCCCGTTGCAAATCAGTACATAGGGTACTAGGCCGATCATAGACATCATTACGGTTCCAACAGGCATCTGTTAACTCATGGCAACAGATACCCATTGCAAAATTGCAACGGGTATCAATTAGAACATCACAAAGGGCATCCGTTACAATAACGCAACGGGCATCTGTTGCCATGCTTCAACGGATGCATGTTGCAAAGGTGAAAAACATCAAAAATTTTCTAAGTATCGGATAGCATTGAATGGTTCAACGGGTTTTCGTGGGTGTTTCCAGCAGAGGGCCGTTGAAACAAGAATATGTTATGAAAAAATTTACAAACTTTGATATTACAATTATACAATTCACATTTCTTCTTCAGTTGATTATTCTATTGGTGAGTCTTCCTTTATTGTGCATTGAATTCATCGTCATATTCATCTTATGCATCTTCCGGTTCAGCGTCTTCGTCATCGCAGATGTATTATGTATCTATATCAATTCTTTCGAGGATCTCTTCCCGAATGTCTATATCAATTAATCTTATTGGCTTAGGGTGATCGGTTTGCAACAGATCTTCCTTTTCTTTTGTGCTTATAACTCCTCGTGATTTAATCTTAGCTACTGCCCACCACTCTTCTCCTTAACGTTTCAATGTTGTTGGATATTGCACGCAACATACTTGATCTGCTTGATCTATTCTGATGAATTGATCATACTTTCCATATTGTGGGGTTTGGTTGATGTCAATTCTTCCCATCGATTTTTTCGAGTGCCACGTCCTACGGTTAGGTTGAACTGACATTCAAAAATCATAACCTTCAATCCAACGAGATTGAGATATTCGACCTGTAGGATTTGGTGTAAAATATAGTAGAAGTTATCAGCCGCTATTTCATTATTAACGTAAACACCGTAATTGTACGCGCTTCTATGTTTCCATGCTCATAAGTGTGAAATGTGTAACCCCGAGTAAACATAATTGGCCAACACAATATATTTCTTCCAGGAATATTAGCCAAATCTTTTAGCCACGTCGGATGTCTCTCATCCGAAACTTTAACTTATATAAGATAAAAATGAATGATTAGTATAACATAAATTATTTTACGTATTTATACAAAAATATGTGTACTTAAATAATCTATCAACCATGAGGCATAATGTTAAACTTTTATTTTGGTGAGTTCATCTGCGATTATATGCGGACATGTATCCATTACTTCTCTATCAAATATCATGTAATTAAATGTTCGTCAATATATATATATATATATATATTTAAAATATTGACTGTCATTGTTTTGTACCTTTTGAAAAAGTAATAGTTCTTGACAATTTAATAATATATATGTGTGGATGTGATTATATTCCATAGTACCTTTTCTTTTTATACCATCTTCTTTCAAAAATATTTTTCATCTTTTCTAAATGTATGTCGACAGGGAAGAAATCTTCTATAACAATCAAACCAATATGGTTTCTTTCTATATACTAGTCGAAATGAATCTGTATCCTCCATACAATATGGACATGTCAATCTCACCGTACGTACTCCATCCAGATAACATTCCATATGAAGGGAAGTCACTAATTGTCCACAACAAGACCGCTTTTAATGTGAAATTTTACTTCGTACTCACGTCATAAGTAATAATTCCATTGTTCCAGAAATCTCTTAATTCATGAATTAAGGGCTGTAAAAAACATCAAAACTTTTCTTTGGATGTTCTGGTCCTAGAATCAACAATGTCAGAAACATTACTTCTGTTTTCAGACACATATCGGGAGGCAAATTATACGGAGATAATATTACCGGCCATAGAGAATATTGACTCCCAGATTGTTCATATGGACTAAAATCATCGGTGTACAGACAAAGATAAACATTTCTCGTTTTATACGCGAACTTAGGAAATATTTCATTGAAATATTTTCAAGCTTTACCATCTGATGGATGTTGCATTATCCCTTCGCCTGCCGAGTGTTATGCGTGCCATCTCATTGCCGTAGCAGTTGTTTTTTATTCATATAACCTTCTCAACCTATTGGTTATATGCATATAAAACATCTTTTTGTATGGTATATATTTTCATGAAGATGGTTTCTTTGGATGAAATCTGCTTGCACCGTAAAATTTACAATCCAACATGTCTTTATCTTTTTTCCAAAACAACATGCAACTGTTTCTACACACATCAATTTTTTCGTGGCATTCTTAAATATTTTAGAACATTCTTTGTTTCATAATATATCGTTGAAGCTTGATTATTTTCCGATAAATATTCACGCATGGGTTTGCAGAAGGAATCAATGCAATTTTCAACTACATTATCGTCTGTTTTTATACTCATCAATCTTGATGACAAAGATAAACGAGATTGACCTTCACGATAACCTTCATATATAGATTGTTTTGTCGAATCCAATAGATTAAAAAATGATGTGCCTCATTGTTCAGAATCTCTTCATGCGGTTTATCAACAACACCAGTAAGAGAATTTTAAACAATTTCCACATATGGATTGGTCGACGAAGTTTCATAAACAACTTCTTCATTTCTTTCCATTTTTTCCATTTGTTGTGCTCCATGCACAATAATATCTCTAACGCCACAATTTTCACCGTGAAATAACCAAATTTCGTAATTCTCTACAAAATCCATCTTATAAAGGGGTTTTAAAACAATTTCTTGACTTCAATACTTCATGTTTTTGCATCTTTTGTAGGGACATAACAGTGTCCCTTGTTCTTGACACAAAGGTTGCATCGACGCAAAACTCATGAACTACTCTAATCCATGTAAAAGTTCTTACGTAATTTCTTCGAGTACGGGATCTTTTCTTCTATACATCCATTCTCTCGATCTGTATATATCTCTATTTGAAGAAGACGATATTGTTTGAAAACATATTTTGTGTTGATGGCTTGAGGGTAAAAATTCAGATTAGATGTATAAATAGTGCATTTTCTAATGGTCATCCGTTGGAAGTACTGATAACACGTAAAGTGTATCAATTTTAGGTTAGGTATTAGTGTCATTTTCGCATATATTTCTTAGTTAGAGTTACATTTCCGATATGATTCTTCTTTACATACGCCCATTTTGTTGGTTTTCAGGTTTTAAGGCCACAAGGCCTAAACGAGCATAAAAAGGCGAATTCCAGAGTAAAACCACACATTGTGAAGATACAATTCACTCGAAGCCAAAATCAAGCCACGGAACTCAATGGAACACCCGAGCAACGAGTGGAAAAGAGCAAAAACATGGATTGAAGAGTGCACGTTCGGGCACTGAGGTCTACCCGCTCGGGCAAAACCTACGGGGTTTATTTGCAACACCTTGCACGACCCGGGCACGAAGACAACATGATCGGGTAGTAATACCCGATCGAGCGCAACAAGGTACCCGCTCGGGCGTTAATTGTTCCTGAAAATCCCCGAGAGTTTACACGACTCGGGCTGTTCAACCACGCGATCGGGAAGAAATGCCCGATCGGACTCAGCACTCTACACGATCGGGCACGCCTCTGCATGACCGGTAAAATTATTGCCCGAGCGGGCCGCTTTTCTCGCAACAACCTTGATTTTGAATTCGAACGAGCGAACTAAAAGAACAGAACAGATCCAGACGCAAGGGGGCGACGTCTAGGGCAAGGAAAGGCTTGGAAATCATCAGGAAAGGCTTGGGAGACGCTGGAGAAGGAGAGAAGCATCAATCCACACATCGGTAACACAATAGGGAAGATCGAGGCATCGAGTTTCCTAGGGTTTATCATGTTTAGGGTTCTGTTATTTCCTTTGTTAGCAAACTCCATGAGTGAGTAGATTCCCAACTATGGGTTAGGGATATTGGATTGTAACGGATGTACAAATTTATGCGTTAATGCTTAGATCTATCGTAATTGTTTTGATATTTGGTCCTACAGTCAACATCATAACTCTTATACTAGTGTTGTCCACGATTAATGAGAATCTGACCGGTCGGTTAATCGACTTAGGAATTAGGATTGCGCTCGTAACGCTGCCATAGTACGGGTTAATCACTGCTGAAAGGTAGGGTTGCACGTACGTATGGTTAGGAGGTCTAGGCTCGGCAGAATCATTCCTCACAATAGAGCATGAATTTCCCGTTATCAAGATAATTCGATAGGTTTATGATCTTTAGTTGTTACATCCATGCGATTTTCGGTATCCTGACACCCGTAGTGTTCGTCATAGTCAAGTCTTCCCCAACCTTCATCGCTGTCCTTATTTAGTTTAGTCTTTTAGATATTTCGCACCACGCCTTCATCTACTTTTCACCTTCTTAGTTTAGTGATATTCTTAGGATTGGCTGCATTAGTCCCTAGAGTTCGACCCTGACACTACACGAACCGTATACTTGCGGTGAAGTGGTCTAGGAAATATTATAACTTGATATTTCCGACATCAAGTACCAACGGATCACCATTTGCAATATCAACGGATGATTATTGAAAACCGTGTTGGATTATTCCAACAGAGACCTCAAAATTTTAAACATTCCAACGGGCATCCGTTGCAACATTCAACAGGCAATTGCTGTCATTCCCAACGGGCTTTCGTTGTGTTTTTTTACCTTATATCAATAGACAATCAACAAATCCATTAACAAGTTCACAACGGATATCATCCGTTGTCCGTCCGTTGAAATTATCAATGGACACCAATAGATATCGTGTCGTTGATAATTTTTCCAATCCCTTGAAAAGCCATTTCAATTTGCATCAACGGATGGATTTGTTTCCTTGTCCATTGATAATCGATTATTTTTTTTGTAGTGTTAACAGACTTAGCATCTCATGCAAATTGTAATTCATTTTGTTCATATAATAATTAAAAATAAACGATGAAAATCTCTTTGTAACCGACTATAAATTATCATCCTGAGACGACTCTTTTCCAAGCGAGCACCTTATCTTCTAGTTCTTTTATATGATCAATCATCCTTAGAACATGGGATCCCATTTGTAAATCCATAATCAACATGGACTTGAATAGATTTTTGTACAACATATATCTTGTTATCTTACTTTATGAGTTGTACGTCTTATTAAGATGTTCTATTATCTATGAATAATTCATATCATGATGTTACTAATGAAGTTCATAACTCATCAGCGCTAGGACGATACACTTAGCAGCGGTCACATCCTCCAAATGTTTAAAGTAAGCACTAGTGATATCAACATCATTTGTAGGAGGTGCATGACTTATTGGCTTATTGATCGTATCGACAAGATCTTTATGTATGAGAATTAGCCTTAAATTGGGGTACCAGCTACCAAAATTTACCCCGACAAGATTGTAGACGTCTAAGATGACTCACAACATAATGGAAGACATTCTTCCCAATACAACTCAAGAGGTCTTGAAACAAAAGAATAAACTAACAACATAAAAATAACATAACACATTATTAGATATGGTTTTTATCTAAACATTGTCAATTAAAAATCAATGTTACTGTAGTACTAGAAATCATATTTCTCATTAGTATTATTTAACCTATCTATATATGAGTGAGCCTTATGGTTTTCACGTTGTTTTCAAACATACTAACTAGGTTCACATGCTTATCATGTAACTCTTCATTACATATCCTTCTAGTTATTTCTAATGATATAGTTGGATTCACCCATCACTCATGGTTAGCAAAAAATTATGATTTGTATTCTTTAGACTTATATACAATCAAATTTATTGCTCTCACTATGCATCCAATAAGTTTATCTAGCTTGAATAATCATATTGCTCAACCGATTTACTCGTGAGCATTCTTACCAAAAATTCGTTTCTCCTATGTAAAATTTTACTTAGTTAAATAATTTTCATAGAGGAAAAACCGAGTGCACCATCTCATTCAAAACATTCTATTGTTCGAGCCGAATGTACAACCAATTGTCCGAGCAATAGGCAAAGAATATGATCCTAGGTTTAGGTTCTAATCGAGTGTCAAGCGATCTAGTCGAGTGTTTAGGACTAGCGATCAACCGTTCAGACCAAACAAACTCTTTAAAAAAACTTTTTGCACCGAGCATTTTCTTAGAAAAACCATTTGGTCCAACGTGTATCCGCAAAAATTTTTAAATGCTCTGGTCGAGTATTCGATCTAGTAGTGTGACATTATGATCAAACATTTTCTTATTAAGTTGATATATGTATAGTGCTCGATCGACCAATTGTTGAATGGTACTATATAGGAATCAAGTCTAGTATTCTCAACAGTTTTGCACTAGTAGTGAACGTGGAGGATATTAAGTGTGCTTTGTGGTGCGGTGAGGAACAACGAGGATCAAAGTCAAACATGTTATCATGTGGGGTTAGAAAGCTCAGTGAAAGACATGAACGAACGTACGCGATGAGAGAGTCGTGTGGGCAGAATGAAGTTGACACTATTAGTATTGCGAGTAGGGATCGTGTTGGGTTGAACAATTCGGACCGAAGTACTAGTGAATACGAGTATTTTTGTCATGCTAGTATTCTTGTAACTTTGCAAACGATATAGTCAAACTGGAGTCATGAAATTTGCAAGCGATATACTTGAATTAGAGTTTTAGTGAATTTATGAGAGTTATGCAAGCGGTGATAATAAATATTTCTAGTCCCAAATATGAATCGAGATGCAGGTCTTACAATTATCGCATAAAATTTGTTTGTTTGATTGAGGGAGAACTTGAATGTCATTTGATATTCGCAAACCGAACCGGTAATTTGTTGTGATTATATCATATGTGATTGAAAGAAAACAAACGTATATTTATAGTATGAAATCGTGAATAAATTTTTTTTACTCAAGGACTAGACATAATTAACGATAAATCTAGGAGTAGACAATCTGGGTTTCGATCCGGATTCCACGGGGTCGTCCGAGTTCGAGTTATGAAAAATAAACCCGAATTTTAATCGTATGCTTTTTGGTATGGATTCTTCGAGTTTCGGGTTGTTTGTGCTTTGGAATATTGAATCCAAAATAATCCGAATTATATTTGGGTTATTTGGATATTCCGAGTAATCCGTGTTTTCGAGTAATTTGGGTTGTTTAATTACCGGTTCTTCGGATTTTTTGGGTATTTTGAGTGTTTTTAGTTACATGTAATTTAGGTTTCGATCCAAGAACCATGGATTTTTTGGGTTCTTTAACATTTTTTTGAGTAATTTAAGTAATAAAAACAAAATTTTAAATTTTTTTATTTTTTTTTAAATTTTGGATTGTTCAGGTCATTGGGGTTCTCCCGAACCGATCGAACTGATTCGAATTCGTGTTCTACATTTTAAACCCATATGGATTTTGTAGATAATTCAAATGAATTGTAGTTAATTTTTAGAGTCTACATAGTCACCCAAATTGCTAACCCTAGATAAGTTTCATTTTTCGTATTTTGATTTATGTGTTTCAAAATCCAATTCTTTTTTATAATTGCGAATGTAATTGGGCTCCTTCCAACAAAATTTTTTATTGTTAATTAAATGCGACCACATGAAACATCATTTTTTTTTTATAATAACCATGATAACGCTACAATCTCTATCTAAATTTCTAGACTCGATCATATCACAGCATAATATTCCTCATGTTTTATTTAATTCTATATTCATTTATTTAATTATGATTTATTTAAAAATTGTATAACTGGTGTAGAAATCTTCAACCATTATTTCTTTCTCACGTACATTGGATAAATTCTCTAAAATCATTAAATCAAATGTTAACATATAAATACTATAAATCTATAATAAACTATTGAATTTTCCAAATGTAGATTAGAAGGCGTAGTTACATAATTTTCAAGATAAATGTCACTCATTTTACCAACTTCTATAACTTCTATAAAGGAGTACCATCTGGTTTTTTGTATTAAAAAATTTGTACATATAACTTCGAAAATATATACATGCATCATGCATGTAAAAGTATGATATAATATAATAAAAAAAATTGGAGGTTGAGACGCCGATATTCATGTAGTTATATTTCACAAAACTATTAGGTGAATTTTTTTAAAAGGAAAATTTCCTGAAAATTATTAAATTGTTTATGGCTATGTCATAAACCCTTCAATTTTTTAACACGATTTCCCCGACCTATATTAAGCCACTACAATTTACTCTTATTTAATTATAAAAGAAATTATGAATGAATAGTAACCCATAAGACATATTATGCACACAATTTTTTGCTTTAATTTTGTGAAAAAGATTACGTTTAATAATACTAAATTATAAAATATTAAATTATTTTAAAAAAATTAATAATAATAATAATAATAATAACAATAACAATAATAATAATAATAATAATAATAGTAATAGTAATAATAGATTTATTATAATGATTTTAATAATATTAAAAAAATAATTTAAAAAATTATTAATACATTATTTTACTATAGACTAAAATTTTATTTTATCTTAATATATATCGCAAAATTATCTTTAAAATTTAAAAATTAAATCGAATGATTAATTTTTAATATTAAAAATTTTAAATTGTACAATTGAAATTAAATTTAACAGTGCGAAATAAATACAAAATATACATATATGTTCATAATTCTGGAAAAAATAAAAAATATTGAACTTCTGAAAATATGTAACATAAATCTCGATAAAATCCAATATTCACGTGTTTGACAAATATAATTTATTTTATTATTTATTTATTTATTAATCTATATTTCTAGATAAATAATAAACTAATTAAGGTATGTTAATATTAAAAACCTTTCCACGGGTAAAGGGCGAAAGCTGATATATATATATATATATATATATATTATGCATTAATGGGCCTTATGTATGAACAACTGCTCGGTGGCCTGAAACTTAAATGAAGAAAACAGTCTTGGGCTTTGGGGGGAAAACAAAGCATTTGTGGCCTAATTCTGCCTCTCCGGCGTTCCCATAAATGTCTTTTAAAGTTATGTTGAAAATAACAACACACCACATAGTCTCAATTCATCAATAGTACAATCTCCTATATTTAAATAACTCAACATATACACAAAGAACATTCATTTTCCTCCTTATTTAGAGCTCTACTTGAAGAGGACCACTTGTTCTTGATCCTGCATTGGATTACAAAGGTGTCGAGTTCCAAAACTAGCATTGCTGGTATAGTCGCTTTCGGCTTCTTGAGAGAAGGTTTAACAACAAAGTGGGTGAGATGAATATTTATGGTTTGATGGAGCCAAAAATTTCCTTAGCCAAAACTCGTCAATTTGGGTGTTAGGTTGATAAGATAAGTTTACTGGTATAGTCGCTTTCGGCTCCTTGAGAGAAGGTTTAACAACAAAGTGGGTGAGATGAATATTTATGGTTTGATGGAGCCAAGACTTTCCCTAGCCAAAACTCGTCAATTCGGGTGTTAGAATGATAAGATAAGTTTACCGTTTTCAAGACCCTTGATCCTATCCAAAGCCCGGAAAAAATATATCATCATTCTGCACATGCAGAGGCGATTGTGTTAGGCAAGGATTAGAAATTAAAATCCAAAGCAACATAAGAAGTTTATCAGTATAGCAAATCTAAATGATGTTTTAAGGGGAAGAGTTAACAGAGATCATCATCTTCTTATGAGGAGACGTTTGACAGACAAAGCCTTAAAAGAGGAAAACGCTCAAGACATTAAGACCTTTACATAATGATATCTATGAGTGTGTTTCTTTACAGCGTCAAAGATTCCTCCTCTACATTCGTTCAGAGAATATGGGACCCTTTACTAGTTTCTACCACAATTGTGTATCATTATATATTGAGATAGTCAAAGTGCTTCGACAATGCAAAGAGAAACAAGATGATGGGTTCTTTGTAAGGTATTGGTGAGACGAGTTAACGATCGATATAAAAAATTAGATGTGATTACTTTCGGGACCATGAAGAGCGATGTTTAGATGATAGAACTGAATGCAAACCACAAAATATCTTGTATGGTAACAAATGATGATCATAATGAGCTGGTAGCAACTGTATTTGAAACCTTTCTTAAATGCATATCTTCTTTTATGCATTAAATTTTAGACACTGAGAAATCTTGAGCTTCTAGCAAACTCATACTTGACTTATCATATTTCTGATAAACCTGTAAAAGTTCTCAGCTATCTCTTCTTAGATCAGTTCTTCTGAATTAAGAAAAACAACATTAAGGTCTTATCTATAGTTGCATGGAAGATATCCAAAAGAAAAAACTCAAGAATAGTCGAATGAAAAGTAGCGTGAGATATAGAGAACGTTGTTTTATCAATTATGAACCACCCAACACAGGACATGTAACACATTAAGTAACAATGAAACAGTACGAAGAGTTCACTTCAAGCTAATTCATGTCCCAAGTAACAACATAGTTAAATCACGACTTATAGTAACTAGATTCTGAACCTAAAGCATAAATAAAATGGCCTTAACAGGTCGTTTGAAGATTCATCGATGTATTATGTAGGTTGATGTTTCCGATCAATATCATGATATGTAAAATTATCTATTGGAAAGAAACTTACCAATATCATGAAATGTAAAATTATCTATTGGAAACAAACTTACCAAGAAACTTACCAACCAGACTTTCACTTTTGCATTGTAGCAACTGTCGCCTAAGACTTTGGATCAGCTCGTTGAGCTTCTGAATATTCTGTTCTTGAGACAGAATTGTCTGCCAGAAAATGATTGTAACACAATTATTATATTTCTGAACGATTCTAGCACAATGCAGATAAGGATTCAAGTTTCTGATCGTAAGTTCATATGCTTCAATCTGTCTGATTAAAAGCACAATAGAAGCTGTGAAAGATAAAATTATGACAAGATAGAAGAGGATGTGATTCCGTACATATCCGTAAAAGCATATATATTCTCAGAACTTCAAAGCATGAAATCTCTGTCATGGCATGTAATTCAATTGGTTATTAATATCGATCAATATTTTTCCTAGACACTTCAGGTGACAAAACAATAAGAAACTCTAATAGACCAGACCCTTCTACTAAATTTTAAAGAGGTTGACAAAACCGTAAGTGACGACAATGGTTGTGTATCACAAGGCAATGGTACCAACTTCTAGTTTCTAGAAGATCATGAAGTACCAAGCAAGTTCAACAAATTACGAAGTCAAATATGGCTTTAAGATATACGAAAAGGAAGCAAAGAATTGAGAAGCAAGGTTCAAAACAATGCTAATGATGATAATCGAATGAAGGAAATATGTTCCTTAATGCAATATGGTGACAAGAATAGAGAACATCCATTGCAAACACCATGATTTTCTCACATACAAAATACCCAAATGTGAATGAACGTTAATATAGATGAATTGGGAATTTTCGTCAATTTCAACTTCGAGTCATAAGTGAGAACAGACGTTCAAAGAAAGACATAACAGAGTTACACATCAGTTTAGAAATTCATTTCAAACTTTCTATGGCAAGTTTAAATCAACATGTTCAAGGCATCATTGGTTCTGTAGAAATTTAATTACATAACATGCATAATATACCAAAAACAAACCTTTTCTTTCACATATTCTTTGCCTTTTGGTATATGAAGCTTTTCGTGTGAAAAACTCGGATTGGTCTCCATTTCGTTTCCAATTTGTTGCTTCCACTCAAATTGAGATGTCAGAACAACAAGCACAAGCACTAAGGTCTTGTCATCATCAAAGAAAGGTCCTTTTTAGTCTTTTATTGCCCTGCTTTACCTGAATATAACAAAGCCAAACATCACGAACAAATAACGCAGTGTGGGCAGTTAACAAGTAAGCGTAACAGATTCGCTGATAATCAAAACTCGGCTAGTATTCGTCTTCATTCATCTAGCTAGATTTGGGAATACAAAAAGTGATAGCGTAGGCGACTGACCACAGATGCAGTCCTGAACATTCAGTTTTCAAGCATCAACGTTTCATTTATTTTTTAAACAATGTCTTCTAAACTAAAATGACAAGCAAAACACAAAAACATGTAAAAGAAGCAACGAAATTTGAGGTTTTACAAAGCTAACAAAACTGTATACCTATTGCAATACAACCATCATATGAATCAAAAATCGATTATTACGCACAAACACTAGAAATGCCCAACAAATATTAAAACTAAAGATGTATAAGAAGCCTAAATTCATTTCAAGGAGAGCTCGAGAGATTGAAAGGACATAGATATCGACTTCCATGGATTCTAATCTTTCTACAAAACGTATACTACATGCCAAATTCTAAAACCCACATTCCTTTAGGGAAAGTATATGAACAGCACAAAACAAGCTTTAGCCTTAGAGGTTTCAGTGAATTTTCTCGGCATCCAAACAGGCAGAGGAAGACGAAGCATCGTCACTGTATACTGAAACAAAAAGACAATAAAAAGCAGGAAATTACACGGAACCCCTAGATCGACGCCGATAAAATGTCGGAGAGAAGAAAAATTACAGTCGAGATAAAAGATTTGCTCTGTACGCTTTCCTTTGACTTTTTTCATTGTTCTTCTTTCTTTGAGGCTCTCTTGTATTGGAAATATACTTAAAATTAGAAATACTATGAATGTTGTTAATCCTTTATTATTATTATTATTATTATTATTATTATTATTATTATTATATTAAGAATTAATAAGGGATAGATTTGAAATTCCAAAATATTTTATGGTATCAGACCAAAATTATTAAAAAAAATTGTTACTGTTTATATTCTCTTATTGAACATTTTCTGTTACTGTTCACGGGCATTCTTTGTGTTTCGTTCGTCACAATAACACCGACGAAGACTCTGGCGTTCGTTCTTTCCTTCACAGTCGCCGAACTCCCGAAAAATACCGTCAGTCCGGCGAATTGATACAGAACCGGCGAATTGATACAGCTCCGGCGAACTGTCTGTCCGATAGATTTCGTCTGCCAGATTCAGCGCCGACATCCGTCACGCGGAATCTTCAGTCTCCGGAGAATTCATCTAGCGCCGACATTCGTCACCCGAGTCCGTTGGTTGTTCGCTCTTCTCCGATGGAGGTTCGCTCATCTTCACGCTGAATCCGCTGGTGGTTCACTCATCCCCGCTGGCCTTCCGGTTCATCCACCACTGCTGTTCATCCCAAGGCCCACAGACCCATCCACGTCGCCATGTTTAACGCCGCTTTTTTCTCTGCTAGCCTTCCATGATTAATTGTTTTTTATCGTGTTCTTGATCGCCGGATTAATTGTTCTTGTCTTCTAATTTCTGCGGGACTTGTTCGTGCACGACATGAAGACTCCCGTCAACGATCCTCTTAACGCTGGGACAATTGCTCAGTCTACTCTCGTTACCGTAAGCAAAGACATGGTTGCGACTACTCGTGCGGATATCACGTCCGCTTCACCGTTCTTCCTCCACCCTGCAGACCATCCCAGTATGGTTTTATCCACGATTGAGTTGACGAAGGATAATTACGATAGATGGGTTGAGACAATGCGGAACATTTTAATCTCGAAGAAGAAGTTGGTTTTTCTCGATGGTGTTGTAACGCCACCGATTATTGATTCGTCGGAATATGATGATTGGCGTGCGGTCAATTCGATGCTTATGGGATGGATCATGAATACTATCTCGCCGTCTCTTCGATCCTCTTTTGCATATGTCTCTACCGCGAAGGACTTGTGGGATAACATATGTCTTCATATGTCACTCGGGAATCCTTCTCGAGTCTATCAGTTGCATTGCTCCATTGCGACTTGTTGTTAAGAGGGGCTCTCGGTTTGTGACTATTTTTGGAAAATTCAACTCCTTTGGAGTGAACTTGGTAACTACAAACCACTCAAGCATGTTCCTATGGTGTTTTAACCGTGGAGCTAGCACAAGAACGTGAAGAGGAGAGGTTATATCAGTTCCTTATGGGTCTCGATACTTTGAAGTTTGGTCATATTCGAACCAGTATTTTATCGTTGAAACAATTGTCGAATTTGGACTCGACGTATGCTATCGTGATTGAAACGGAACGTCAACTTATTGTTCTTGAAAAACATGAGCAGAAACCACATGCTATGAGCTTTGCTATTTAAACTACTCAAAATCCTCAGAATTCTCAACCGCGAATTCGAAATCCATGCTTACTCTGTTCTCATTGTGGAAGAAAGGGACATGTCATGGAGACCTGCTCGCGGTCGAGGTCGTGGACCCTCCACATTTACGGGGACTCGAGGCCGCGAACGTGCAGCTGCCAATGCTGCCTAGGTTTCCTCTCTTTCCTCGGGATCACTATCTTCGGTTAGCTCCTCCGATATCAGTGCTGTTTCGGGATTGAATATGGACCAATATCATGCTCTCATGACACTTCTCAGTGTGCAGAAGCTTCAATCTAACCGAACCACGGGTAACACAAGTATTACTGATTTTATTATCGACTCGGGTGCTTCGCATCATATGACTGGTGATTTTTCCCTATTGATTAATGTTAAATCTATTGATGTGTATTCTGTCAATCTTCCAAATGGTTCCAATATTGCTACACAACATATAGGAGATATCCATGTATCGGAATCATTCATACTTCGTGAAGTGTTATTTATCCCATCTAACATGCACTCTCATTTCTTTGTCGAAGTTATCACAACAATTGTCTTGTTATGTAACATGCACTCTCATTTCTGTGTCGAAGTTATCACAACAATTGTCTATGTGTGATACAGGACCGTTCCACGAAGATCTTGATTGGAGCCGGTAAAAAGAGCGGTGGGGTTTACAAGTTTCGTGGAGTTCCATCATTGACGACGTTTGTGGGTTCGGTTTTGGGTTCCATTGATCTTTGGCATCGGAGATTAGGACATCTTTCAGACAATATTTTTTCTGGTTTATCGGGTGTACTTGATATTACTTCATCTCAGTTGAATAAGGAACGTTCTTGTGATACATGTTTTCTTTCCAAACAAACACGGACTATTTTTCGTGAGAGTAATAATAGAGCTTTCGCATCATTCGATTTGGTTCATTGCGATGTGTGGGGACCATACTCGGTTCCAATACGTACTGGCGAACGCTTCTTTCTTATGATTGTTAATGATCATACACGCGCCACTTGGATATATCTTTTGCATTCCAAATCAAAGGTTGCTTCTATATTTCCTACATTTTGCTCCAGGGTCAACAGACAATTCTCTACGTTGGTAAAAGTTGTGTGTTCTGATAACGGAACAGAATTCTCACCATTACGGAGCTATTTTTCACACCAAGGGATATTGCATTAGACGTCATGTGTAGACACGCCGCAAAAAAATGGTCGAGTTGAAAGAAAACACCGACACCTCCTAAATATGGCTCGCACACTTCGGCTTTAGGTGCATCTTCCAATCGAGTATTGGGAAGATTGTGTTCTTGCGGCGGCTTTTACCATCAATCGCACACCATCACAGGTTACCCAAGGAAAATCTCCTTATGAACTGTCATTTCATAAGCCTTCAGCGTATGCTCAGCTCAAGGTTTTCGGGTGCCTTTGCTATGTCCACTCGAAGACTTGAGATAAGTTCTCCGCTCGCAGTCGAAAATCGAAGACTTGAGATAAGTTCTCCGCTCGCAGTCGAAAATGTATTTTTCTGGGTTATCCCGATGGGAAGAAGGCATGGTGGGTTCTCGATCTAGAATCCTACGAATGTTTTAAATCACGAGATGTGGGTTTCTTTGAAGACTCATTCCCGTTTAAGGACTCAGGAGTACTTACCGTTTCAGATCAAGCACCTGGCCATTTGCCATCGTCGGATGATGATTTTTTGGGCTATTTCCATGAGCCTAATTTATCAAATAGGGGGAGTTTGGAAACACAGGAGCTTTCTAATACAGTCTCGGATCGCGAGGAAACTACGGAAAATGCAAACTCATATGTGAGAGTTCAACCACTCCCTGAACCTTTAGTGAATACTGATTTCATTTCCCCTTGGTCAGGCGAGGTAGAAGAAGACCTTGGTCGAGGAAAAAGGAAAAAGCATCCTTTTGTGAGATTGGAACCCTACGCCACTTACCATTTGAGTACTTCTACTCCCGATTCAGACTCGCTCTCTTCACCTCCAAGATCTTCAGGTACGACTCCTTATCCATTAGCTAGTTACATATCTTATGACAACTTCACTTTAAAGCATCGTGTTTTTCTAACCGCTATTACCGATACGTACGAGCCCAATACTTACCATGAAGCAAAGCGGAGCTCTCACTGGCAAGAGGCCATGACAGCTAAACTTCGTGCCCTCCGAACGAATAATACATGGACTTTAGAGGATCTTCCTCCGGACAAAAAGGCTATCGGGTGCAAGTGGGTGTTTAAGATTAAGCATAACTCTGATGGTTCTATTGAACGATACAAAGCTAGAGTTATTGTTCTTGGCAATCACCAGAAGGAGGGGATCGATTATAATGAAACTTTTGCTCATGTGGCAAAAATGACGACTGTGCGCACGTTTCTTGCTGTGGCTACAATCCACGATTGGGAAGTCCATCAAATGGATTTTCACAAAGCTTTTCTCCATGGGACTTAGAAGAGGAGGTGTATATGCGTCCATCACCGGGGCTTGTTATTGCCAATAGATCAAAGGTTTGTCGGTTGCGGAAATCATTGTATAGTCTTCGCCAGGCTCCATGATGTTGGTTTGAAAAGTTAACTCAAGCTCTGTTGCGGTTTGGGTTCGAACGATCATATTCGGACTACTCGTTGTTTATATTTCTTCAAGGTGATGTGTGTCTTCATGTCCTAATCTACATTGATGATCTACTCATCGGAGGTAACAATCCAAACACTATTCAACAGTTTAAGACATATCTCGGGGAGTGTTTTCACATGAAAGACCTGGGTTCTCTGAAATATTTTCTGGGTATTGAGGTTGCGAGAAGTTTTGATGGTATCTTCCTCTCACAACGAAAATATGCATGGGACATCATCGACGAATCCAGACTTTTAGGCTCGAAACTAGTGTCTCCTAGTTGATCAAAATCATAAGCTTGCATATTCGACTTCACCTCTATTTGATAATCCTGCCCAATATCGTCGTCTAGTGGGACGTCTTGTTTATCTCACCATTACTCGTCCCGATCACTCCTATATTTTTCATATTTTGGTACAGTTTATGCAGTCTCCAACGCAAGAACAGTTGGAGCTGCTTTACGTGTGGTGAAGTATCTCAAAGGGAGTCTAGGTTAAGGAGTTTTGCTGCGATCCAATAGCTTCATACGATTATTGGCCTATTGTGACTCCGATTGGGCTGCATGTCCTTTACAACGTCATTCAATCACAAGCTATGTCGTTCTTCTTGGGTCATCTTCGATTTCTTAGAAAATGAAGAAGCAAAATATTGTCTCACGTTCATCCGCGGAGGCGGAATATCGTGCAATGGCTTATACTTGTTGTGAGATCAAATGGCTAAGAGAAATACTACGTACATTGGGCGTCTCTCTTCCACATTCAGCCCACCTTCACTGCGATAATCAAGCCACACTACATATCGCGTCCAATCCGGTATTTTACGAACGCACAAAACACATCGAAGTTGACTGCCACTTTGTTCGCGATGAATGGAAGGAATGACGGGATTTTCTTTCGTATTTACGTACTACGGATCAACTAGCAGATATTTTTACGAAGGTTGTTGGACGCGCGGTTTTCGATCGTCTTCTTGGCAAGTTGGGTGTCTACGACGTACACACTCCAACTTGAAGGAGAGTATTAGAAATATACTTAAAATTAAGAATACTTAAAATTGGAAATATTGTTAATCATTTATCATTATATATATATATATATTTCAAGAATTAATAAAGGATAGATTGAAAATTCCAAAATATTTCATCTTGTTTTCCAACTGATATACCCATTACCACATCTCGATTAAAGAAGCTAAGTGCAAAGCACGTCAACCTTTTAATTGAGAAAATAATTAAAATAAATTATAGTATAATTATAATATGTATAATTTTACGAAATTATGAATATCTATTCGTATTTGAATTATAATTTTTTAATTTAAAAGTTATATTTACTTTTTATAAATAAATAATATAAACATTTATTAAAAATTTCATTGTTTCATATTATCTTTTCATATTTCAAATTCAAATTTTTTATAAATTTTATATTTTGTGGTTAATTAAATATATATATATATATATTATAAAATATATTTATAATATGATATATCATATAAATATATATATATAATACATATTATATATTATATATAAGTATCACATGTCATGTAACATGATTCATGTTATTCTATATACAAACATATTTATAATATATATATTATAAATCCATATATATATATATATACACGATTCTATTTATTTTTTTAACATGTTATCACGACGTAAAAAAATTTAAACAATAAAAAAATTACACCGCAAAAAATTACGTCGTAAAAATGAATTTAAATTACTACTATTTTATTTTCAATTCTTTTTTAATTTTCAAATTTAGACTCAATTTAAAATATATGTATATATATCCCAACCCATTAAAATTAAATGGATTTTATAGTACAATTGGGTTGGATTCAACCCGACCCATTTAATAATAGGTTATATAGATCAGATTAAACGAGTCAAACGGGTTAAACGAGTTTATTCATATAATTAAAATTTTGTATATATAATTTTTATCATTTAACATTTATGATATATACTTATATATAATAGATATTATAATTAATGTTTCAATATTCAAACGAATAATTTATGAAACCGATTTCACCCAATTTTAACTCGATTTCATATAACTTCACCAAAATTTAACTTGATTTCATCCAATTGTAACTTGATTTCACCCAATTTTTCCGAATTTTAACTTGATTTCACCGAATTTCAACCAAATTTCATCCAATTTTGACTCGATTTCATCTAATTTTAACCCAATTTCACCAAATTCTAACTCGATTTCATCCAATTTAACCTGATTTCACCAAATTTTAACTCGATTTCACTCATTCTCACCGAATTTTAGCTCGATTTCACCCAATGTCATTGAATTTCAACTCAATAAAATTAGGTGAAATTGAGTCAACGTTGGATTAAATCAAGTTGAAATTTGGTGAAATGTGATGACATCGAGTTAAAATCAGATTAAGATTGGGTGAAATAAATTTGAAATCCGGTGAAATTGGATAAAAATCGAGTTAAAATAGAGTGAAATTGAGTTAAAATTGGATGGAATCAAGTTGAAGTTCGGTAAAGGTGAAATTGGATGAAATCGAGTTAAAATTGGGTGAAATTGGGTGAAATTGAGTGAAATTGAGTCAAAATTGGATGAAATCAGGTTGAAGTTCGGTAAAATGTGATGAAATCGAGGTAAAATCGGGTTAAAATTGGATGAAATAAATTTGAAATCCGGTGAAATTGGATGAAATCAAGTTGAAATTGGGTGAAAATGAGTCAAAATTGGATGAAATCAGGTTGAAATACGGTGAAATGTGATGAAATCGAGTTAAAATTGGATTACAATTAGGTAAAATAAATTTGAAATCAGGTGAAATTGAGTCAAAATTAGATGAAATCAGGTTGAAATTCAGTTAAATGTGAAGAAATCGAGTAAAATCGGGTTAAAATTGGTTGAAATATATTTGAAATCTGGTGAAATTGGATGAAATCGAGTTAAAATTGGGTGAAATCGGATTAAAATTCGGTGAAATCGGACTAAAATTGGGTGAAATCTGGTTAAAACTGGGTTGAGATTCGGTGAAATTGAATTAAAATTAGGTGAAATCGGATTCAAATTGGATGACATCGAGTTAAAATTGGGAGAAATAGAGCTAAAAATATATGAAATCGAGTAATTAGGTGAAATTAGGGGAAATTGAGCGAAATCGAGTTAAAATTGGATAAAATCGAATTAAATTTGAGTGACGATTTGAAATTCGATGAATTGGATGAATCGGATTAAAATTTATGAAAATCGAGTAAAATAGAAGTTAAAATCGGATATTCGAAATGACGGTGAATTTGAAGTGAAAAATAAACGGATTTAATGGGCTAAATAGGTAAAGTCCATTAAAATGAATATAAATAAGTTCTAGACCTGTTAAACTCATATAAATTTATGCTCATTTATAAAGAATTGGTTAACCATCAAACCTAACCCAATTTGCCAATTTGATATCTTCAGGTTTGCCCACAAGGGTTATAGACACAATAGCACAGTAAATGAAAGGTACTGTCCTATAGAATTTCAAATAAGACCATAACATGCTCAAGATGATTGGGTTACTATGTGCAGGACCTAAATCCACAATCAAAACTATTGTGGAGTTGAAGTTTAAGTATTTGTTTCAGGAGTCCATGAACATGATAAGAAGAACAATATCAACACTTACAAATAATTTAATATGTAAGGGTTATAGAGTGTGATCTACAATGAATGAAAAAAGGAAAAGATCTATCCTTTGCCGTATGATTCCTACCAAGTGGTAGAATTCCTTGTTCAGATTAGTTCGTCAAATAAAAAACCCAGATTTCATTCTGATTTTCTACTTCAACAGTATGATCTTAAGATTAACGACAGAATAAATGCAAACTCAAACACCAAATTGAACAAAAAGATAACTAATGTCAAGCATGTAACATCGAACTTCAGCTTAAACGAGGAAAAAGACCAAAATTTTCAGATTTAAGACCCTAATAAACGAAAGCCACCACGAGTGAGATTATATTAGATGATCATCTAGAACCTTCTTCCACGGCCGAACCCGAACGCCGGAGCCGGAGCGGCCACGGGATCCACCTTGACGAGCCCAGGCATTTCAGACATTCCCATGGCTGCGAGCATGTCAAGAGTCTCCTTGTCGACCTCAATGTGATCGGTTTTAATGGCGGATTCGTCAGGGACGAAATCCATGCGACGCTCGCGCTCCTCCTCCTGGAGCTTGAGGGAGATTCCACGAACCGGGCCCTTCTGGATCCGCTTCATGAGGTGGGTGGAGAATCCGGCTATCTTGTTACGGAGCCTCTTCGACGGGATAATCGCGACTTCTTCAAGGATCTTCTTGTTGGTGTGGAAATCGAGGGTCATGCGCGAGTAGTACTTCTCGATCACCTGGCGAGAGGATTTCTTCACCGTCTTCGTGCGAACGCGACCCATCGTCGGTTAAGAATTAAGGATACGAGCTTGCTTGTGTTCTGGTGCTGTTGAGAGAGAAAGATACTGACACTAGGGTTTTGAGGGTCTTAAAACTGTGTAAGAAGAATAGGGGTGATCATTGGTTGGGCCAGCCCAATCATTAATGAGTTGGATTATTTTTAGATCAATCAAACCCAATTCATGTGTTGAAATTTTTCAAAACAATTCAAACTATTAAAATTGTCATTATATGAATTATGAATTGATTCGTATGTTGAATTTTTTATTTTTTCAATTATATAAGAATTAATTAATAAAAATATATAAAAGATTATAAATACATAAATCAAATAATATATTAAACAAAATTATAAACAAAAAATAGATATATTCGAAATTATATTACCTTCTTCGTCATCTTTAAAACCTTGCATCCAAGAACGAAAACAAACTAAAGCTTGCACATTTTCAAAGAGAAGTCGATATTCAAAATGTGAGAACCAATACTAACAGATGATTTAGAATCAACAATAGTTATAAGAATGCTTAGCACATCACAAGCCATGTACGCCTACTCGCGGTATCGATGTTGATTATCCTTCCAATAGTCCAAGACATCCAAATCGAGATAATCCGACATTTTCAATTTTTTTATCCAAATATATATCCAAAAGTGATTTGTATTTTTCTTCATTCGTCTCAGAAATATCATCAAATTCATAGAAATCCTATAATGATAATAACTCCTAATCAAATGATTAAATTATATTGAAAATATAAATTTTAAACTTAAAATACAAACAAAGTAGAAAACTTACTTCAAGAATGCCCAAATATTAGTTTTTTTTGGCTTGCAATACAAAGTTGAGAAGCAGATGCAACGTTACTGTCACTTTCTAAAGAATCGAACTGGTTTTCATATGCTTTGAAAAACAAAGGTATATTCATCTTCACATGCTCTAACTTGTATCTGGAAATATTTGCATCAATCTTATTCAAACATTATTTCACGAATTGACTTTTCATTCTAGGATCAAATATAACACTCATGGCTAGTACATCCATTACAAGAAAAATTAAATTTCCAAACAGCAAAATCTGTCCTTAATTCGTCTGGAAAATGGTTTCCAGACGTTTTCCGGACGAATTTTTTCGGTCCGTAAATGAATGTCGCTAATTAATTTCCGTTCGAAATTCGTCCAAAATTTCGGACGGATTTAGTTGTCCTTAAAACGTCCTTAATTGTTTTTGGATAAAAAAAATCCACATGGATTTTTCCGTCCGGAAAATTTTAAAAAAAATTTGAAAAAATTCTAGACGGATAATTCCGTCCGGAAATGTTTTCCGAAAATTAGAAAAAAATTTCCAGACGGATATATTTTTCCGTTTGGAAATTTTTTTTCAAAAAAATAAAAAAATAAAAAAAAATAAAAATAAAAAAATTTATCCTCCATCGCCACCTCTTCTTCTTCCGCAACCTTCTAATTCTACACATCTCTCAAAAGCAATCATCCTTGATTGTGAACCCTTGATATACTTCACGCTATCTCTTATCTTAGTCACGACATCACCAAGCACATTTAAACCATCTTTCACAATCAAGTTCAAAATATGTGCACAACATGTGACATGTAGAAATTTACCATCACACAACAAATTATTGTCTAAACAAAGTCGCTCTCTCAAAATCTCTTGTAAAACATCATTAGCGGAAGTATTATCTAAAGTAATGGTGAATACCTTATTCTCTATTCCCCAATCTTTCAAAAAAACCATGAATCTTAATAGTCATGGCTTTACTGGTGTGTGGAGGAGGCATATAAGTGAAAGACAATACCTTACTATTATATTTTCACTCTTCATCTACATAATGTATCGTTAACCATATGAAACCTTCACCATTGATACTTGTCCAACAATCAGAAGTCAAAGATATTCTACTAGGAATTCTTTCTAACTCAAACTTAATCCTTGCCTTATTTGTTTCAAAATGATCCAAGACACGAGATTTTTCAGTATGCCTACTATGAGGTTCATAACTCGGACTGAAATATGCAGCAAAGTCTCTAAACTCATCATACTCAATAAAGCCAAATGGGTGATCATGTGCAATGATTAACTTGGTAAATTTCTCCTCAGCATTTTTCTAATCAAACTTTTTCGATTGCAACTTTTCTTCAACATCTCTAAACATTATACCCAGATTCATAAACAATATCTTCTTAGGACATTTGTTTCTTAAATGATGATCCAAAGCCGTAGTTCCATGTATCGATGTATTTTGTGCATATTTTTGTTTGCAATGGATGCACTCAACATGATTCTCATCAATCCTAGTAAAATGTTTCCACACGTAAGAAGTAAGTTTCTTCTTCCTATTACAAGTAAACTTTCAATATTTATACACTAATCTCGAATTCTCGCTAGATTCTTCAATATTCGCGTTCAATGCCAATGCTACTTCTTCAGTAGTGCGATGCCATTCATCCGATGTCGAAGAAGCCATCTACAACAATAGAAAAACCAAATTTAAGTTTACCATGGACGAAGAAGAACACGCGACGGACAATGGATAAAACAATAACAAACACCCCACAAACACAGAACCGACGACACAGAATAGTGACCAGCAAACGGAATAGAACAGGGACCAACGGATGGCACGAAACAATGATCGACAGACGACACAGAACAGTGACCGGCGAACGACACTAAAGAGTGACTAATGGACGACACATAACCGACGACACAAAACAATGACCGAAGGACGACACAGAACAGTGATCAATGGACGACACAGAACAATGACCGATGGACGACAGAGAACAATGATCGACGAACAGCAGTGAACACCAGACAGAACCGATGGACGAACAGGAAAGAACCGACGGACGAACAGAACAGTGACCGACGGGCGAATAGAATTGACGAACACATGACACAGAACCGACGAACAACACAATTGACAAACAACATAACAAAACCGACGAACACACGACACACGACAGACGACGTAGAACAACTATATGAAAACAGACATTGGCGACGAAGAAACAAGAAGAGACCGAAGCAAATACTCATCGAAGAATTAGCAGTCAGCACTTTTGATGGCAAAGGAGGAAGACAAACAGTAACAAAGCAGAGACAGAGGAGGAAAACAAAAGTAAAGAAATAAAATTAATAAAATATATTATATTATTTATTTAAAAAATAATAAAATATTATAAATATATTTATTACTATATATAAATTAGATATTATATATATAATGCATTTAATAATTCTGACGCACGGGTTGATCTGAAGCTCATATGGGTTAATCCATATAGGTCGATTAAAATTTTAGTCCAACCCATGAATTCATTTATATATGGGTTAAAAAAATTCAATCCAACCCGCATATATATGGATTGGATTAGACTTAATCCGCGGATTGAAGAACCATTTAGCACCCTAAAAAAGAAGGATAAAACTGTAAAAACAACTTTAAGGAAGAGATGATAGATTACTTCGTTGAGGCCCAAATTTGTGGGGCCCAATAAACAAAGTATGAAGTCTTTCTCGTGTATTAATAATGTTTGTTGTGTGAGAAGTAACACATTTTTCAAGAATTTGTTTCAAATTCCAATCCTAAAATATCTATTTAAAATTATATTAAAATAAGTAAAGAATCATGTGATGCTATACTACCCACAAATGCACGATATGTGTATAGTATTTTAGGTGTCAATTCTATAGGATTACGCAACATAAACTAAACTAAAACAAGGAATAAGAATTGCTACGAACGAATATGGTTTTAAAATCAAATAACTAAAAGCAATAAAAAACGAGTTCTTGACAATGAAACAATCATTTTAGGATACGGTTTCACCATAAGGCTTCCGGAAGCAACAATCAATCAATCAATCTTATCATGCATTTCCAATCAAATCATCTAACGCAGGCGATCCTAATATGATTTCTACCCTCTTTCAAGCATAGAGACGTGATTTAGTCAAGTTACCCCTTACTTTTGTGGTTGATATCTTAAACTAAACCCATCAAATTCTGTGATTCATCCGATTAATCCTCAACTGTTACTACTATACTTTCGTGATCTAGTCTCGGTTGTTCTATGCCTGACTATTCGGGATTAGAATTCTCCTTTCGGTCCTTCTCCTAAATCCCTAAAATATGCATCTACTTGGCCTTCGTAAATACAAGATATTCCAACACACAAACAAAGAATAGATAAACTTAAATTGGGTTAGAGATACTTACCTAATCAAGTGTGTCAATTGCCAAGTCTTCCAACAAATCAACTGTAAAACAAGACTCCTAGAAAGAGGGTTCGTTCATAGAGTTGGACAAGTTGAACTCTATTTTCTCATCTCCGACACGTAGAGAGAGTTGTCTTCCCAAAATAATAGGCACCCTAGCATATTCTTCTATGTTTAGTACAACAAAATCAACGAGTATACAAAAACTACCTACCTTGGTGGAGACATTTTCAACAATACCCACTGGATATCTTATCAAACGATCCACGAGTTGTAGAGATATATTGGTAGGCTTGAGCTATCTGAAGTTCATTCGCTTGTAGACCAAATGTGGCATGAGGCTCACACTTGCTCCTACATCGCACATGACCTTGTCGATGTCGATGTCCCCTATGGAATATGAAATGGAGAAGCTTCCAGGGCCCTTCAACTTTGGAGGCAGCTTATTTTGGAGAATGGCATTGCATTCCTCGGTGAGTGCTACCATCTCACTCTTTTCGATACGCCTCTTGTTGGATAAAATCTCCTTGAGGAATTTGGCATATGTAGGCATTTGTTAAAGGGCTTCCACGAACGGCATGTTGAGGTGGAGCTTTTTGAGGATCTCTACAAACCTTCAACATCTCACTTCATTCTTGCTGCTCACCAACCGTTGAGAAAACGACATAGGAGGTTTGTATGCTAGTGGAGCAAAATACGACTTTTCTAGATCTAGTTTAGCCCTTTCCATCATCGTGATGCCTTTGCCTTTATCCACAGATTTTCCAGCAATTTTCTCTTGCTCTTTGGGGGTGGATTCTCAATAACATAACCTCTACACAAGGTGATAGCATTCACGTGCTCTCTCGGGTTGAGGTTAGACTTCCTAGGTAGCATTTCAGGATTTCGAGAGGATGAGGCAGCCTGTTGCGCTATGAAATTCTCTAGCATCTTCACATGTGTTTTGAGCTCGTTAACCGTTGTCCACATATCCGCATTGAGTTTGGCTTGAATATTTTGTTACTGCTTTTGTTCCTTGATGAATTCAAGCATTACTACTTCAAGGATTGATGAAGGAGCCTGCGGAGGTTGAGGAGCTTACTAAACTTGCTGGAATTGTTGGATGCCCTGTTGGTACGGTTGCGGCTTTTGTTGAAATCCCAAGAACTTGACCAGTTGATTCGTCCGGTAAGAGAGGTTCGGGTGGTTCCTCCAGTTCAGGTTGTAGAGGTTCCCAAATTGCATGTTTCCTTGCTGCTGGGCATAACTCATCTGCTCCATATCCTATTGCACCGTGCATTGATACACTACATACTCCTTATCTCCGCAATTTACTAAGTACATGACATTCGCATTGCCCATTGCTCTGCCCTGATTCACCTCGTAGAGACCCCTTGTCTTGTTCAGCATACCCCTCGGTGTGGACCACATATTGTGATTCATGGCAAGGTTAACGATCAACTCGTATGCCTCCTCTACACTTTGATCCATGAATGATCCTCTAGCAGCATTATCTAACATCGTTTTGTGCTCATCTGAGATCCCATTGTAGAAAGTTTGGATCACGTACCACTATTCTAGACCATGATGTGGTCACATCTATAGTAGCTCCTTAAACCTTCCCCAAGCCTCAAATAAAGTTTCTCCCTCTCTACATCTGAATGTGGTAATTTCTTCCCTCATCTGAATCGTCTTGCTGGGAGGGAAGAACCATGATAGAAACAAAATGAAGAGCTGGTCTCAAGTAATGGTGGAACCCGCGAGAAGAGATTGCAACCATGTTTTTGCGCGTCCCTCGATTAAGAAAGGGAAGAGACACATAAAAAATACATCCTCTGAGACCTCATGTATCTTGAATGTCCCAGAAAGCTCTAGGAAATCTCTGAGGTGCTGAAGGGGATCTTCGTGGTTTCCGCCCATGAACTGCTTCTGATATAGCATATTGATCATGGCAGTCTTGATCTCAAATTGCTCTCTAGCAAAAATAGGCATCCTTATTGCAGTCTGGATGTTTTTCATGTTTGGTACCACGTAATCTCGAAGCTGATGCGGTGGAGGAGTCTGTGGCTCTTGCGGCCGAAGTGGTAGCTGTTGTTGTTGTAACTGTGCCACATTACCAATGTGTAACTGAGGTTGTCCATGGCCGTAAAATACAATGTTCTGATCTTCCATCTTTCCTAGATTGGACGATTATGCTCTCCCTTTTTACTCACCCATTTTCAACGGTCTGTAGGTTTTCTCAATCTCGAGGTCGATCTGAAGTAGGTTCGAAGTACCGTGAGATCTAGTCATACACCAGCAAAGGACAAGTAGAAAAAGTTAGGTAATAAGAACGAAAAAAAACAAAACAAGTATTATATCCAAATCTAAAATGTGTTGACAAATAGTCTCCGGGAACGACGCCAAAAACTTGATGCATTCCAAGTTAAACAAAATTAACCTAAACTACCCACAAGTGCACGACATGTGTGTATTACTCTAGGTGTCGATCCCACGGGGACTATGCAACACAAACTAAACTCAAACAAGGAATCAAACTTGCTACGTACGAATATGGTTTTGAAATCAAATAACGAAAAGCAATAAACTAACGAGTTCTTAGCAATTAAACCAACGTTCTACGATACGGTTTCACCACAAGGCTTCCGGAAGCAACAATCAATCAATCTAATCATGCATTTCCAATCAAAGCATCTAAGGCAGACGATCCTAATATGATTTCTACCATCTTTCAAGCATAGAAACACGATTTAGTCAAGTTACCCCCTACTTTCGTGGTTCATATCTTAAACTAAACCCATCAAATTCTGTGATTCATCCGATTAATCCTAAACTGTTACTACTCTACTTTCGTGACCTAGTCTCGGTTGTTCTAAGCCTGACTATCTGGGATTAGAATTCTCCTTTCGGTCCTTCTTCTAAACCCCTAAAATATGCATCTACTTGGCCTTCGCAAATACAAGACATTCACACACTCAGACAAACAATAAATAAACCAAAATCAGGATTTTCATTCATAAATTAATCAAAAGAGGTTCTGGGATTGCCGATGGCATATCCCTTCTCCTAGAACAAAACTACTACTCAAACATGAGTTCAAAACAAAACATCATCAAAGAAATAAATAGTCTAAAGAACATAAAAATCAAATGAAACGGAGTTTGAATTGATCATCCAATGCTCTTCGAATGTCTCTTGCAAAGATTGCTCCTAAGGTGATGAACAAAACTCCCCCAATCTATCCGCAGCCATCTGCAATAAAACTTGGGAACTACCCCTCGTGAAAATTCCATTCTAAACTGAAAAAGGAAGGTTTCTAAAACTATGCCCGACCGTGCTAGACCAGGTGCCCGACCGAGCTAGCTCTTTTCCTTTTTGTGCATTCGGCTTCCTTTTCCTTCCAGCGGAACGTTGTGTTTCATTCTTCGTGTTGTTGTGCGCCCGACTGGCACAACATGCAGCTCGGTTGGGCATGTCTTCAAAGCAGGTGATCGCCTAGGCTTCTCATGCGCCCGAGTCATGCATTGCTCTCGGGGTGTTTTGTTGGTTTGTGAGCCCGAACGGGCTTCGCAATGTGGCCGACCATGCATTCTTCGATGAGAGGTGATCGGTCGTGCAATGTGTAAGTGTGGGCCGTACATTATTCTCGGCACAAATCTGTCAAATTCATGGTCGTGCGGTTCATCATGCCTCTTGTCTCGGGCAAGTTCATATCTTGCTCATTTCTTATCCGTTTCTCGTCTCGTTTTCTCCGTTATGATCCTCAACACTCGCACTTTTTTCCCTGTATGACAAACCAAATATGCCTTAAAACCTGTAAGAACATGTGAACACGAAAACAAGTAAAACATATACAAAATCACACATAAACATCGCAGTTATTATCATGACATCTCTAAAATCATGCGAGAATTGTGTACGAAAACGAGATGATCATCGTGATAAATATCTATTTATAATTGTCTAAAGTTTTATATGAATGATATGTATAAAGAATATGAGATTCTCTGCAATATTTTTTTATGTATCTGTAAAAAATGAATCATCCTTAGAAAAACAAATATTATCTACATATACACGTGAATCAGGGACCATAAATCGAGAGTTAACCGGTTAATTATCTCATTCTCAATTGTATCGTTTAATTCCGCCCATTATGAAATTTAACGATATAACAAAAGGTCTCTACACATATAGCTTTGCATTCTTAATTTAATACCAAAGTCAAATAATTTAAACCTAATTCGATCACATTTAATTTGGACTAAATCGAAATGAAAAAACTATATTCCATAATTGTATATGTACCAAAAAACTTATAATACTCTCATATGGACCGTATATGTTACCATAATAACTATGGAATAACCTTAAGAGCGTTCATAAATATTGTCATTCAAACCAGTTGATAATAGTCTCGTCCATCATCTACACTAATGAAAAACTAAAGGAATTTAGTCAAAATTTAATACAGTCAAACCCACAAATGATCCCAAACACCAATACAGAAGAATGGCACAGACCTAAATATGGATGTGTAGCATGGAAATTTCATATAAGGTGATCGATACGTGTTATTTCCAACTGGTCTTACTTATCGAGATCAATCTAAACTAAATCATACAAAGTGAATAACTAAACTTAAACTTAAACTGGATTGTTTTGGAACATAATACTGAAACTGAATAAGCGTACATCGCTACAATCCATGAGAAAACTTAAATAGATACAAAACTCCCACTAAACCGAAATATCATCACAAAAGAGAATACACATACGAGCAGTGTGTGCATGAAAGACTTTAGGTATAATACCCTTAGTCAGTGGATCCGCAACCATTGAGTTTGTAAAATATGTGCTCAATCGAAATGATTTCACTCTGTATTCTCTCAAGAACAACAAGATACTTATTATCAATGTGCTTGTCTTCGTAGTACGCTTGTTGTTGTTAGAGTATAATACCGTAAAACAATTTTCACAATAAAGTTTTAACGATCTATTCACATCTGCCATAATGTGCAGCCTTGTGATAGTATTCTACAACCATAAAGCTTGATTGGATGCCTCATAACCGATATGCATAGAAGGATCGCAACGGAAGAATAGAGATAACGAAATTTTTTTGTTTCCTCCTTAGATCGGTTTAGAAATTGATCTGATTAGGGTTTCATGAGATTTACCTTTTTCGATGTCGTTCAAAGTTTGATGTTGTGAGTCATGAGAAGCAACGAATCATTCCTACCTCCACCGGGATCCACACGAACAAAAGAAGTGTCCGCTTGCAAACGTCTCACGAACTGAGCGACTGAACTAAGTCGAAAACTCTATGTGCCACCTAGGTGTTTCGACCTTGTACTTTTGCGTTTTCCCATTTGTGTTGATTTTTAAGTCACTTTCGAAAACCCTACTCGGGTATTTATAGGGAATGCGAGAGTCCTAATTAAATCCAAATCCTATTTCAAAAAGGATTGTTCAGTTTCAGTGTTCCGGTTAAACCATGAAACTTAATCCTATTCTAAATAGGATTGTTCAGTTTCAGTGTTTCGTTTAAACTATGAAACCTAATCCTACTCTAAGTAGGATTTTATAATTTTAGTTTTACTTAAATTCAAATTAAAATTATTCTATCCATTAAATCTAATCCTATTCGAAATAGGATTAACTAATGGACCTTAGGTTCAATTTCAAAATCAAACCCAACACAACTCAAGGCTCAAAACGTCTATGTCCATTTGTTTTTGTGTGCGATCCAATAGGACCTTGTTACGTCGACAGTAATTGACATCACAAATGATGAGTGGTGTCTAGCAACACGTCATTATTACCCATGTAACGAGAATGTCAGTGACTCGACATAACCATTCTCGTGATTGATGTTACCATGTGTCTAATCCTTTTATCCTTGATGTCTAGATCGAACAAGATCCACATAATATATCATACTCGTATAGTTCAACTTAGGTATCTTGATTTCCAGGTAGATTGATTAGAGAAAAATAAATTTGATATCATATATCAATTTATTTGAGCACGACCATGCATTTCATAATTTCACTTAATCAAGAAGCTCACGACATCACGCCCATTATATAGGAGAGACAAATCCTATCTTGATCAACTAACATTTTACTACATAAGCTAATTGCATACCCAATTACTATCTCATTATTCCATCGAGTTAAGATGTAAAATTCAATAGTGTCAAAATATGCAAATTACATATGTTAAGATCTCTGATGATCTCAAGTCAAAGATCACATACACCATCATCACTATGATAATTGCTTATGACACTCATATAACAATTCATGTAGCAATCTCATGGTGGGTCGATCCGGTATATTATTCTCTAACATGTACCTATGTATTGATTTTATATCTCATATTAGTTAATTACATACTAGTCTTAATGCATTATCAATATCTTTATTTTTAATGATGCTCGACTAGGGATATCATTTAAGAATATAATCAAAAATAATTCTAAGGATTTTATTTATAACATGTAGAAAATAAACTGAATGAAATAACAAATGCAATATATAATAGAATGTCATGATACATAAATAAGTTCCTAAAAACAATCATCAAATGATTGGTCTCTAGAGCATACTCCAACAATAATATACTACATACTCTACCTCCATTGTGGATGATGCCATGATCTTTTGCTTGGCACTACGCTAAGAAATAGTCCTACTAGCGAGAAGAAATACATAGCTTGGAGTGGATTGAAGACTATCGGGACACCCAACATAATCTAAATAAGCAGTAATCTCGAGCTTGTCCGATCATGTGTACATGAGCATATAATCATTTTTTATGAAGATATCACATCACATGTTTAGCTGCTTTACAATGACCAATCCTAGGGTTGCTTAAGTATCTTCCTAAAATGCCAATAATGTATGCTAAATCAGGTCGTGTGTAGACTTGTGCATAAATTAGACTCCCTATGGTCGAAATATAAGGAATCGTCCTCATTTCTTGAATCTCCAATTCAATCTTTGGACACTGTGTAAGGTTGAATTATCACCCTTAGAAATAAAGGTATTTATACCTTAACATCCTTTCATGCCAAACCGCTCTCGAACTTTATAGATGTAACTCTTTTGAGATAAACCTAATATACCCTAAGAGCGTTGTATATGTATTTTTATACCCAATACAAAAAAAGGAATCACCAAGATCTTTCATTTTGAATTAATCCGAAGGAAATTTCTTAGTTTCACGCATAAAGCTCAAATCGTTTGTAGCAATAAGGATAACATCCACATAAAGGATTATCAAGATAAATGTTCTCCTACTGATCTAATGGTATAAACAATAATCTACTTGATTCACCTCAAAACCATATGAGATGATATTACGATGAAACTTGTGATACCATTAACGAGACGGTTGCATCAAATCATAGATGGATTTCCTTAATTTGCAAACCATTTTCTTTGGATCTCCAACCACAAAGTATTCTGGTTGAACCATATAAATAGTTTCTTCAGTGTCTCCATTGAGAAAGGTTGTCTTAACATCCATTTGATGCAGCTCTAAATTATAACGAGCTAATCGTGCTATCAATGCACTCAAAGAGTCTTACGATGAAATTAGAGAGAAAGTATTTTTCTAGTCTATGCTTTCTTTACTCTGGTGACGAGACGTGTTTTATACCTTTGCACATTGCCATGTGAATCCCGTTTGGTTTTGAATATCCATTTGCATCCAATGGTTTTCGCACCTTCGGACAAAGGGATACGATCTCAAACACAATTTTCCTCCATGGATTTAATTTCTTCAGTCATGCCATCAGTACACTTTTTAGATTTAATTCTTTGAATGGCATGAAGAATGTTAATTGGATCATCTTTCATCAATCTGATGCCATCTTCATGTTCTTGAAGAAATACCATATAGTCATCAAAAATAACATTTCTCCTCTCTCAAGTAGACCTATGTGGCACAATTTCTTGATGTAACCGTTCTTAAGGTTCATGAACTTGTTCCTCATGGAATTTAGGAACGACATTTAGAGTATCTTGATTTGTAGCTACAATAATCGAAATATGAATCATTATCCTTTGGGAAATAAAATTTACATCCTTATCCTCTCCAAAACAAACATCTTCATCCATTTTCTCAGGTTTGATGTCTTCAAAGAATGTCGCTACTCTCGTCTCAAATATCATTTTTTTGTGAGATCATAAAACTTATACCCCTTAGATTTTTCCAAGTATCCAAAAAAGTAACAACTCGTCGTTTTGAATCTAGTTTCTTTTCATCGGTCCGATAAGATCGAGCCTTTGTTGGACATCCCCAAATGTGAAAATTCCTTAAGCTAGGACGTTTGCCCGTCAATAACTCATAAGACATCTTAATTTTCGCTTTAGTTGGCACTCTATTCAATATATAAACCATTGTCTTTAATGCCTCACCCTAAAAGGATTTTGAGAGAGTAGAGAATGATATCATACTTCTCACCATTTGTTGTAGTGTAAGGTTTTGTCTCTCCACAATACCATTCATGTTAGGTGTACCCGACATTGCGTATTGGGAAACGATTCCACATTCCTCGAGATACTTGGAAAATAGCTCTGGACGTTGTTCACCCGATCTATCATTTCTATCGTAGTATTCTCCATTACGATAAGATCAGACGACCTTTTATGCATTTGTTAAATTAAAGTTCATCCTCAGCCTTAAACTCTTTGAATACATCTAAAACCTCCGACTTCACATGAACTAGATAAATGTAACTATATCAACTATAATCATCTATGAATGATACAAGTTAATGTTGACCAATCCAAGAAGCCATAATAAATGGTCTGCATACATCTATTTATATCAATTCCAAATTCTATGAAGTTCGATATGTACCTTTACTTGGTTTGTTTATCTGTTTTCCCTTGATACAATTGACACAAGGGTTCAAATCTGAAAAATCAAGAGTTTCAATAATTTCGTTTGATACTAAACGTTCCATTCTTAGTTTCCAGATATGGCCTAATCGTTTATGCCATAAACATCGAAATTTTCATTCATCAATTTACGTTTCACACTACGTGAACCAACATGTAAGATTTTATTATATGAAGGAATAATATCGAGCATATAAATATTATCCGAAACAGATAAGAATCAGTTTCAATCACATTCGAATGAAATGGAAGGATAAACGTAAGGTCTCCATATGAACAAGAAAACCCTAAGTTGTTTAATACATAAACTGAAATCAAGTTCCGTCTAAAAGATGGTACAAAAAAACACCCTTCAAATCTAAAAATGTACTATTCTTCATTAGAAGCCTAAATTGCTCAATTGCTTCCACTTCTATCATTTTCCCTTTGCCCACATAATATATTTTTCACCATTAATCGACTTTCTGCAATGGAGGTAACCCTGTGTAATAATATTTATGTGAGTTGTATTACTATGTAGGGTTGCCTAGTAACCCTAAATCCACCAAGTAATACTTGATAGAGAAGCTAAATTGAGCTCAGAACAAACCAAAGTGAGAGTCAAACAGTTTTTTGCACGCCAAGTATGATTCTTCGTGCAAGATTTCTTCATATGACTAGTCTTTTGACAAAAGAAACATTTTTGAACCTAAGTCTGATCTATATGTTGTTTCTTTTGCACATGAATTAATCTCGAATAAGTGATTTCATAACCTTTCTTCCTTTTCTCGATTGTCCTTTGAGGTGGTTGCGACAAAAGCACTATGTGTCTTTTTCTGCCTCAATCTATGTTCCTCTTGCACACAGTGGGAAATAAGCTCATTAAGAATCTATTTGTCTCTCTGAAAATTATAGCTAAACTTAAAATAACCGTATTGTGCAAGGAGAGAGATCAAAATCAAGCACATTAGGATATATTTCGACAACCCAAGTCCAAATGCCTTTATGATGATCTTTGAAATTTTCATGATATACTCTCGAATACTCATGTTGCCCTTGTACCTCATGAAGACAATTTCCGCTAAAAGGGTGATTGTTTCCACTTTGTTATTTTTGGCAAAGCATTTCTCCAAAGCCTCGAGATATTCCTTAGCCAAAGTCACCTCATTGGGCACAAAGCTCATTAAAACTGGAGGAATGGGATGTATCATCAAACACGTGCGTTTCCAGATTTCCTAGCATTCGAGTTTGTTATGATCCTCAACAGAACTCGATTCTACTATCGTTGGACATACCTCCCTAATCGCAAGGTCGTGACCCATCAAAACAAGCACGATCAGTAAGTTTTCTTTCCATTCAGCAAAGTTCGACCCATTAAACATAGGGATCAAACTGATGTTGACAACGATACTTGATGCCGATTGCACAACTGTAAAATAAAAGATTTCTTGTGTTAGACATACATTCGATACAATCTCAATTAAATGATAGCACAAGATCTAATCTCATCACAAGACATCCGAGACACATCAAAATTTAGTCTTTGGACATTAACTTTGAGTTATGATCCTAGCATTCGAGTTTGTTATGATCCTCAACAGAACTCGATTCTACTATCGTTGGACAAACCTCCCTAAATCGCTAGGTCGTGACCCATCAAAACAAGCACAATCAGTAAGTTTTCTTTCCATTCAGCAAAGTTCAACCTATTCAACATAGGGATCAAACTGATGTTGACAACGATACTTGATGCCGATTGCACAACTGTAAAATAAAAGAATGCTCGTGTTAGACATACATTCAATACAATCTCAATTAAATGATAGCACAAGATCTAATCTCATCACAAGAAATCCGAGAAACATCAAAATTTAGTCTTTGGACATTAACTTTGACTTGCAATAGACGACTCAATGCATTAAATAAATAGTATAAATTAAACATCACATGTAATGGTTAAACTTTGGGCATATCCATCACATTTATGGCATACCAAAAAATAAATATTAATTATCAATACACATACAATACAATACTTTCAAACAATAATTAACCTTTGGGTTTATCAAAGTTCGCATTAATTATACTATGTAGCTTTCTCAATGTAATTGAGTTAATTATTTTTCTCAAGATTGTCCATTTTGCTAGGATGTTAAGCAATATAATCAAATTAATTAAAAGATATTTAATTATCGACAATCATATTTTAAGTGAATAGTAATTTAATAACTATGATTCAAGCTTATAATTACACAATCTAAATGTATAATCAAATGATAATAAATTAAATTCACCAAAATAATGATATGATATACATAAATAAAATTCGTGTCAATTCAAAATCTAAATGAATTGCATAATTAATTTGAAAATAAATTCATTCATATAGACATTAATTTACGGATTCAATTCCATATTTTACCGAGTTATTCCCTCGGGATTGAACTTAACCACAACCATTCTCCAGATTAATTAGCAAAACTGGTAGAGAGCATCTGTAATATTGCAGAGATCTCACATTTGAATCCGAATCCTACAACTTTTCTGTTACTGTCTTTTTCTTCTTTAAAAACTCGAAATGGGTTAAGCCAATTTTTTTAGAAAAAAACTTTAACTGGACCGGATCAGAAACTTTAAACAAAATGGACTAGACCCGACTTTTTTATTGGATTTTTTCTTTTCCTTTTAATAATTGGACTGTGCTAATTAAAAAAAAGTATGGACCGAATTAAAAAATCATTTAATGGATCGAATTAGGGATGTGCAAATAGCGAATATCCGCAAATATTCGACTATTCGTATTCGTCGAATATTTGATTTTATTATTCGTATTCGTATTCGTAATTACAGATATTCGTAAATTCGAATATCCGCAAATATTCGGATATTCGTCCGATATCCATATCCGTAATAAAATCAATTTTTTTAAAAAAATTAATAAAAAATTCTAAATAATTTACATTTTAGTCCTTAAATTAGGGTTAAAACTTTTATAATTATATTTTAGTCCTTAAAATTTAAATATAGTAACTATTTCTTTATATATTTTATATTTAATCTGAAAATCAATTATAATAATTATTTATAATTATAATTTGATTCTTAAAATTAATTTTATTATATTTATTATTATTATATATATCTATATATTAAATAAATTATCTATTTAGTATTTACGGATACGAATACTTACGAATAATTGACTATACTATTTGTATTTGTATTTGTCGAATATCTAAATCCTGGTATTTGTATTTTTATTTGTTCCTACGGATATTTGCTTTTTGGGATTGAATACGATTCGAATACGAATTGGATACGAATACTTCGGATATTTTGCTCAGCCCTAGGTCGAACCCATGATAAACAAAACTTAAAAAAAATTGGATTCCTTTTTATTTTGGAAAAACAGTCTATTCCCTTCGAAAATACTGCTTTAGTCCTATTTTCCCTTCGATTTTGACCCACATCCTATTCCTCCCTCGATTTTTAGTTTTCATCCTATCCCCCCTCAAAAATACTGCTTTAGTCCTATTCCCCCCTTTATTTTGATCACATCCTATTCCACCCTCAACTATAAAAAAATCTGTCTAGAACCCCCTATGTTATTTATTCGTTAATTATCTATTAACCGACCCGAATTTGACCCAATTTTAACTTTAATTTTGACCTAAATTTGACTCAATTTGGACCTAATTTTGACTCGATTTAACTCAAATATATACTTAATTTTGACCCGAATTTTTACTTAAATTTAACTCGAATTTTAACAATAAATCAAGTTAATTATTCAATTTAATCTTTTTCCTTGGTTTGTTTTACTTGGTTTAATTGATTTCGAGTAAAATTGAGTACGGTTTTTTACTTGAAATCAATTTTTACCCAAATTTGACCACAATTTTGACTCGATTTAAACCTGGATTTTTATTTAATTTTGACCCAAAATTTACTTAATTTTAATCTGAATATCAACAATAAACCAAGTTAATTATTCAATTTAGATGATTTCGAGTCAAAATTAATTAAATCGAATAAGTAACTTGATTTTTACGAAATTTTCTAAAAAATAACATTTATTATTTATGTGTGTAGTAAATTCACATCTAATTTACTAAAATATACAATTTAACATTATATCTGGTAAAAATTAAGTAAAAGTTTGAGTTAAAATCGAGTCAAAATTAGGGTCACAATTTGGGTCAAAATTGGATTGGATTTGGGTCAAAATCGGGGCAAATTGATTAAATCGATTTTATCAGTTTTTTATATAATTAACAAAATTGTATTCAACTTTAACTCGAAATCAACTCAATTGAGTAATTAACTTTATTTATTGTTGATATTCGAGTTAAAATTAAGTAAAATTCAAGTCAAAATTAAGTAAAAAATCGGGTTCAAACCGAGTCAAAATTGAAGTCACAATTTGGGTCAAAATTGGATCGGATTTGGGTCGAAATCGGGGCAAATTGATTAACTCGATTTGATCCAATTTTGATAATATTAACAAAACCATATTCAACTTTAACTCGAAATCAACTAAATTTAATAATTAATTTGATTTATTGTTGATATTCGAGTTAACATTAAATAAAATTCGAGTCATAATTAGGTAAAAATCGGGTTCAAATCGAGTCAAAATTGAGGTCACAATTTGGGTCAAAATTGGATCGGTTTTGGGTTAAAATCGAGTCAAAATTGGGATCAAATTTAGGTAAAAAATGATTTCAAGAAAAAAAAACCGTAGTCAAGTTTACTTAAAATCAATTAAGTCAAGTAAATCGATTAAATTGAATGATTAACTTGATTTATTGTTAAAATTAAAATTAAAATTAAGTAAAATTTTTGTCAAAATTAAGTAAAAAGTCGGGTTAAATCGAGTCAAAATTAGATCAAATTTGGGTCAAAATTAATGTCAAAATTTGGTCTAATTCGTGTCAAAATCGGATCGATTAACGAATAATTAACAAATAAATAACAGATAGGGTTTTAGGCAGATTTTTTATAGTTGAGGGGGAATAGGACGTGGTCAAAATCAAGGAGGGAATAAGATTAAAACAGTATTTTCGAGAGGGGAATATGATGAAAACTAAAATTCGATGGGAGAATAGGATGTGAGTCAAAATCGAGAGGGGAATAGGACTAAAGCAGTATTTTCAAAGAGGAATAGATTGTTTTCCTTTATAATAATAATAATAATAATAATGATGATGATGATGATGATGATGATGATGATGATGATGATGATGATGATGATGATGATGATGATGATGATGATGATGATGATGATGATGATGATGATGATGATGATGATGATGATGATGATGATGATGATGATGATGATGATAATAATAATAATTTGAACACAATAATCAATATTAAAAAAACAAAGAAAAATCTATTCCTTTGAACGAGTTGTTTCCTTTGGCCACGACTTCTCTTTTCTCTTTATTTAAATGTATCTTAATTCTAATAAAAGGCAAGTATGCCTTCAACTTTTTTTTATACGTGTTGCAATTTGGGCCATTCAGATATCCCTCGGGCCACGCGGACGGCCCTGGTTGAACGGGTTGCGGGCGCGGGCGGGTTGTGACCCAGTTGCCCGGGTCGTTTGATGCTTACACGTGTCTATCCAGGTTTATGTTGCATTCTCTGCCGTCCGATTTAATTAAATGAACGGCCCGATCTTCCCACCGACCACTACGGCTCAATCTCGACCCTTGGTTGATTTTAGGGTTTTATTACTGTTGTTTCCTTTTTCTTCTTCTTCATTTTTTGTTGTCGTGTTATTCTGTTTGTTTTTAGGTTCTCTCTGCAATTTGGTCAGTCGTTTCTGATAAATGCTGCATTTTGTTAGTTTTGTTTGAGTTTTGGTGGTGGAAATTTGTTGTTTCTTGAGCGTTGTTTGTGTTCAGTCCATTTATTTGTCATCTGTAGCTGTTTAGAGATTTAGGGTTTGTTGTTGATTTTAGGGTTTCGTTCCTTTGGTTTGCCGTCAAATCTTCTTATCTGTTGTTCTCGGCTCTGTTTTTTGCTTCTTCTATTTGTTGCTCACATGTTTGCCTGGTTTTTTTCCTATTGGTTTTCAGCTCCCTCTGTACGCTTTCGTCGCTTTTCTTTGATGCATGTTAGATTGCGCTGTTTTTTTTTTTGTTTTAATGTCCACGATTTGTTGATCTATTTGTAGGTGCTTATGAGATCAAGGGTTGGTTTTTTATTTTAGGGTTCCGTTTGATGCATGCTAGCTTTCATTTGTTTGTTTTGAATTTCGTTTATGGTGATTTGTCGTTCTTCTCGCATTGTCCTTGCTCGACCGATTTTTTGGGTGTCTATAGTTGTTCCATGCAATTTAAGATCTCCATGTGTTCTTCTCTAGGGTTAGTTCGATTTGTTTTGTTACATGATAAGTTTGAGTAATTTATTCTCGGTTTTGTTCTCGTGGATTTGTCGTCTCTTTGCGATTGTTCGCGGTTTATTGATCTTCTGTGGTTGCCCGGCATTTTTCCTTCTTTTAAGGCTTTTCTTCTTGGCTTGGATCTGTTGTGCTTTTGATGTTGTTGATAGTTCTTATCTGTGATTTAGGATAGTTCTTATCCTAGATGTATTCTACTTTTTAGGGTTGTTCGACGAGTAACTGTGTGCCGATTTCCTTTAAAGGATTTCCGTGCTAATGTTTTCCGTTTTGAACATTTCGTCAATTTTTTGGTAGGATTGTTGGTCGATCGTAGAGGTTTTATTGAATTATTATTATTGAGATCTATGTTGTTGACAGTTCTTATCTGTGATTTAGGATAGTTCTTATCCTAGATGTATTCTACTTTTTAGGGTTGTTCGACGAGTAACTGTGTGCCGATTTCTTTTAAAGGATTTCTGTGCTAATGTTCTCCATTTTGAACATTCCATCAATTTTTTTGTTAAGATTGTTGGTGGATCGTATAGGTTTTATTGAATTATTATTATTAGGATCTATATGTCCCTGATGTTGTTTATTTTAGACACCCCGTGAATTTGGAATTTCGGGTTATATAAGTGATTTATTTATGTGATTCTCGTAGATGATTGTTTATGTTGTAAATGTATGTTCAATATTTTTGTTTCCTAAATGCATTCTAATTTTTAAGATTGTTCGACGAGTAACTGTGCACCGATTTCCTTTAAAGGATTTCCGTGCTAATGTTCTCTGTTTTCAACGTTTTGTCAATTTTTATTTAGGATTGTTCGTGCATCCTGTAGCTTCTATCGAATTATTGTTATTAGGATCTATCTGCTCTGATGTTTTTGGTTTTAGACTTCCCGTAAATTTTGAATTTCAGGTTATATAAAACATAGACTTCCTATTATGAATATGGTTTTATTTCTCAGGTATAAATTAGATGGGTTTGGATATCGATTTATGAGTCACGTGTTTACGCTTGGGCTTTCTGGGTTTTTAGATTTATTTTGTGCTCTATTATTTTTTTCTTAGTTGGGTTCGGATTTCGCGGCTGGACAAAACGTTATCTTTGATATTTAAATGGGTTTTCATACCGATTTTATTGGGTTGATACACTTTGGGTCTTTTGGGCTTTTGTACGTCAATGATATGGATTTCTGATGGGCTGTTAAGCCTTTACATTTGGAGTTTTTTGGGCTTTTTATTTATCTATATCGTTAGGTCGTTTTAATTTTTTGGGCTTCTCGGCCTTTTAAATTTATGTTTTATTCTATTTTGGTTTATCGATTTGGATTTGCACCTTTTAACTAAACATGTCTTTTTTATTTTTGGATTTCTCGGCCTTTGAAATTTTTTTTATTCTATTTCTATTTATTAATTTCGATCTGGGCCTTTTAACTGAACATATGAGATTGACTTAATTGGTTTTTTGCTTTCTTTACATGCATTTATATTAAATTAAATTAAATGTTTAATAACTGTTGACATGAAGGATACTCTGCGAAGCGGCTGAGGTGGATATCTATTTTTATATCTCTATTCCATTTGGAACATTATATAGGTGATGTGTCTTTCCCTTTTGCATTTATCTATATATGTGTCTTTATGTTATAGTAATTTTATGTTGATTCACCGTACATATTATTTACCTAGGTCTAGGTCAAATTTATTTGCTAAAATTACATGACACGTGTGACTCCTATATGCTTTATTATATTGGATTAAGTTTGGTAATATGTGTGTGTGCTATGTATATATGAATTTCTCGACGCCTATTTATATTTATATTGAAAACTTTTAATTATAGGTATAGCTGAGATGGATACCTATTTTTATAACTCTATTCCATCTGGAACATTATATAGATGACGTGTCTTCTCCTTCTACATTTCTCTATTTATGTGTCCTTATGTTGTACTAATTTTACGGTGATTCACCGTGCCTATTATTTACCTAGGTTTAGGTCAAACATAGCCATTCAAATTACGTAACACGTGTGATCCCTATATACTTTATTATATTTGATTAAATCTAATAATATGTGTGCGTAATATGTATGTATGGATTTACCGGGGCCTATTTATATTGAAAACTTTTAGTTACAGTTCATATGTGTGGCTATCTAAGTCGTTAAAGTATTTAAACTATATGTGAAAAACCAAAACAGTTCAATTTAAATCAACAACTATGTATTGTCTGTTAACTGATATCCGTCCGACGCAAGAAATATCGTTTAGGATCCGAGTTCATGTTATTCGTGTCTGGAATTTTGATATTGTTCCAGCTCCTCGGTCAACTTCCAACTGGGAAATAGTCCTGTGCGATGAATGGGTAAATTTTACTTTCGTTTTTTGGTTTCTAATATTGTTTCTGGGTTACTGTATATGATTGTATTTCTATACAAGTTTGCTTTCTTTACATTGTTTTGGCATTCCATAGGGTAACCGAATTCAGGGATCTCTAAAATCCAATTTTTGGTTTCGCCATCATCGCTTCCTCGTGGAGAGAGCGTGATGTATCATAGCTAATTTCAATGTCAGTCGAAGTCATGGAGAATACAGGGCATCATCGCTTTCGTTTAAAATAGTGTTCACATCGACAACGGTTGTTTGACCCTGTGGCGATTTATCGAACTCCAACAGCTTTTTCAAATTTGCTTCGTTTGCAGATATACTCTCGGGGGCTCTAGAAGATTCGGTTCTTGTAGGTAAATTTTATCGAGCCCTTTTATCATTGTATTATATGTAACACTGAAATCATCTTTCTTATATGTTTCTTACATCTTTTCGTTTGATGGCTTCCATTTGTTTTTGGCAGATGCAATTGTAGAAGTTACCGCTGCAGGAGAGCTCATAGATGTAACATATCCCGAACGCACAAGCAGAAGATTGACAATTCAAATCTGCGATTCCCTGTAGTTATTACATTCAATGCATTAAGATAAACTTATATATCTATTGTTTACAACTGACAGGTTTTCAATTATCCAAACATGAGTGATGAGCTCCTTGAATGTACACTGTGGGAATCGTTTGCTCAACAAGCATACGAGTCTATCCGCACCCATCAGAACGGCCCGCTCGTGATAATCTGCCAGATGTTCAAGATACGGATTTGGGGTGGTACGTTTACCCAACTAAATTTTTCCTGCTTACATTTTAAAATTGTTTCCTCCAAATTTGACCGCATACATTTGTAACTTACCGATGATCTGTATTTTTTTATTTTCCAGGTTCGACACAGATTTCCTTTTTGCTGTTGTTTTGATGAAGATGTTATTAACAGACCTGTACCAAATTGCCATTGAAACATTTATTTATTCATATGTATATAACTGTTATTTAACTTTAGTTTGCAAACACTTTATTTTGTACATATCACTTTACAATTCCATTTTAATATATTATCTCTACGTATTTTCCCTGGTTCATAAAAACTCTCTCCTTTTAAGGAATTGTGCAAAATCATATGGTCAATTAAGCTATTTTCCAGTACAATTCGCTTTCGGTTTACGAATTATGATACGCATCTCTTAATATTTCTATTCAGTTCTTCCATATTTAGTCTTCCTATAAATTAATTGAACATATATTGTTTTTAAATATTTGTAATTCGATTTTCTTATACATTTGCATTCTCCCTTCTGTTTACAAATCGGTGTACGATTCGAAATGTGCAATTCTCGAGTAAACTTTTCACGGGTCAAGAATTTGCGGCTATTGCCCAATACAAAATAGAGTATGTTTACATCTGTTCCACAGAATTAAATATAATTTTTTACATAATATTTTTGAATGTTATTTTTCGCCTCGTCTTTTCAAATATTGATACATGAATCTAACATTTGTTTTTGTTCTCCAATTTGAAATATATTGTTCTCTAAATCAGAAATCCTGGTACTTCTGCTGATGGTCCTAAAAATATCGTATCTCTTGTCCCACGCCCATAACCCAGCGAATCAATTGATTTCTGGAACGCTTTCCCCGTTAAAACGATTGCGGATCTTGGAAAAGCTACCGATGTAAATATTTTGTTTCCTCAATTTATATCACTTTATTATTGTTAACATATTCTTGATATTATAATTTCATCTGTACAGACAAAATATGCATTGTCCCAGCATTAATCACAGAGGTATTGAACAGAGACGGCCGATATTATTTAGATTGCAACACTTGCTCCAGGAAGGTGAATGCTATTGTATATGACACAGTTGCTTGCACTATTGTTAGTCATTTCTACTGTTATTCCTGCAAGACAACTACAGATGTCTCATTTCCTAAGTAAATCATTTTCCTGTGTTTTTAAATTATTACTAATATTATTTATACAATAATATTTTGTTATTAATTACTGCATGTTTCATGTTTATGTTAAAGTAATTGATGACACTGGTGAAGCCATTTTCCTCATTTTCGATAAAGAAATGGTCCAACTACTCCGTAAATCAGCGCTGGACGCGCGGGACGAAGATCTTGAGGTATATTATATTACCATAATATTTGATTGCAATTACATTATTGGCAAAAAAAAATTTCCAACGCTCCTTCTCACCTGATTGATTTTTACTGCTTCTACATAAATCAGCTCGATCGCGATGATATCCCTTCAGCTTTGAAAACTCTAGAAGGTCGTAACTGCCTCTTCAAAATCACTGTTTACCCTACACCTCAGGCATAACGGCCATCTAGCTCGCGCATCATGGCGAAGACCCCTTTATCTGTTCATCGTGTTAGCAGGTTAACCGACAACGAAGATATAATTCGTATTATTTCTATGAGGGTATATTGCACTTCGAATCCCGTGAATTATTAAGTTGTTTCTGTCAATATATTTCCTTATTTTATTATTAACAACACATTGAACTCTGCAGCATCCATCTTTCGTCCCTTTCGCACAGGTTCGTTTACAGCCATTTCTCTCACACTTCTACCACAGATATTGTTCTCATACACAATTCACAAAACTGCATATGAAATTAACGTTTTCCCCGTGATTTCAAAGATGTCTCAGTTTTCTCCTGATCAAAGCTCCATGGGGTCTGTTCCAAGTTCTCCCTCTACCAGTCATTCTCATGGCAAGCGACATGTGGACGAAACCAGTAACCAGACATCACTGCAATCGAGTGCATCTAAGGTAAAGTCAACCAGCTCAGACGCACGCCGATATGACCATGCGGAATTAATGCACCTTTAAAAAGTAGCCATCGTTTTTTGGAGTTCTATGTCTAAAAAATTTTCCAGTTCGGCTACCAACGAAACTTCGCTCTCTGTATATAACTCATCTCGGAAACATGGTTTTACATCTGTGGTATATGTACATTTGCTGTTTGTTATGTATATATTTTGTGCCACATGTCTTTACTTATACTAGATACATTGTTTTAATCTTCATACAATTTCTTCCAGCGTCATCGTAAATTACAAATAGGTCCCTCTAGAATTTTACCACGACCAGCTCCGCCTCTGTCCTTCAGTGCATTATCTGTTGGTCATTCAACACATGAAAATGACTGTAACGGTAGGCTTTTTCTCGCTATTACTTCATTATTATTTGAACACGTGATGTACAAATACATTGTCTACCAATACATAGGTTACCACTGTTATTATTCTATTAATATTGTTGCTACGTTCAGGTTTACCAGCATATGCAGATATTGGAGATCAGTGTTTTGCATGCGAATTTTGTCATGCTAAGTTATAGTATTCTGAACATTTGCAGATGTCGAAAAACTACTAAACCTACGTTTAGTTTATGTTGTTCTAAGCGAAAAATATCGCTACCGAAATTGGTTGATCCTCCGGGATATTTGAAATCACTTCTGTGTCGAAATCATGTTCAGCATGAACATTTTATGAGACATATTCGTGCCTACAACATGATCTTTGCTTTCACTTCTATGGGCGTTCACATTGAAACTTCCATCAATGTTGGTAAAAAACCTTACATCTTCAAAATAAATGGTCAAAATTACCACGGAATCGGTAGTTTATTACCAACTGATGGCGCTACAGTGAAATTTGCTCAATTATATATTTACGACACAACAAACGAATGCGACAACCGATTGCATGCGATGAGGTATATAATACATTCGATTTTAACTATTTCTCATTTGTATTATTGTATTAGTAATTAACTTCATTCCGTTTAGACAACAGCTACTCGCATGGCAATTCCTCACGGCATGGCGAAAATTTGCGACGCGATATTGTCCAGAACATACAACAGATGTTAGACGAACATAATCCGTACGTAAAAATTTTTAGAATGGCTCGTGATAGATTAGTTGTTTCAGATCAACTAGACATGAAATTACGTCTGATTATGCGACGTGATTCAAATGACAGAACATATAATCTACCTGAATCTACTGAAGTCGCAGCGTTAATAGTAGGTGATTTGGATGAAAACTTAAATTGTCGAGACGTTATTCTCCAAAAACATAGTAACGAATACAAGAGAATAAGTGAATTGCATCCTTCTTATCTTCCACTACAGTATCCATTATTGTTTCCATATGGTGAAGATGGTTATCATGTGGGTTTAGATTTGCACCTGACGACAACTTTATCTAAAAAACCTCGCTCCCGAGTAAGTATAAGAGAATTTATGGCATACCGCTTGCAAGAAAGAGATTCTGAATCCTCGAATATTCTACATTCAGGCAGGTTATTCCAAGAATTTTTCGTTGATGGCTTTTGCATGGTTGAATCAGAACGGATTTCTTATATAAAAAATCATCAGAACACTTTGCGCTGTGAAGCTTATAAAAATATAGAGGCCTCTATACAAACCAGGAACAAGTTAGCATCTGAAATTGGACAAAAAATTATACTGCCCTCGACATTTACTGGAGGAGCCCGTTATATGAAACAAAACTACTTGAATGCGATGGTCCTATGCAAGAATCTAAATTTCCCAAACTATTTTTGACATTTACATGTAATCCTAAATGACCCGAATAACAACGTCTTCTAAATTACCATGGTGATACTTCGGAGAACAGACCCGATATTCTAACTAGATATTTAAAATCAAATTAGATGACTTATTAACAGATCTGAAATAGAATAACCGTCATGGTATAATTAATGCAGGTAATTTATATAAATGAGATTCAAATCATTTGTACTTTACATCAATTCATGATTATCTGACCATTTCAGCTTTTATACCTGTTTCCCCGTTTGCAGTTATCTACATTATTGAATTCCAAAAAATAGGATTGCCTCATGCTCACATATTACTTTTCCTAAAAAGAAATTCAAAGCTACCAACTTCCGCTGATATTGATTCCATCATATCTGCTCAGATCCCAGACTACTCCACAAATTCTATTTTATATACGGCTGTTCAGGACACGATGATCCATGGACCGTGTGGTCTTGCTAATAAATATTCATCGTGTATGAAAAAGGGCAAATGCACAAAAAAAATTCCTAAAAGATTTACCGATTCAACATATATTAACAGTGAAGGATATCCAGTTTATAAAAGGCCTGACGATGACAGATTCGTTACAAAAAATGGGATCAAATTAGATAACTGATACGTTGTGCCATATAATTTGTACCTTCTTTTGAAATACAGAGCAAATCTTAATCTCGAATGGTGTAATCAAACAAGAGCAATAAAATATCTATTCAAATACATAAGCAAAGGTTCTGATAAAATTGCTACAACGATAGTGTCGACTGAACAGATATCCGAACAACACTGCACTGATGAAATAAAAAATTACTATAGCTGTCGTTACATTTCGGGTTGTGAAGCTTGCTGGAGAATTTTCAAATTTGATATTCATTATAGAAGTATACCTGTAGAAACACTGAAATTTCACTTACTAGGCGAACAAAATATAGTATTTGATGAGGAGGATGAATTACCTGAAATAACATCAAATAAATTTATGTAGCGAACAATGTTTACAGAATGGTTTAAATGTAATTCTACATACTCCGAAGCTCAACATTTGACATATTGTGATTTCCCCACTAAATTTGTTTGGGATAAAAAAACCCGGCAATGGACAATGCGTAAACGAGGCTTTGCATACGACAGATTACAACATGTCAATCCCAATATTGAGAAGAATGTTATTGAATAAAAAACACGGTCCTACTTCATTTGAAGCTATTCGTACAATCGACCATGTTTTATATAAAACATTTAAAGATGCATGTCGAGCATTAGGTCTTTTAGACGATGATAAAGAATATATAAATACAATAAATGAAGCAAGTAACTGGGCATCTCCTTCATATTTACGAATACTATTTGTTATCTTTTTAAAAAGTGAATGTATCTCATCTCCAGAACATGTATGGTCTACAACATGGAAAGCACTGAGTGGTGACGTTCTGTACAAACGCAGACGTATTTTAAACATACCAGGTTTGTTTCTTAATTCACAAATTTTTAAGTATTTGACATAAAATTAACAGTTTCGCCCCATTTTATTTCGCCAATTAGATCTCATCATGACTGAAGAAGAAATTTAGAACACAACGCTAGGAGAAATTGAATTGCTCCTCCAAAAAAATAATCGATCTCTGAAACAATACCCTTTTATGCCATATCCCAAAGAAGCTGGAAATCAATCGGTATTGAACCGATTGATATATGAAGAATTATCTTATGACGAAAAAAATTGAAAACTGAATTATAAGTCTTCGATCACAGCTTACATCTGAACAAGAATTAGTTTACAATGAGATTATAAACGCAGTTGACCAAAACATGGGCCAAGTTTTTTTCCTATATGGGCACAGAGGAACTGGAAAAACTTTTTTTATGGAAAATGCTGTCAGCATCAATAAGATCTCGCAAACAAATCGTTTTAAATGTTGCTTCAAGTGGTATTGCATCACTTCTGTTACAAGGAGGCTGCACAGCACATTCGCGTTTCGCAATACCATTGGATATTAATGAGGACTCTATTTGTAATATCAAATTAGGAACCAATTTAGCAAATCTAATCAAACAAACGAAACTTATAATATGGGATGAAGCATCGATGATTCATAAACATTGTTTTGAAGCTTTGGATAAAAGTATCAAAGACGTTATGGGTTCAATAAATCCCTTTTTGAAGAAAAAACCTTTTGGAGGTAAAACGATCGTATTAGGAGGTGATTTCCGTCAAATTTTACCAGTTATTGCAAAAGGAAATAGACATGACACTGTTCAAGCATGTATAAACTCTTTATATTTATGGAAATCCTGTCGCGTGCTAAAATTGACACAAAATATGCGATTACAGACAAATAGTGATCCGAAAAATAAAAGTGATATGCAATCTTTTTCAAATTGGGTATTGCAATTAGGAAATGGCACTCTTGGTGAACCTAATAATGGTGAATCCCTTATTGATATACCTACAGATTTACTAATGGCAGAAACACTAAACCCAATCGAAAGCCTAGCAGCCCATGTATATCCAAATATTGAAATCGAATACTGAAACCCTTTTTATTTTCAAGACAGAGCGATATTATGTCCGACAAATGAAATTGTTGACGAAATAAATCAAACACTTCTACAAAAAACTCTCTGGAGAAGTTAAAGAATACCTTAGTTCAGATTCATTATGTGATAACGATTCTAATAACACTGAAGCATGTGAATTGTATAATACAGAGTTTTTAAACTATTTGAAATATCCAGGGATCCCTAACCACTGTTTAACACTAAAAGAAGGAGTACCAATTATACTTTTACGAAACATTGATCAAATGCTCGGCTTATGCAACGAAACACGGCTTCAGATAACACAATTAGGTACAAATATTATTGAGGGTAAAATTATTACAGGAACTCACGCAGGTAATAAGGTCTTTATACCTCGACTCCCTTTGATTCCAACAAATACAACTCTACCATTCCATTTTCGTAGGAAACAATTTCCTATCATGTTATGTTTCACAATGACGATTAATAAAATCCAGGGTCAAAGTATCAATCAAGTTGGTGTGTATTTACCAAAACCTGTATTCAGTCATGGACAATTATATGTGGCAGTTTCCAGAGCTAAAACTAAAGCGGGTCTAAAGTTCTTTATCTTAGGCGAGAATGGTAGATATACAACAAAAGCGACGAATGTTGTATATAAAGAAGTTTTCAATAACATTGAATAAGAATATTTACATTTATTGTATTTTTTCTTTCCACAATGTATATATTAGAAAAAAAAAATTTATGTCTCAACCCGCGCGGAGCACGGGGTTAATCCTAGTTCTAATAAAAAAACGACCTTTTTTCGATAAAAAAATCATCATCTCGATTCTTCATTTTTTAACCTTAATTTTAATTGAAATTTGCTAAATTAATAACAATTAAATATACATTTGATATAAAATACGTTAGACCGTTTCAAATTTGGCGTAAATACAATAAATAGGAATGATATCAATTGAAAGAATCCTTTTATATTTATACGAATCTCAATCATAACATATCTATTGTAAATTACATCAAAACAAGTAGAAGATTGTGATAAATACTTGTATAATCTATAGTATAAGTACTGCAGCGGAATTGAACTTCTATTTCTACGTGTAGTTGTCGAAAACTTCACACATACGAGATGTGTAAAGAATATGAGATTGTCTATAGTGTTTTTTATGTGCTTGTAGAAAATGAATCAATCCATAAACAAATAAATCTCATCTATATATACATGTGAACCAAAGACTATAAATTTAAGGTTATCTAGTTAATTATCCAGTTCTCAATTATATCGTTTAATTTTGGTCTTCGTGAAATTTAATGATATAACCAAATGTCTCTATACATATAACCTTCCACACTTAATTCAATACCGAAATCCAATAATGTAAAACAGAATCCGATCACATTTTATTTGGACTAAACCAAAATGAAAAAACAATATTACATAATTATATATATACGGAATACGTGAAACACCAAAAAAAACTTATAATATTATCAATTAAACATTTTTTAAAATTAAACATGTAGTTCATAATTATAAATTACAAATATAAATATCAATTATCGTCTGTTAAAAGAAATATAATTTTTGTAAAACGGAAATTCAATTAATTTTTAGAACTAAAAGTGTTATAATTTTTTAAATGAAATTCACATTATTAGATCTAAATTAATTACTTGAAAATAAATCATCATTCTTTCAGAGAAATGCTTCCGTGTTATCTTATAATTTGATTTTATCAGTAGAATCCACCATAATTAAATTATTTTTAAAAATTTTCTTTTCAAAACTTTGGTAACTTTGTAATTTTTTCTCTAATTTAAAAACATTTCTTTAAAAAATTGAAAATTTTAACTTATCTTCATTCATGTAATATATACTGATAGTATAGTCAGAAAAAAATTAATATAACAATTTATATAAAATAGAGATTTTTTGATATTGTGAATTTGGAAAACAAAAAATAATTAACATTAAATGATATTTTATTTGAAAATTTATAATACAATATAAATTAAATAACTAATATATAAAAATGATTATGTCAATACATTTTAGTTATAATTATAATTTAAAATCTAAGAATTGAGTTTAAACAAAAATCCTATATGATAATAAGCGTAGAATTTTTATTTCTGAGTTAGATTAGTATATACAAAATGTGTGTATATATATATATATATGTATATAAACAAGTTAAGACCGACGCAGAGGCGGCGAAGAGGACAAAGTTTCAAATTAGGGCAAAGAAGGGGAATGAAAGACGATGTTCCTATCGTGCCCACCAACAAGAAAGCAGATTGCTGTCTCGGTGGTATTCTTCTTCACCGGAGTGTCACTATTCGCCGGCGGCGCGTACCTTTCTCTCGCCAACATCGGCCCTCAACAAGCCCGCGCCAAGGCTCGCTCCGATTTCCTAAAGACTCGTCTCAGGAAATGGCTTGACGATTAGCTCCAATTGCAATGAAGATTTCTGAAGATTAGGGTTGTTTTAGGGTTCCGGCAATCTATCTTATTATGTAAAAAATGTAGAACGGGGACCTGAGTCTTGATTTCTCGCTGAATGTATTTACAAGTCAAGATGAACAAGAAGCAAAAATTTCCTGGAATTAAGATTATAATCCGAAAGTTGTCTCTTGCATCCCCAAGATGGCACCGATACAGATTTGTACGAAGAAAATCATCACAAGAAGAGGTTTGTTCTCTAAATAAACCTATCAAGAACAACACGAACAAGTACAGACAGGAATAGAGAGGCAACGGCGAATCTAAATCTCCGGGCTGAAACATCACCATCTTGGTTTTCTTGTGTTCTGGCTTTCGGCTTTAGTTTCTGATAGCCGTGACTTTGAAAAGGATCCTGGTGCAACCGGAGGTCTCTCCCTTGTGGGACTACCGTAGCCACGGGCGTTGCTTAGTCTTGAACCCAACAAAAGATGATCTTTGTAGCCTTTCTGTGACTTGTACGCCTGTGTTTGGTCTGCCAAACCTTTAGGTTGTGCTGCCATGAAACGTCCCCAATCCGACCCCTCTAAAGCTTTCTGAAGCTTCTCGCTCTCGACTACCCAGTCGACACCATCTGAGATGCTACGCTGCAGAGAAGAGCTTCTCCTTGGTGCTATGTTCGATGTGGATTTTCTCCCTTTGGTCTCTTCATCCGGTGGTGTTGCTGTTGTTCCCGCTGCAGCCTTATTATTCGCAGGGGAAGCCCATTTGTAGGTCTTGCTGTCATTGTCCATATTCAGTTCTATGGAATGAAGTTCGCTTTCTCCGGAATCTTGCTCACATTCATCTTCATCCTCCACATCTCCATCCTCGTTGTTGTCGTCATTATTATATGAACCGAAACTAGTGTTGTTAAGGTACTCTGCAATCTCCTCGGTAATTACATGGCTTTGAGTTCCTCGGATTTTCTCTTTGGATCTTTTAGCTCCGAGGTAAGCCTGTAGCTGGGTCCTCAGCTTATCAACAGCCGCATTTTTCTCCTCGAGCTGGTGTTTGGCCTCAGAAAGTTTCATCTGGACTCTCTCTTCGCGTAACGCATCAGCTAACTGCAGCATCTCCCGTTCCTTCTCGACGTCTTCTCTTGCTTTTAGAGATTCCCTCTTTAGTTCTTCAACTTCAGCTTTGTCTTCGCTGATGTCTCTAGCTAGTTCATCACACACTTTCTCAATCATCAGTCTCGTTCTCTTCTCGTTTTCAATTTCTTTCACTGCTTTCATCAGAGCTGACTTTGTCTCGGCTAATTCCTTTCCTAACTTCTTGTTCATGCTCTCGAACCGTCTCCTCAACTTCCTCTCCACGTTGAGTTCACCCGCAAAAGACTCAACCGCAGCCTCCACAACTTCCTGCTCCTTACTTTTCCATGCTGCTTTTTCTTCAGTGAAGCGTTTCATCAAGTAGTTAATGTCATTGTGATCTGAGCATTGCTCTTGGAGTAACTGATTGACCTGCAACCGAGCTCTTTCAAGCTCAGCATGTAAAGCTGAGATGAGGGACATGCTCGAAGATGGGCGTTCCTCTTGACCCCACATTCGGTTAATGATTTTGAGTAGCTCTTTTGACGTGGTCAGAGCGCTACTAACATCCTTTAACCGTGGCTTGACTCCCACAGTTGATCCGAACGTTGTCTCCGCCCGTGATCGAGTCTCAATCTGCATTAAGAAACAAGGGAAAATCTTCATACATCACTCCTTCATATGCAAATGCATCTACAATGCAGCTATTTTTGGCATGTTAATATTTATGTTTATATACCTATCTAGATGTAGATATATGCAGTTATCTACGTATATGTGAGGCTTCAAAGATGAACGAGAAACTCATTCCACAGTCATCTCATAAGCCTCAAATGCGCAATCATGAGTTTGGGTTGAGATCAATTGATTCAAACATATTAATAACATCAAGAATAGATCTGATAAAGTAAGAAAGCTGAACAGAAAGAAGTATTCCCCATAATATCCTGAGAGAAACAGCAATTGAACGCTAAAATCAGCTTACATCCATGAAGCTACCATTGCTGATAGAATCCATTGGACCGACATTGTGATCTGAAACCCTAATAAGCTTCTGCAAAATGGAGGTTGCTCTTCTCTGGCGACCTCCAGTTCCCGATCTCTCCATCCTCTACAAAATCAACTAAGTCAGCTCACAAATTTTATACGCTGTAATCCCATTATTGCCAATACAGTTACAACAACCAACTTATAAAAACAAGCATGCCCCTCATATGAATTATTCTGCCTTAAGCACATGACAAAAGATTCTAGACATAAACCTCTTATATTCTTCTCTAATCCCACTTCTTAACAACAATCATAGATTGCAGGAATATATCCTCTCAAGGTTAATATTTTAACTCGGATTATTTTGGAAATATTGGATCTTCATTTTCAGATGAATATATAATTCTTATTAGCAAATAGACAGAGGCGTTAGAATCTAACAGCAAATAAGACCATTTCATTTTCTCTCACCTTTGATCGGTCAATCTGAATCACATGGTGGTGTCAGCAACAGCAAGGGAGCAAACCGCAGCAAAATTTCTTTCTATTTTCTCACCATCCAAACAAAACCCAGAAAATTACAGAGACAAAAACTGAAATACCTGGGAGACGGGACTATGAGACGGATCAGAGAGGTGAGCCGGCAGAGAAGGGGAATGCACCGACCTCGACGGCGGAGGAGGTGGCATGTTTTTTTCTCGTATTTCCTTCCTCGTCTTCCTCCTCGTCGTCGTCATCGTCATTTTTTTCTCCTCGCTCTCCTCTGCCACACTCGGCGACGGGATCTCATTCATTTCCCACAGCGTCGCCGCCAGCTTTCTCGCCGAAACCGGCGCCACTGCCACTGTCCCAACACCATACTTGCTCCCGCTCTGCGACGGCACGTACCTCGGAGACGCCGCAGCGGAGGCTCGGAATGCGGAGGCCGGTGATGGAGATCGGCCGATCAGCCTCCACGTAGGAACAGGAGTAGTGGATCCTCCTCTCTTCCCGACCACAATCGCTCTCTTAAATCTGTAACCCTCCCGGAGAACCGACGACGTCGATGAAGACGGCGAAGATGAACATCCGCGCTTCCTGATTTTTCCCTGCAGTAGCAGATTCTCCACGCTCTTCTTCTGTCTCGGCATTTCGAAAGCCACTAGATCTCTTCCCGCAGTGAGGAAATAAAACCCTACAAACGTAACAGGAAAAAGGAAAGAGAACACAGCTTCAGCTTCAGAAACCGGAGTGACTTCACCGATCTGCAGGACGAAGAAAGGAATCGAGTTGCGACAAAGCTTAACTTACAAAGAAGCTTGAAAGCATATCTATGGCTTCCTTTCTTCCTTGGAATTGACCAAAAACAAAGACAAGTTGGGAATTCGAAGCACTTGGCGGGTTGCGTGGAGGATTGATCAGTACAGAGTGTAATGTCAAGACTACGAGACTAAAAAGTGAAAAAGGCGACCGGGTAAATGATTAGTTGCGGAATGAAACATTGGAAGAATACACCTGTCGAATTTTGAGTGGATAACCATGAAGACGGCCATTAAAAATATTAGCTTTTCAAACACCTTAAATTTTTAAAATTATTTTGATATAAAGTTTGTAGACATTATAAATGCGTGTGTATATTTCGAATTTCAGTTTGGGTTTTCATATTTCGGTTTAGATTGTTCGGAAAATTTGAATAAGAATTGGATCCAAATGTTTTGGAATGTAAATTTTTCATGTTTCGGTTTAGGTTATAGGAGTAGACTATGTTATTTGAGTTGTTCGAGTGAAATCTGGGAGGTTTTTTCTTCTTTTTCATACTGCCACGTTAGTTAGGGAGGAAAAAATACCTTTCACATTGCAATTTTACGTCCTGCTTCATCTATCTCCTCTTTCGTTTTTACCTCTTCGCCTCTCTCTTAATTACAAAATGGCCAAGTGTCAATATTTCCAGAAAACCCTCTTTTCACAGCAAAACTAAATTCTTCCTCTTCCCGAGAATTCCTCTGATTCATTGTCTCTGCTTCGTTCGTATCTCATGTTCGTCATGCTCATGGAAAACAGGAGGCCAGAGCAAGCAGAGGGAGGTTAATCTATGCCAAGGCGAAGACGACGACAATATGGAGATGAAGGGGGCTGAGAGGGCGCGAAGGGGAGGTAAATAGCAACACGAAAGCCCCTCAGATTCATTGTTCAGCACGGGCAACGCCACGGTAGCAGCATCTATTTGTATCAGAACGGGCAGTTGCATCCAGTCGTATCGGCGGTGCGAAGGGGAAGGCAACCCATCAGTATTAGGAAACTTAGGAAACTTTCCTTTCGATGACTGCATTCCATTGAGACGATGGCGAGCTGAGGGCGCCGACGAGGAACCAATTCCGACGTCAAGCGGAGAACCGAAGGTAAGGCAACGTCCCTTTCATCGGTTCCGTAAAATTCGATTTATGAGTATTCGATTTGGGTTGCTGCATTTAGACGTGCCAACGCCGACGGGAGCCGCGATGCCATAACAAAAGGGGAGGAATTAGATGAGAACAAAACGTCGAAGGGGGAATCGAATGAGGTCTAAAGTCGAGGGAATGATTGAACTAAAACAACATTATGGAGAGAGGAATATGTTGTTTTCCTTAAAAAATTAAATTCAAGCTCAAAACTTATTATATATACCATATTTTTTTTACAGAACTTATCTAATTCAAAACTTTTTGTTGACAACAAATAATTTTAATCAATTCGCAGTGAATCTGGTGTAGATTTAAAGATATTCGCGGCGAATCTGATGTGGGATAAACGAAATTTGCGTACTAGATAAAAGAGATGAAATATCGATGTGTATTGAAGGAAAGAAAAATGTAGATATTAGAGAAAATACAAGAACATATAAAATTATTTTTGAGAGGGCAGACGAAGGAACTGGATAAGGTGGAGAAACCGGAGGTACACGCGCAGTGGAGCCTGATACCGCACGTAAATCCTGGTCGTTATGGAAAACCATTGGTCTCTGTTATGGTGCAATAGAAATCATGTCTGGTTTCAGATCTGGTTTGTCTCAGCAGTTTCAATTCAGATTTCGACCAGTTTTTGTTATGTTAAATATTGGTTTACGGTCTGGTTTCGTTCACGTTATACTCAGGCGGGTATCGGAATATTTTGTTATGGTTTTCAATGGCTAGGACACGTATTAGGCAAGACATTAGCCCAAAGATAATGTCACACAACTATAGATAAGTGTTAATTGGTATTTTGAGGCAATATATGAATACAAAAAGGTAAGAAGAACAACAACTCACAACTCTCTCAAGGACTGTAATTTCCCGTTTCTTTCTTTAATACTGTTTTCTTTTGGAATTGTTGTTGTATCCCTCGATGATTAGTTTCTTTTTAAGTTCATTGTATTCATCCAACCAATTTCGTTTAAATCTTTGGACGACGTTATTCTGTTTTACTTAGGCCACATGTTTTTTTTCATAGGCACAATCTGTTTCCCGTCTGTTTTGAAAGCAGACTGAAAAATTAGGGCACGTCAGGCTATGGGTTCAGAGATTCGCTCCTTCTCTGGCGATTGCTTTACGGTTCACGGATTCTACTCGCATGGAAACGGTGGCGCCCACATAGTCCTTTAGAGGTAAATTTCCGCTTTGTGTCTTTGAATCGCCTCATAACGAAATAAGTCAATTTTTTAGTTCGTAGGTACGCGTTAGGTTTAGTAATCTCATGCTCTTCCGGTATTTGAATATACGTTCTGCATGCGTGCGCTTTGTTTGTGGGCCTTCTATTTTCGCCTCCTCTGGCGAAATGGTTTGCCCGTCTACGTCAACCTGCCTCAATGAAGACCCCCCCTGTGTCTCCACCCAATGCAAGAATTGCAATGACATCCCCACTTGAACACACGCACACTTGTGTTCTAATACTTCAATCGTCCTAACCGGTCCTTTTGTTTTTTTTTTTAAATTTTGTTGATCGATCCTGCAACCAGTATCTCTAGGGCTTTTCCCCTTGTCACTTGCCGTAAACACCATCCGGTTTTCATCCTTTACACGTATCCTTCCGAACTGATCCATTAACATCCTTTCCTTTTTAGAGCATCGTTGTTGTCCCCAGTCTTCAAGAATATCACAAAGTCCTACGTCTAGAATACATGCTCCATAAATACTCTAATTCCTTTGAGGCAATGCCATCACAGCTTTCCTCTGATTCCTTATTGGCAATGCCTTCGCAACTGCTACGTGATGTCAAAGTTCGACACCGGAATTCCTGAACACACTGGCATCAAAGCTTTTTTCCTTGTCTCATTTTCCCCTTTTACTGCACTCATACAGGCGACAGGCCTCGCGCCCGCGTACTCAACAACCCCACCATTCCACTTCGTGGTCACTGTTGTGCCAACCGTCGACAAGCTTATAACTGCCTCGCATCAACATTTTTTTTGCGGGCCCCACCTGTTCTCCTTGGGCTTAAACCCCCTGTTTGTTGTATTCACTACTTTGTAGCCCATTACATTGTGTTCTAGAGTGCTTTGTTCAAATAACTATAACGTATTTGTACGACCTGGCTTGCCATTTAGATCTTCCGGCCTTTTCGGTTGTAAAATTATGCTCCTGTGTCGAGATGTTCGTGATATACCGTCCATATCCTCTTCTAATCAATTTAATCACACACACCTTCTCCCTGGTATCAATTTTTGCTTTTTTTCACTAGGCTGGAGATATATGAGGCACCTATAATTGTTTTGTCACATTAATTTTGTTGTTCAATTTACGTTGTTCTTCAGATACACCCATCATTCTGCATGGTTTATTTCTATTTCCATAGATTGAACAACTTCTTTCCACCATCCCCAAACATGCCGATACACTTGCCGCCTCCATTGCTTCATCAAGGGCATTATCTTAAACCCCTGCCACGGCGCACATCCATGGAATCGAATGTCCAGTACAATGTGAATACGCCCTGTTTTTTCCCCACATAATTGTGCTATTGTGTCCCTTCAAACTATATATGTATTAAGTGCCAAACTTGCCAATAGATGAGGCAGTCCCGATAGATTCCCCAACTACAACCCTTAGCACCATCATATGGGCAAAAAAAAAACAACATCTAACATAATAGCCACTCTTAGGTGCATGATGCAGTTAAAGTCGGATAGGAACAATATATTCATTAGGATCAGCTACATTTTACCGTTGGCTCAATCTATTGTTTGTTTTATATATGACACGAATTATTCCTTGCAATGTCTCGTGCGATACTAATGTTGTTGTATAAATCATAACAATACATCTATTCATTTCAAAACAAACATCCACTTCAATATTTATTCTTCAATATTTATTAATTTATATCAAAATTATAGATTTAATTTTTTTGGCCTGTAAAAGACTCATCCCATTTTTTTCCCCAGAAACCACTACACTCTCTCTTTCATCTCTAAAGATGCCAATTCCCGTTTGCTCTCTCTCCACCACCCGGCGGTTACGCCTATCATCCCTTGGCCCTCCCTTTCTTTTTTCCTTATGCCGGCAAATTCGCAGCCTTATTCACACTCTCTCCCTCCATCCCTTCCTCTCTCATCGACCGTTCGACCGCCTCCCTGGAATTCCGGCTGCGGTTTTCCCCTAATAGCGGCGATTCTCGCCTCTGGCGGAATCTCTTCCTCCCTCTTCCATCCGCCCAGCCAGTCCCCCCTTTTCTATCGGCGGTTTGCTATCTTTCTCCGATAGTCCTCCCGCTGGCTATCGGCGGTGTAAGCCACGCCATTGCTCCACAGACACAATCGCCAGGATTGATTGCGCGACCCCCTCCCCCCACCGTTAGCCCGACTGTCCACTCGATGTTTGAATTGAGCGGTTATTTTCACCCGCCCGGGGACGACAGTCCTTCCTTAACCAGTCAACCCGGTAATTTGGTCGTCATCACCTATATCTTTGTGTTTGACAGATTCACCGTTTGTGACTGTCGTTTCAGCTCTCCGAAACGTATGCCTCTTCATGGAAGCCCCACTTACCCCTCCATATCTCTCTATCTAAATGCCAATCACCAGAAGAAATTGTTCATTACCTTTGCAATTCTCTAAATACCGTAACCTATTTGCATTTGTTTGCACAATTACACAACATCTTCCTATGCATACTTTTTTTTGCCGATTGCATAATGTCTTCCTTTTCTGGTTCTGCCATCTCGTCCATCCGAAGCCCACTTCCGTTTTTGGATTTGATCGTTGGTCGTGGTATGCAGGCTATTGTTGGACGTGTCTTCTGAATATGGGAAGCAAGGAACGCCAAGAAGGGTGGCCAGTTCATGTGGATGGAATATCTCCTCATCGATGAAAAGGTTAGCTTCATAACAAGTTCTACTGTTCCATTACAGTTTCCGCTATATTATCCCACCAAACGTATTACCTTTCGGTCCATAAACTCTAGCTTTTTTTGTATACCGTCTGTTGCTGATGTTAAGTCGTTGCTGGTTTAGTTTAACCTTCCGCTTTTCCTATTTCATTCTTTTCACCGCTCGGTCTTTCATTGATGTTTTCCCCTGTTTTGTCAGCTGCTTGTATTTGGTATTCTAGAAAACCCGTAACGTTTGACTGTTCGATAATCTGTTCTTCTATGTGATTAGTTGACATACTTCGTTAATGGCATACAATCAATCATTGCTGCGTCTATATGGCTGTCTACACATTGCTGCACAACAACTGTTCCATTTCCGTCGCAATTCTGCCGTTCTTTAAGGTCATAGTTCCCACTGTTGCGTTTGCACTATTGCATTTGCACTGCATCCATTGTAAAAGGATACCCTTGCTTTTTAGTTATTATTAAACAGGTCCAGCACCTACTTCATGCTTATATTACAGTCGTTACACCGTTTATGTTTGCTTCATTTCCTGTTAAACACGGTACATACCGTTTTTTCCAGCAGTTGTTGTGTGCTTATTACATGGTTCATTTTTCCCAGATCCTAATTATTGTCTCCACATCCGCCTCCACTCGCACAAAAAACCCCCTCTTTGTTTCCAGCTCATTCTAATCAGTCTGCCTACCTGCCCTTTGTTATTTTGCTTCTCTACCTATACTTCGCTAATATCGTTGAACATGCTTGTAGGCTACCTTGTTGCATTGCACAATTCACTGCAACGTTTTCAAGCATTTCACCCCCTTCCTACAGGAAGGAAATGTTCTCCGTTTTGAGGGGGTTGACGTTGTCCGCAACAATCCAAATTACAAGTTGACCGATCTCCACGTTTCAATCCGCTTGACTGTTTGCACAAAATTAGTCGATGTATCAGCAGATGACGTGCTATTACAGAACACGTTTTCAGTCTAGCTTCTTATGCGGAACTGACATCTTTAGCCAATAAAAATGTCTCTCTACCAGGTACTTTGAGCCTTCAACTCCGAACCCCACACTTTTTACAGAATTGTGCGTCCTTGAGAACATTATGCTATTTTTTTCCCTTTCTATTTAGATGTTATTGGCCGAGTTGCTGCTGTCAAGGATTCACTTAATGAAAATGTGTCATCCACCTCCCGTGTTTCCCTCCGGCTACAGCTTTCTTGGTTGGTTATCAACGCCTCTTTTTTTGCCTTCATCCATTGTTCTTCTCACTGCCCTAACCCTTTCTCTATTGATTGCAAGTGGGATGCATATCAACCTCACAGCATGGGATCTCAAGGCTGGTACGTTTGCGATATAATTCCAATGCCTAACTGTACCATGCCCCTTTCATTGTTTCATCATCACAATGCTATGTTAACAGTTGATAAAATCTTTGAGATTCTCTCTGGACACATTTGGGTGCTACACATTGTCAATCTGTACTGGCTTTCTTTCCGTAATTGATAGGAACGCTTTATCTCAACACAACTTCGGCAAGCAGATACTATTTTAAAGGTGACACAACAGTCGTCACGGAATACATTGAAAGGTAAACCATTATTTTTTACGTGCCCCACATGCAAGCACACTCTGTTTTTTTCCACTATCATATTTTACAGCACAGCTTCCCATGCGTATCAAGGTTCCGCATCCTTGCTTTAAAATCCTAAATTGCCTCTGTCCCGCAGGATAAGAGATGGAACTGATGATGGCATGAAGAGCAATGAACTAAGCACTCAATTGATGAAAATGGAATCCGTTTCTCTCTTAGAGTTATACAAATTCATCACCACCTCAGACCACACGGTTCGCCGCTCTCAATGCCATTTCCAAATATACAATATTTACTTTTCCTTTGCGCATTGACTTCTAATTTTTCCTTCGTTTCAGGAAGATGAATTCTACTGTGAGGCACGTATTGATCGAATATTAACAGAAAACGGTTGGACCTGTGTGGCATGTGGCAAGTGTTCAAGAAAATTAAAGCGCACTTCCGAGTCCCTAGAATGTTCATTTTGCGTTGAGGACAAAGCCGTTGGAATTAGACGGTAATATACGATTAGGCAGTTATACAATCAGAGATCCACCCCACTTCTCTCACATTCGATTTTTTTAAAAAGGTATAGGGTCGAGTTCTTAGCCGGAGATGCTGGTGAATACGTACCATTTGTGGTTTTCGATCGAGAAATTAATCGGTGGCCTAACACCCTCAGCCTCGCCATCAATCCACCACAGGTATTACTTACCTTTGACTTTTGTACTGGCCAGCTTTTGCGTGTGTGATGTGTTGTTTTTTCACCTGCTTAAAGGACGGTCCTAAAGGCGATGAACCTCCAAAATTTTTAGTTGATATGGTTGGCAAGCGATACAAATTCCAAATCAAAGTTACTGCTTACAATTTCTCCCCGAACCACCAATCTTTTACTGCTACACGTGTTACGAAAATTCCTTTGCCTATGAATACTGATTCTGACGATCTTGAGGTTAGTCGGTGTTCATTTGTTATTGTTATTTGTTTTACATCAGACCGACAAAGTTCATCGTTACTCCTCCCCTTAATTGTAATATGATGTCCCTGATGATCATGTTGCCCTTGCCGATGTCAATGGAAATGAAGATGCTTATGTTGATAATGCCCCTGCACTTTCTTTGATGCCAGAGAAGCAATCCGAAAGTGCTCCTCCGCTGGATGACAAGGGTAAACAGAAGGCCTATGAGGACGACAATACGATTGTTCTTGCCGCTATGAAGGATAATAAATCGACTCGTGCGAAGAAGATTCGCCTCGCTTAGAGGGATTTACCGCTTACCTATATTAAAAGTCGTTTGACCTCTACGTTTGTTTCTATGTGTTTCCAATAAAAAAACTTCGAATTAAGCTGCTGTTGTACGCTTTTTTTTCCTACTTATAGTATTGGTATTTCATTAAACTTTACAACGCTTGCCTTTAATTATATCAGCATCTCAATACGCTTTCGCATTTACCTAAACCAGACCGTAACTTGCAATTTCTTTTCGCTACATGCACTCTTAACATCTTAACCATAAACTGCCATATGACAATACCACCAAAAACAAATAAACATCCTTCACAATTTCTATCTATCCAGGAAATCTTTGGGTTTAATTCTACCCGTAATCCATCACAAAAAACTCCTCATAAGATCGAACAGGAAAACAATATGAATTATGGTCTCCACGAGCCCTCTTCAAGAAGCTTCGGCTTCGCTTTGTCATTTGCATACACCAAAATAGCTTTCAAGTACGACGTAGTAGTATTTTTGGAATAAATCCTATTAGAACGACAATGTTAGAATGGAGAACATATAACAATTTTCTGTACATGCAAAGTGGAATATATGTACCTACGAAGTTTTGGCAACTAATCCCCAAGCAGTCAAAGCGCTCCCTTGAACCATTTGTTTTTTTTCGCTCTGCATTAAACCCATAATATCCAGAAATAATATGACACTCACAACATAATACTATCACAAAAAAAAGTCCTTTCTACCAAAACCCGCTTTGAAAAAAACACAATGTAATATCTCTGAATTTAAAGCATTCAGTTACAACTCAGCAAAAATAGACGAGAAGTTTATACGACCATACCAGCTTTATAATAATCTAACGGTCAATCCTGTGATCACTTTGCAAGTTACCACAAAGAGGTTACAATTTGTCCAACTCCCCTTGGCTTGGCATGTGAATATTAGTCAAACGTCAGAATTCAATTTAGTGCAAGTCATATACATTCGAGAACCTACTTATCCATCTGGAATACCAAAGTACCATCCTATTAGTTCCACCAGATAACTCAATCCCAAAACAAGATCATTTAGCCTCTAAGACACAAGGCATATTTATGAATGTCTAGGAGACATTAAACATACCTGAAGAAGTACAACAAGCTTGCTCACAACCCCATCCATACACCACCTGAAATCCGCTCGGGTGCGATTTTCCCTGAAATCCAGAACACCATTTGCCTGCGCTTGCGCCTGCATCAACAAAGTTAGCTTGTCAATGCTAATCAAAATAGAGATAACAAATTTCATCTACTGCAGTAAGTGCCAGGTGAGAAAAGCAATCGAATAAGAAATTATCAGTGGCTCAAGCTCTTAATCGTCCAAAATCAATACTAAGTCTCGAGGTATTAAAGCCTTTAAGGAAGGCATTGATCTGAGACCGGATGGTATTAGTCAATATGTGGCTAGCTCCACGGCCAACATATTCAGGCTTTTTCTCTTCTGTTACTCGCACGTTCCGCCCCCAGGTTTAAGCTCATAATCCGTCACCTGTTTCAGCGGACAACACCATCATAAACAACTCAAAATTACAGGCGCAAAGGAGAAAACAACCGAATTACAGCTACCTAATGGCCACAGAACTCTGTTTTCTCATAAAGAATGTGTTTTTCCTCATTTGCATCCGTTCCTGATGTCAGGTCCAGTATGGCACTCACATCATTCTGAAAACCCATAGAAAACAAACCCAACTTCGCACCAGACCACAAAAAAATTGTAAGCGCAACAAGTTGCTGCCACGGTAACGTCTACACGGATGCGGAACCGTCGGTTGAACGCTTGCCCTACCCCCTCAGCCGTTTCTCCCAACAAAGCGCAATATCTAGCGGTGCAATACCGATACCTGGGGCGGATGAACAAAGCCAATCCCTAGCTACTTCGGCAGTTCTCACCTCCCGCCGTAGGAGAAGCTCCAATAACCAGCGACAGGTACGATTTACCTATGCCTTTAGGTTTCTCTTCGAACGCTTCTGGTATTTCTGTCCAGCCCTGCGACCGCTAGTGCCTTGCCAATTCCGCTTATAAAGCGTGCCCCGTCGCCATCTTCCACCCGCTCACCCGCTTTCCTTGTGACCCTTCCAGCGACACCCCTAGGGTTTGCCAGTCGCGGAAACCTCGCATCTTCGGCATCATCAGACTGGGAATCCCTTATCGCCGCACTCTCGGTACTAGGCTCTCTTGCAGCCTACTTGACCGGCGCGCCATCTGATAGCAAGGCGGTGACCCATTATATTGGTCATGGTTGTGGTCAGCACGTCTACAATGGAAAAAGATCTTTCAGGATGCCGTTTTAATACTTCCCCCCTGTGGTCTTTGGTCTTTTTCTAGCTATGTTAAATATCCGCATCAATCCATCAAGTTGTTTGCTTTTTTTTTTAGAAAATCGAAACCACTTTTCTCATTACACAAGGCGTTTACATTTTATTTCTGTAGGATGCGAAGGCCTGCAAAAAAGCCACATGCGCTAACAAGTGACACTAATAATGAATTCATTATTAATATTATTAATACTTTTTACAGTTGTGCTTTTTTCCATCTAACTATTTTTCCTCTTCTCGATTTCCACGTAAAATACGCCAATGGATGTCACATTGTCCCTCAGTCGCATGCTTCGAAGCCCTCATCATAACAGATTCCGACATACAAAGGAAATGTACGCTATTCAAATTACTACTTAATTCTTTAGAACTTATACTTTAAATTACCTCTCACATTATTAACTTGAAATACCTATATATGGTTCCCACCGCATTCCTCCATTTCGATTTTGCCTTTGTAGCTCTTTTTAAACAAGCACGAGCCAACCGTCGAGTCATCATGTTGCAGAAGAAACAGCGCAAATGCCTTCCAGGTATGTTTCTCCTCATAAATATATGTTCCTATATGTTTCTGTTTATTTTTTATCGCCCTATTTATTACCCTTTCTCGAAAAAAACAATTTATTACTATCCATATTAAAACACTTTACCATTTTTAGAAATAATTAACGAAATGCAAAACTTAAATACTTAATTCCTCGACAGCTATCACTGCACACGCGCCATCAAACGCATCCACTTCAACATCACAAACCAGAGGTTTGTTATAATGATTTTTCGCTATTTGCCTTAGTAATTTAAGGTGTAATTTATTCTCTTAAAGACTCCACGCTTATCCCATTACATCAATAAATAGGCCTACTGAACCCACTTGCTTACAAAGAGGAGATTCTCACTGAATGTTCAAATTGTCGTGCTTTAGTTTGGCGTTCAGAGAGTTCCACTCGGGGCCCACGCACGCATAACCTAATGTTCAACTTATGTTGCATGAAGGGACGCGTTAAGTTACCTCCTATTCCTCCGACACCTTCCTATCTTGACGAGATCTACAACACTTCCAAACCCTTTCGTACGAATATTCGTGCGTATAATTCCATTCTTGCATTTACATCGATCGGTGCAAAAATTGACCACTCCGTTACTTCTTTAGCTGGACCATTTACCTTCCGTATTCACGGTCAGAATCATCACAGGATCAGCTCATTATTACCAGTTCAAGGCAAGCCCCCTAAATTTGCACAGCTCTATATATATGACACAGCAAACGAAGTTCAGAATCGAATGAAGACCTTAAGCCGAAACGCTGGTACATGCGACCTAGATGAGCAAATTGTAAGCAATCTGATACTGATGCTTGACAATCTTAATCATCTTGCAAAGACGTTTCGCAAAGCCAGAGATCATTACGAATCAGGCGATATAGCAGAATTCACCCTCAGATTGCTTGAACCAAGAAAAAAAGACAAACAACATCAGTTACCTACTGGGGATGAGGTCGCTGGCCTTATTGTGGGGGATCTATCGTCAACAATTGGGGAGAGAGACGTTGTTTTGCAATTAAAACCCTCTGGTCAACTTTACAGGATAAGTGATCTTCATCTATTGTTCAGGAGTTTGCAATATCCTCTATTATTTCCGTATGGTGATATCGGTTTTCAGGAAGGGATTCCCTATGCAAATGCATCAAAAAGGATAAAACGAAATTTTGTCACTATGCGGGAGTATTACGGTTATCAGATACAAACCAGGTTATCGGAAGGAACTACAATCATTAAAGGAGGTCCTCTCTACCAACAGTATGTGGTAGATGCATAAACAATCATTGAACAAGAACGGATTCGATGGGCTCGAAACAATCAGCGAAAACTTCGCTTGGATCTATATAACAATGTGTATGATGCAATTGGGAAGGGTGATAGGAACGCTAAATATATTGGTAGAAGAATTATATTACCGCCATCTTTTACTAGGGGCCAAGATACATGGTTGCAAACTATCACGACGCAATGGCTCTTTGTAGGTGGTACGGTAATCCCGATCTCTTTATAACAATGATGGCTAATCCAAAATGGCAAGAAACCTTGAGTCACTTAGAAATATATGGCCAGAGCAATCCAAACGATAGACTAGATATCGAATGTCGAGTCTTTAAAATCAAACTAGATTTGCTTTTGGAAGATCTCGCTGCTGGTGTTTTCTTCCCAAAGCCTATCTCAGGTAACATGATCCATCGTAACTAATTTCATTGTTTACACAGTTAAATCTCCGTTTTTCATTGTTTTTGTGTTCTGTTGCAGTTGTGTACACTGTTGAGTTCCAGAAGCGCGACTTACCCCATGCTCATATTCTTATTTGGCTCGAACCTGCGTACAAAAATCCTTCTTCTGTTGACATTGACAGCTTCATTCAAGCTGAACTTCCAAACAAGGAAATTGACAGTGAAGGATTTAGATTAGTCGAACAACATATGATGCATGGTCCTTGTGGCCTAGACAGACCACGTTCACTATGTATGGAATGAGGTATTTGTACAAAAAAATATCCTAGGCCATACATTGATCAAACAACAATTACTGAATCTGCTTACATCGTGTACAGACGTAGGGAAGACGACACAAAGTATGTAACGAAAGGTGAAATCAAGTTGAACAACGGTTTCGTTGTCCCACATAACTTAGCCCTTTTGAAAAAGTATAGATTGCATATCAATGTTGAATGGTGCCATAAAGCAAACGCGATTAAATATCTTTTCAAGTACATTACCAAAGGTGTAGATAAGGCATCCTTATTGATTGAAAGAGGTTCGAGTGGAGATCTAGAAACTAAAAATGGGAGGGGAAACGTTTGAAATCGATGAAATCAATACCTACCTCGAGTGTAGGTATTTGTCTTCATGCGAAGCAGTTTGGCGGATATTGGCATTTAGCATCCACCACTAAAAACCCCCGGTGTTACGTCTATCGGTGTATCTTGAAAATGAACAGAGTTTATCTTTCGAAGATTCAACTGACCTGGAAAGTGTTGTAAATAAACCGGGTGCAGATTCCATAATGTTTACAGAATGGATGAGAGCAAACGAATTATTTGAAGAAGCGAGGCTCTTAACATATGTAGAGTTCCCGACAAGATTTGTATGGAACATCTTCGATAAATTTTGGTCCAAAAGGAAACAAGGCTTGTCACTTGGTCAGATTTTCAATATTCATCCGGCATTAGGAGAGTTGTATTACCTCCGAATGTTACTAAACGTTGTAAAAGGCCCGAAGTTATGCCAGCACAAAAACAGTTAACAGTGTGGTGTATAATACGTTTAAGGATGCATGTATTGCGAGAGGTTTATTGGATGAGGATAATGAATGGCATCAAGCTATGATAGAGGCCACAAGGTGGGTGATGCCTACACAGTTGCGACAACTATTTGTAACGCTCTTACTATATTGTGAGGTCAGCAAACCATTGGAGTTATGGAGAGGTTGTTGGAGATCCCTTGGGGAGGATATTGTGTTTAAGAAAAAAAAGAGTTCAATTTTGATGGTCTAAGATTGTCTGAATCTGAAATTGAAGTGTATACTCTCATTGAAATCGAGAAACTGCTTCGAGAGCATGAAAATTACAGATTATCCTGATATGCCCACCCCTGACCACCGGATTGTGGACTCAATAACACGCTCCTTTATAAGAAAAGAGATGCAAATAGATGAGGAATTCGAACGTCAAGAGCATTCAAAATTATTCTCAACGATCAATGATGAACAAAAAGAAATCTATGAAGCTGTGATTAACTCAGTCCAACAAAACGAAGGGAAGCTTTTTTTTTTGTGTATGGACCTGGTGGAACGGGGAAAACATACTTGTATAAGACAATCATCTCAAAACTACGCTCTGATCGTCGAGTAGTCATACCGGTTGCATCATCTGGTATAGCCGCACTCCTTTTACCTGGTGGCCGTACAACGCAATTCAAAATTCCCATTAATTTGCATGAAGGGTCGACATGTGATATCAAACAAGGCACTTTGCTAGCAAAAATGCTCATCGAAGCTGATTTGATTATTTGGGATGAAGCACCCATGGTACATCGTTATACATTTTGAAGCACTTGATCGTACATTGAAAGATATTATTGGCATGGATGACAACCATGCCATTGAAAACCCATTTGGTGGGAAAACTTTTCTGTTAGGAGGTGATTTCCGGCAAATATTACCAGTCACACGTGGTGGTCGTGCTGAAACAGTTATGTCAACAATAAACCATTCATTCTTATGGGAATCATTTCATATATATACTTTGAAACAGAATTTGCAAAATAGTTGTTAACAGTTGGGGATGACACAACACGTGGTTTGAAAAATACTACGAACAATTCATTAGAAGGAGACAACATATTGATCGACAAAGAATTATTGCTCGAGAATACAAATGATCCTTTGCAATCAATCTTCGAAGCAACGTATCCATGCTTTTGTGATCTATATGTGAACCCTGGATATCTCAAGGAACGTGCAATTCTAACTCCCAGAAACGACGACGTTGATGAAGTCAACGAATTTTTTTTATCAAAGCTTCCTGGGGAGCCCGTCGAATACTTAAGCTCTGATTCAATTGGAATTGATAGTGCTCCTACAACTGAGTGACAATTGTTGCATCGCGTCGAGTACCTAAACTCTATTGAATGCTCTGGTCTGCCAAGGCACAAGCTTTGTTTGAAGGTTGGTTCTCCTATCATGTTGTTACGAAATCTCAACAAAAAAGAAAGCCTTTGCAATGGAATGCGCCTAATTGTCACTCAGTTAGCTTCTAGAGTTTTAGAGGCAGAAATTATCACCGAAACCTTTTTTTATGTTTTATCTTTAGGGTTTCATGATTGATTGGGTTAAAGGAAGTGGAGTGAGAGGCATTGTTCATTAGAAAAGCAGGGGAAGAAGAAATCGGAGACCAAGTTTGTTTTTTTCTCTTTAAAAAAAAAATAAAAAGTATATCTCACCGGCGGAGCCTCTCTGGGTTCGTTTGATCTCCATCTATATCTATATGTATCTCCATCTATATGTATATGTGAATCTTCTCTATCTATATGTAACTGCGTGATTAGTAATCTCATCATTCTCTGTAATTTTGGCATTTTCAGGTCATAGCCAACACTGAAGCAGAGGGATTGCGACGGAGATTGCGGAGGAGATGGCTTACGGAAATTACTTTTTTTTTAATTTCGGTACATGTGGAGGTTGGATAAGCCCTTCTATGAGGATGAAATGACCAAAGGTTTGGAAGAGCACAGATTGTTCAGGAACCTCCAGAAGGCACAAAGAGAGGATAGCTATTTGATTTCAGACTATTGTGATAAGTACATGAAGAGAAGAGAACTAAGGTATAATGGTCTTAGCTATAAGATCCTATTACGGATTACAATTTGTATGTTGTTCTTTATGAAGACAAAAATTCACTAGAAAATTGAATTAATGTTTTCATTGTTGAGAAATTGTCCTATTTTTAGGGTTTAGGGTTTACAATAAGAAAACTTAATTATGGCATAGTTGGCTTAGAAATTTCTTTACATTTTTATATTTCCTTATTTTTGTTTATCTATATTAAACTGTTAGTTTTTACATTATATTTGGTAGATTTTATTAATTCGTAAGCATTGTAAATTCAGCAACTCTTATTGTAAGAAAACAAATTGTATGTTGTTTTGCAATGCCGACTACCAATTGATTGGATTAAGATCAATTGTAACAACCACATTTGTGATTAATCGTCTTCTTTTCGGATCCACTATGAAATCTGCACTGTATTCTCCAGAGTTCTTAGTAATTCTTTCTAGCATTGCTTCTGTCGCAATTAGATCTTTTGGGCCAGCATTCTGGTGATGCTTGTTTTGAATGGTATGCTTGATTTCTTGCGTGAGATCATGAGGAATATCACTGCGATGGGCAATGTCTCTAATTCGTGTTAGAGGTACATATACAGTAAATTCTGCTTTAAAAGATGGCAAACATGGATGAATTTTTCGAGCCAGTAGTACTTCCTCTGCGGAAGCATATTTCCTGCAGCAAATGCCCGCTAATTCACGAAATATAAGCCTGGAAATCTCAGAATGCCGATTAGGATGATGATGGCCTCCATCTTCACTGTGTTTATCCACTTTAAATAAATGGCAGAGTATATGAGCGACTGCAACCGTGCCTCCCTCCCAATACTCCCAACTATAAGCTCCCGTACGACTTCAAGCTTCCGCCACCAGTTCCTAGCATTTCGATCACCTTCTACCAACTTGAGGGCGGAGCCTTCAAGACCACTGATGTCCCAAATCTGTTCAACTTCCCTGTTGTGATGCTCATTGGAATGATGATGAAGTTCACATCCTTGCCTTGCCATTGTCCCGCCAATGTGCTTTTCTCAAGTTGCACTCCATCATCGTTCACTATATAATCATCCTCGTCATCATGTTTATCTTGCTTACAAACATAAGCATCGACAGCAGCCTCCTGTTGCAAATCATCGGCTCTTTGGTGGCATCCCAACGACACTGCAGATTTGTTCCTCTTGCACCTCCTGATCTCCCTGAGTGCACCGTCGCTCGACGACCTAACCTGAGATGGAGACCTAACCTCTGGGATGGAGAGCTAACCTGCGCCTCCTGATCTCCCTGAGTAGCACCCTCGACGACGCCTCACCCATTGGAAATCATGTCAAATTATGCCTCACCTCACCGTTGCGCACCTTTAGAGCAACAAAACATTGGAGAAGAATGGGAGATGAAGGAACACTCGAAAAGGCATGGAGAATAATAGGATGCATATGACAATCGAAAGAATGGGAGTTCACTGGGGTGGATACCTAACCTGCGCCGACTGCTCTCCCTGATTAGCGATGTCGCACGACAACACCGCGTGTACTGGAATTCAGAACGTTGCCCCCACTGCTCCTGTCCCATTGGCCGGTTCAACAAGAATAGGAAGACGAAAGGTCGTCGTCGCACATCCTCTTCTTCCCGACTGTCGCTGACTGTAGTTGGGAGACTGCAAACCATGATGGTGACCTAACTAACCTGTGCAAGGGGATTGTTCTCCCCTGCCTGAGCCACCAGTGATTCCTCCCTCGCTGCTCGATGCAAAGAACGCATTGAAGGCATCCGTTGTATGAGGAAAGGGGAAGTAAATGAGGAAGACAAAGGAAAGACCTGTTTATTACGGTGTAAAAAGAGGTTTTTCCTCCCCTGGCTGACGTGGCAACATGAGAAGGGAGGAAAAAACCTCCCGTTTATATATATGATTTGGACAGACGGTAATTCTCAGGATCAAGAACGGTGTACAGACCTCAGGTGCAGCCTTGGAATCCTTCCACAAGATTGATGCGCATACCTCTAATTATATATAATTTAAATATAATCTTAATAGTAATAAATTAGAAGGTGATAATATATTTTATTGTTATTGTTTATTATTTTTATTATTTTAATATAAAAATTTATTTACAAATTTTTTTAAAATAAATTATAATTTCTTTTTAAATTAATCAAATTCAAATTTTTGAAAAATATTAAAAAAATGAAATAAAATTTGAAAACAATTGAAAATATTTAAATAATTAAGTTGTAAGGTCTTCGCTTGAGTTAATTTTTTCTTTATAATAAAAAAAACTTGAATAAAATCGTTTTTATTTATATCAATCTGTATGTAGATATAGAACCATATCAAGAATCAAAATCAAATAAACATTCAAAAACTAATATTTATAATATGACTAGAGTTGATTTATAACTTATGAGATCATATATATAATAATGATGTTTTTTCTCTCCTATGGTGAAACCACATCACCAAGAGAGAAAAATCTTTATTTAAATCTAATTTATATATAATTTTAATAGTAATAAAATAGAAAGTAGCCATATATTTTATTGTTATTGTTATTATTTTTATTATTGTAATTATATAAAATTGTTTACAAATTTTTGAAAGAAAAATTATAAATTTTTTCTGAATTAATCAAGTTAAAATTTCTAAAAAAATTACAAATTAAATTAAATTTGAAAAAATCATATTTAATAAGGATGTTTTTTTCTCCTCTCATGAACCAAGAGAGAGAAAAAACTCTATCTATATCCAATTTAAATATAATCTTAATATTATTAAAATAGAAGGTGACAATATATTTTATTATTAATGTTATTATTTTATTATTTTAATATAAAAATGTACAATTTTTTAAAAATAAATTATAATTTCTTCTATGTTAATCAAATTAAAATTTTTAAAAATATTAAATAAAATTCGAAAACAATTAGAAATATTAAAAATAATTAAGTTGTAAGGTCTACGTTTGAGTTAAGTTCTTATTTATAATAAAAAATAAAAACAAAACTTGAATAAAATCGTTTTATTTATATCAATCTATATGTGGATATAGAACCATATCAAGAATCAAAATCAAATAAACACTGAAAAAACTAATATTTCATAATATGATTAGAGTTGATTTATAATTTATGAAATCATATATATAATAATGAAGTTTTTTCTCTCCTATGGTGAAATCATATCACCAAGAGATATAGATATCTCTATTTAAATCTAATTTAGATATAATCTTAATAGTAAGAAATAGAAAGTAGCCATATATTTTATTGTTACTATTATTATTTTTATTATTGTAATTATAAAATATTGTTGACAAATTTTTGAAATATAAATTATAATTTCTTTCTAAATTAATCAAATTAAAATTTCTAAAAATATTACAAAATTAAATAATATTTGAAAAAATGAAAATATTAAAATAATTAAGTTGCAAGGTCTTCGCTTGAGATAATTTATTCGTTATAATAAACAAAAGTAAAAAAAACTTGAATAAAATCGTATTATATTTATATTAATATGTATGTGGATATAGAATCATATCAAGAATCAAAATAAAATAAAAATTTAAAATATTAATATGTAAAGAAAACAACCAATACATTACATAAAACATAAATATATGTTACATCATATTTTACACAATATATAAACACATATAGAACTGTATTAAAGTAAACATATATCCGGTTTTTATCTTTGCATTTTAAATTTCTACTTATAAAAGAAATATATACACCAATCTGAAAAACCTAAAAGTTTTCAAAGACCTAGAATCTGATTTGTTCTGTTAGTTTTTTTTCTTGCAATGGACAGCTAAACATGGAGGACAAACAATTTAAGAAAACAAGTTTAATTATCATAAAACAGTGCAACACGAGAGTATCATCTAGATTTTGATAAACGATATTAAAAAACATTAACACTTATATTAATTAATATATGTTTTTTGTTTCATATCCTTGCGTAATTATCCTTTGTAAATGGATCAATCATGTTTGTTAAGACTTCGACCGTCATGCTCCATAAATATCTATACCAATCAGAATCTAAAGACACTCAAGAAATTCAAACATAAGTTAGTTTTAAAGATTCTCAAATTATTTTTAATCATGTTATAAATTCAATTTAGTCCTAAAAAATTATACAGATACGTATAAAAAAAACTTCAGTCCAAATTATGCAATCACTATCTCCAACAAATTACGTTTTACAATTTCAATGATATTATTAAAAGATATCATTGTTAGTTTACATTACATCTTATAAATTTATTATTTAAACTTTAGTGAAAATTAGAATTCGTGTGTTTGTATTGACCGATACATATATAAAATGTCATAACAATTGAATTAATGAATTATGTATATCATTTAAGAAACATACAATATAATTATCACAAAATCGCGCAACGCGCGAGTATCATCTAGAGTTGAATCTGCGTCAGAGAAGGTGGATGGAGTTTGTCGCAGACTATGAGGTGGACATCGCCTACCATCCGGGGAAGGCAAATGTTGTTGCAGATGCGTTAAGCTGTAAAAGAGTTGAGGTTTCAGCTATGCAAGAATTCTAGGATTTGATTAGCCAGATAAGTGCTTTGAGACTAGAGGCAGTGCAGACTGAGTCCGAGAGTGTCGGTTTGCAAGCCGTAAATCAGGCTGGTCTATTGAGTAGAATTCGTACATCACAATTATTCGATGAGAGGTTACAGTATATTCGTAATAATCAGCAAGACCCGAGGTACAAGTTTATCAGATCAGGGAAGACGGTCTAATGATGATTAGTGGTCGAGTTTGTGTACCGAAGGATCTAGAGATCAGAGAAGAGATTCTGATTCAAGCTTATCAATCTAAGTTTTCGATTCATCCGGGATCGACGAAGATGTATCGGGATGTTCGCCAGCTTTATCAATGGCCAGGGATGAAGAAGGACATTGCTTGATGGGTAGTGAAATGTCCAAAGTGTCAATTAATCAAAGCGGAGCAACAAGTACCAAGCGGAAAATTACAAAGCCTACCAATCCCCGAATGGAAGTGGGACCATATTACCATGGATTTCGTGACGGGTCTTCCGAGGATGCAAAGTGGCAAAGTTGCTATTTGGGTGGTCGTGGATCGACTAACTAAATCAGTTGATTTCATTCCGATAAAGAAGACTTTTGATGTGAATAAGCTGGCAAGGATATATATTGCACAAATTGTGAAGTTGCATGGGGTCCCATCGAGCATCGTGTCAGATCGAGATGGGAGATTCACCTCCCGACTTTGGCAGGCATTTCAAAAAGAGTTAGGAACCAAATTGCGCATGAGCACCGCATATCATCCACAGACAGACGAACAATCTGAGAGAACTATAAGGACGCTTGAGGATCTATTACGAGCATGTGCGTTGGAGTGGCCTGGTAGTTGGGCGAATCATTTACCACTCGTTGAGTTTGCATACAACAATAACTATCATGCTAGCATTGGGATGCCACCATATGAAGCTTTATACGGACGACCATGTCGTACACCCTTGTGCTGGACTAAAGTGGGGGAGAGATCTATCTTCAGAGGAGAGATTGTCGAGGAGACTATAGAAAAGATAAGAATTATTAAGATGAAGATGAAGACGGCTCAAGATCGTCAGAAGAGTTATGCTGATCTAAAAAGGAAGGATGTTGAGTTTAACATTGGAGATATGATGTATTTACGAATTCAAGCAAGGCGAGAGAGATCAGGTGGGAGTCGAGTGAACAAGTTATCACCAAAGTTCACAGGACAGTTTAGAGTGATTGAGTGAACTGGAGTAGTGGCCTATCGATTGGAGCTTCCCTCATCTTTAGAGGGAATACATGATGTGTTTCATGTATCATTGTTGCGTAAGTGTCTATGAGTACCAGAGAAGATACTTGTTGAGCCACCAACAACCTTGAGGAGAGACTTAACGCATAAAGAACGTCCAATACGCATTGTGGATCACCAAGTAAAATAGTTGAGGCGTAAACAAATTCTGATGATAAAGGTTGTTTGGGAACATCATGGTGTGGAAGGAGCAACATGGGAATTAGAGAAGGATATGAGACATGATTATCTCGAGTTGTTTAAAGATGAGTTGTATGGTTCTTCTATTCAATGAATACAATTCTGTCGTAAGAATCACAGATATAGAATTCGAGGACGAATTCTTTTGTAGTGGGGGAGAATTGTAACACCCCTAATAATAGGAAGTTTGGTAACCGACTTCCACACGTATATGTGTGTATATATATATTTAATGATAATTAGGGTTTAAAAAAAAATTAAAGAAAGAGAGAGAGCAGCCGTGCAAATTTTAAAAGAGAGAGAGAGGAGCCGCCGAGGGAGAGGAAGAAAAAAAGAAAAAGGAAGAAGAAAGAAGGAAAAAAAAGAAGGATCTTCAATTTTCACAACGTTCTTCGCGGGTGGATTCTGATCGCGATTGTGGTAAATCTCTAAGTAATTCTTTGTGATTATTCACTTAATTCGAATATTTATATCATGGAAATTTATGAAATTGAATGGATCTATAACAGGAAAAGATTGATCGGTGTTGTTGCTAGCAATATCAGCCAGAATCGTCAAATCGTCAGGAAGCTAAGGTGATGATTTTCTCCACCCGAATTTTGGATTTGTGATCGATATATGGAAGAGATTATATTTTTAAAATGAGGCATGATCACGATAGAATTTATAGGATCATAATGGAAAAAATGAGACGCTACAAGTGGAATTGGATTAAAACCCTAAATTTGTCGTATGAGAATTGATGATAAGTATATGAGTTGTATAAGTGACTAGAGATGATCTAGAGAACTGACGTGGGACCAAGTGTTGGGGTCGGAGAACTTCGATATTTGGGTTCGGTTTTTAAACCGAGTGAATAACTTGTTAGTGTGCTCGATCAGGTGATTTCACACTCGAACCTTCGGAAGAAGGCATGTGCAAGCGCGTTGGTGAGAGTTGTCACGTGAGGAGTATCGGGTCGATGACGTTAGTATTGCGACACTTGGATCTGGGTCGATGTCATACCGTGTTGTGGTTGTGGTAACCTTGCGAGCGACGGAGCGTCGAGTTAGTTAGATCAGTGGATCTGCCAGCGTTGTACCGTGTTGGGATTCTGGTAACCTTTCGAGCGACGGAGCGTTGCATGGTACTGATAGTTGGGGTACATTGTGACTTGCGAGATTTTCAGTGTGTACTGATAGCTGGGGTACGTTGTGACCTTGCGAGATTTTCATTGTGCTGGGGTCCTTTGGACTTTGCGAGCGTATGCCCGAGCTAGAGTTCATGTGGACTCTGTGTGTTATGATCCAGTGTGGTACTAGTCTTAGACTTTGGATACTCAGTCGGGTTGGGTAGAGTTATCTGTATATCTTTAGTTTGGACTTTGGATATATCATTATTTTATGATATTCAGTTCGAGCGGGAGAATACGTGGCACAAAGTACATACACGTATTGATCTCACCGAGTGCGTATTTCGTACTCACCCTATTTGTGGGCTGTCGTGGATGGACAGGATATGGCGAGGAGAAAAAGTAATGAGGTTAAGCAGCAACATGAAGGTTCACAGCGGACTGATGGGAGAGGCGTGCACGAGGTCTCGATGAGTTTTATTTTGCATTTCGTATTTATTTTATTTATCATCACTATGATATTTACATATTTGTTTTGCTATTTGGTCCGGACCACTCTTATTTCGGAATAACTCATTTATATTTATTTTATAAATGTGTTTGAGCGATGACACGTGTAGCGACCTCTTAAAGGTGATGGTGGACACTCCTAGTCCCGAGGTTGTTCCGGGACGGGGGTGTTACAGTTGGAAGAAAAACATGACTAAGCCTACTACTCGAGCATAGTGTTTTTTTTATCTAAGGGGAAGAGGACGGATCTATCTCTTCCTTACCCCATTCCTTTGTCTACCCTTCCAGCTGAAATTCACATTGAACAAATCAATTTGATACAAATACAATATTTTGACCCTAATTGTTCTTCATTTCGACAACTACAACTTCAACTTTACCTTCCTGCATCACTCAAGGCATATGGTATCAGGACCTAGCTCCAAATGTCTCAAAACATGGACAAATCCAACACACAAAAACCGTGTAATTTCAAATGTCGGCAAAAAACGGGTTACTTTAGCTGCTAGCAATGAACATCAATTATGTGAATTACGCAAATTTTTTCAGTTCATATAGAGGATCCCGGGAGTTACAGAATCGAAGAAAGAGAGTTTGGTACAGACCAAGTTTAGTAGAAGCGTTTGATCCATCCACATCCATCGTTTTCCCCCGACTTCACCTATATATACATCGAGTCGCAAAAAAATGCATTTTAACCAAAAAATACCAAGCTAACGAGCCAAAGCATGAAACATCCACAACAATCAACAGGGAAAACAAACATAGAGAATCATACCACGACAATCGATTCCACATAAATTCCGGGCAACTAAGGGAAAAATTCTGAAATCAAAATTGGTAATGAAACCAAAAATCTGAAATCATGTTTAAATATCGACATGATCTATAACAAAACAACAAAGTCTGAATATTACTCCGTGAAAATTGATACAAGATTGAATATTTTGACCCTAATTGGTTTTCATTTCGACAACTACAACATCAACTTTAATTTAACCTTCTTGCATCACTCAAGGCAAATGGTATCAGGAATCAGCTCCAAATGTCTCAAAACATGGACAAATCCAACACACAAAAACCGTTTAATTTCTAAATTGGGCAAAAACGGGTTACTTCAGCAGCTAGCAATGAACATCAATTATTGGAATTCCTCAAAATTTTCAATTCATATAGAGGATCCCAGGAGTTACAGAACCGGAGAAAGAGAGTTCAACCTTTTGATCGACTTGAACGCAAGATCACAGAGTGCCCAAGACCAAGATTAGTAGAAGTGTTCGATCCAGCCACATCCATCGTTTTTCCCCCGATTTAACCTATATAAACATCGAGAGGCAAACAAAAAATGCATTTTCACCACAAGATACCGAGCTAGCGAGCCAAATCATGAAACATCCACATCAATTAACAGGGAAAACAAACGTAGAGATTCATACCACGATGATCGATTCCATAGAAATTCCGGGCAACTAAGGGGAAAAATTCTGAAAGCAAAATTGGTAATGAAATCCAAATTCTGGAATCATGTTTAAATATCGACATGATCTATAACAAAACAACAAATTCTGAATATAACTCCGTGAAAATTGATACAAGATTGAATATTTTGAACCTAATTGTTCTTCATTTTGACTACTACAACATCAGCTTTAATTCAATCTTCTTGCATCACTCAAGGCAAATGGTATCAGGAATAAGCTCCAACTGTTTCAAAACATGGACAAATCCAACACACAAAAATAGGTTAATTTCTAAATAGGGAAAAAACGGGTTACTTTAGCTGCTAGCAATGAACATAAGTTATTGGAATGCCGCCAATTTTTTAGTTCATATAGAGGATCCCGAGAGTCACAGAATCGGAGAAAGAGAGTTTCACCTTTTGATCGCCTTGAACGCAAGATCACAGAGTGGTCAGGACCGAGATTAGTAGAAGCGTTCGATCCAGCCACATCCATCGTTTTTCTCTGATTTCACCTATATATACATCGAGTGGAAAAAATGCATTTTCACCACAAGAAACCGAGCTATCGAGCCAAAGCATGAAACATCCACAACAATCAACATGGAAAACAAACGTAAAAATTCTGAAATCAAATTTGGTAATGAAAACAAAATTCTGAAACTATGTCTTAATATCAACATGATCTATAACAAAACAACAAAAGCTGAATATTATTCCGTGAAAATTGATCCAAGATTCAATATTTTGACCCTAATTGTTCTTCTCCGTGAAAATGATTTTTAGGGTAGAGTTTCAATGGTGATGAGGAAGAGATGAACTTCTTACCAGAAAAGCATAATTTCAAGCAGCATAGGTCAATAGAAAATTGAAACAACATGAACACTAAAATCATGAAATCTTACTGCCCATTTGATGTATACATCAACTTGTCGGCTCATCCCACCTATTATTAGCATACAAATCCAATAACAGATTCAAGCTAGCATCGACCAATGAAAAATATCTATGTAAATATTTCGTGATACTATATAATGAAGAATAGGAAAAAGAAATTACCTTTGAGCTACTTTTGGAGAAGGAGCCATGCTTGGTTCGACGATGATTAAGGACATGCTTCATCAATATTTGTTTTACTTACTCGGTCGAGTTGAATAGTGGAAGCTTTGAAGTCTCTATAAATCACTTGTTTCTCCGAAGTGTGAAGGAATGCAAAACCTTTAGCAGCTCCTATTGCGATTCTAATTCTTATTTCCCACGGGAGAGGCTGAACAACATAGCCCTCTGAAGACAAGAAAGTAAACATACAATGTAAGAAATTGCGGGCTCCTCGACCAAATAACATCCTTAAAGAATAATTATTACGTCAAACGAGGTGACTCTCTAAGCTCCCTTTTTGCATAAACTCATACACCAAGAGTAGATCTTGACCCTCATAGCAGTATCCAAATAGCTTCACGAGATTAGGATGAGTAAGCCTCCCGAGAAAATGTACCTCAGATTGAGCAATTACGAAACAACGCAAATTGTAAACAAAAATAAGACTTCTTTTTTTGCTTTATATGTCCAAACATAAACCGGGCATTGAATTGAAATGTACTCACTTTCCATTCCTCGAATCCTTGGAAACTCTCGGAATTCAATTTTTTCATAGTAACCACCCATCCACTACCGTGCCAAGTCTGCGCTTTTTCATCGAGCCACCCTTTGAATTCCTTCCCGAATCCGCCTCTCAAAGAACATTCTCAGATTTGAAATTCTTAGTAGCAGCTTTCAGCTTTGCGAGAGTGAATATCCTCAAATTGGGCGCGGAAAATATCTGACCGTTGGGATAAGATTCAGCGCCACTGCTTGCAGAGAATTGGCTAATGCTGGAGATGTTACTTCCTCTAGAAGCAGCTGATGTTGTGTTGCTTAACGACCTACATACCCCTGTTCAAGCAACATTGAAAAATCAATGCGAGACATATTGATGCTAGATTTATCTTAGAACCACAACAAACTATTGTTCATACCTGAGACTCGGAGAGAAGGGTAATTATCCAAAATCATCGACGACGACATGAGAAAGCAAGAGGAAGAGAGGAGGTGAGCAAGAGAGAGGAGGTGACAGCGCGAGATGGTGATTACAAACCATCTTCTTGGTTAACGTATTTTTGCATGATCAATTGTTTAATTTATATTTGCATTTGTAAAATAATTGTGTTTGAAATTATATTGCACTTTTTTCTCCACCTTAACACGCTCTTGGAAATAATGAAAATGATATATAGTACTTTCTTAAACTCAGAATCCTAAACAATTTCTGTAATATATTTTTTATTTCAATATAATTTCAAACACAATTATTTTACAAATGCAAATATAAATTAAAAAATTTATCATGCAAAAATAGGTTAACCAAGAATATTGACAAACAAACTTCGCTAAACAATTTCTGTAATATACGTCAGCAAAGGGGAGGAAAAAACCCAAAATACCCCTTTATTAGTACCAAAAAAACTAAAAAAACATCAGGTTCAGCTTATCTTCCTTCCCTTCCCCAGCCAAACGAGAAACAGGGCGACTCTTCCTCTCCTTGAATCCCCCTTCTCTCTCTCTCTTTTTGTGCCTCCCCGTTTCCAAGGCTTTGCTTCCCTTTCCTCGACTGCTTCTTCAGGAACTTCTGCGCCAATTTCTCGAACTGCCTATCCTCTTTCTCGGCCTTCGACTCCTCCAGCTTCTTCTCCGTGCTCACATGCCTCAGCCTCCACCACTCTAGCGTCGAAGTTGTAGGTCTTCTTCTGCCTAACCTTCGTCGCTGGTCCACGAAGCAGGGAGCCGAAACCTCCCTTGCCTCTCTTGAGAGAGAGGACACGATTCACGGTAGAGTCCCGTTGAGAAACGAAGTCGGCTACGAGGATCTAATAATCGCCACATATCTGATGCATTATCAAAGTTAAACAAATAACCTAAACTATCTGCAAGTGCACGACACGTGTGTAGTACTTCAGGTGTCGATCCCACAAGGACTACGCAACACAACCTAAACTCAAACTACGAATCAAACTTGCTAACGAATGAAATATGGTTTCGAGAATGAAATACTAAAAAAAAATAAACAAACTAGTTCTTAAGAATGAGACAAACGTTCCAGGAAACCGGTTTCACCACAAGACTACCGAAACCAACATTCAACCTATCTATCATGCAATCCCACTCAATTTATCTAAGGCAGACGATCCTAATATGATATCTACCCTCTCTCGAGGCATGTACACGTGATCTAGTCAAGTTATCCCCTACTTTCGTGGCTGACACCTTGAACTAAACCCATAAGACATGTGATTCATCCGTTTTACCCTCAACCGCTGCTACCCTACTTTCGTGGCCTAACCTCGATTGTTCTAAACCTAATCTTCTAGGACTAGAATTCTCCTTTCGGTCCTTCTCCAAACCCCTAACACATGCATTTACTTGGCCTTCGTAAACACAAGTCATTCAAGGTCTCAGATAAAGAACAGATAAACGAAAACGGGAAGATGCATTCAAAGATAAATCAAAAGTGGTTATGGGATAGCCAAAGGCTAATCCCTTCTCCTAGAACAAAACAAACTACTCGCTCATGATTCCGTAAACAAATATAAACGAAATAGAAGGTCTAAGGAACATGAAAACCTAATGAAACCGAAGTTCCGGGTTGATCTCCGATGCTCCTTGTAAGTCTCCTTCGTAAGAACCTCTTCCTTCTCTCTACTCTCTCTCTCTTCGATCAAGAATTGAAAACTAAGTGAATGAGCTCGACCTCTCACTCCTCTCCTCTTCTTTCCTTCCTCTTTTCTTTCCTTTTCTCCCTTCCTTTCCTTCTGGACGTTCAATTATTCCTTATGTTGCAGTAGCCACCGATTGTTGTCTTTTCATGAGTTTCCATTCTTGAATAAGTTGGGTGACGTTTCCATTAGTTTATCCAGCGAAATATCACTTATTCCTCTTCTCTAAAGTCGTTTTCCTTATTATATAAGTCCCAACAAACTCCGATTTGTTTTAAGTAAAATTAACTTATTTGGAGTTGCAGGTGACGGACGCGATCCGCGTGGGCAGGGTAAGTGACCTGCTCGGGTACGGCGCGGAAGGTCGCACGGGATTGCAATGAGAAAAGAGGCAGCCCGCTCGGGCTGAGGTGATGCCCGCTCGGGCTCAAGTGATGCCCGCTCGGGCTGAAGCCCCGGGCGTGGTATTTCTCACCCGACTCGTGCTCAATTCGCTGGACAAAATCATTGTAACAAATGCTCGCTCGGGCTAGGGAGTTACCCGCACGGGTAGTGGCTATTCCTTGCCGATTCTCGTCATGTTTGTCCCATGATGATCCTCGATGCTGGTACTTTATCTCGTGCACGTCCTTCAGCTCCGAAATGAACCGAATACGCATAAAAACCTCTAAGAACATGAAAACAAGTAAAACGGATACTGAATCATACGTAAAGCATCGCATCTATATCATAAACATCTCTAAAATCGTGCAAGAAATACGTATGAAAATGAGATGATCAAAATCCCCCAGACTTGAATGTTTGCTTGTCCCTAAGCAAACATAAACGTGGAACACGTGGGGAGTACAAAATCCGAGAATTCCCTATTTCCCTAGAATTACTGATAACACGTAGAATGTATCACTTTTAGGCTAGATATTCACATCATTTTCACATAGATTTCATAGCACGAGTTACAATTCCAATATTATTGTTCTTTATATACGTCCCTTTTATTGGTTTTCAGGTTTTAAGGCGACAAGGCCTAAACGAGCGTAAAAAGGCAAATTCCTGAATCAAACCACTCATATTGAAGATACAATTCACTCGGAGCCAAATTCAAGCCACAGAACTTAATGGAACACCCGAGCATCGAGCGGATGAAGCAAAAGCATGAAATGAAGAGTGCCCGCTCGCGCTCTGAGGCTACCCGCTCGGGCGAAAGCTATGAGGTTAATTACAACGATCTAGACGACCCGGGCACGAAGACGACATGATCGGGTGATCATGCCCGCTCGGGCGACAGCACGAGCCCCGCTCGGGCGGCAATTAGTCCTGAAAATCTCCGAGAGTTTACACGACTCGGGCTGTTAGACCACACGATCGGGAAGCATTGCCCGATCGGGCTGGACAATGTACACGATCGGGCTGCCTTCAGCACGACCGGGTAAAACGTGTACCGGAGCGGGCGCCTTTCTCGCAACAACCTCTTTTTAGAGTTTGAATGAGCAAATTAGAAGAGAAGACCAGTTGCAGACACGAGGAGGCGACGGCTAGGGCAAGGAAAGACTTGAAAATCATCAGGAAAGGCTCGAGAGATGCTGGAGAAGGAGAGAAACATCAATCCGTACATCGGTAACACAATAGGAAAGATCGAGGCATCGGATTTCCTAGGTTTTATCATGTTTAGGATTGTGTTATCTTCATTGTCAGTAAACTCCATGAGTGAGTAGATTCCCAACTATGGGATAGGGATATCGGATTTGTAACGGATGTACAAGTTATGCGTTAATGCTTAGATCTATCGTCACTACAAGAAAATCAGGTTTTAGGGACTGAAAAATCAGTCCCTAATCGATCCCTAAACAGGTTTAGGGATGGATTAGAGACGACCAGCGGTAGTACCCAATCGCGCGACTCTAAATGCTATCCGTCCCCAATTCGTTCCTAATTAGGGACGAAAATTTCAGTTCCCAATCCGTCTCCAATTAGGGACGGAAAAAGTAGTCCCCAAACAGTCCCTGGATTGGGGACGGGTTGTTTTCGGTCTCTAAAATTTGGAGACGGACCACTGAATCCGTCTCCAAATTTGGAAACGGCAGTCGCCCGTCTCCAAATTTGGAAACAGCAGTCGCCCGTCTCATTTTGCTTGCGGTCTCCATAGATTGATACAATCTTTTTAATCTGTCTGTAATTGATAAGTACCACATACAACGATATGGAACCGATTTCCATTCTTTGTTAAATAAAACCGATCTTTTCCACAAAATAAACAATTACTCATCTCCGATGTCTCTCTCCAAAAAATCATGCAATTGTCTTGACAAACATCAATAATTTGATATGGCAATAAACCCAATTCTTTGATCATCTTCTTTGTCTCATAATAGGAGTCTACTGCATTATTATCTTCTGGCAAATAATCTCTTACTAATTGCAATATCTAATCCATGCAATTCTCAGACAAATTATTTTCAGTCTTCAAATTCATCAAACGTGCAGACAGAGATAACTGTGATAAACCACTCCTACAACCATCATAAAGTGGATTCCTAGCACTTTCTAGCATTTCAAAAAAACTTTTTGCTTCTTCATTCGGATCTTCTTCAATATTTTCGTTTCTTTCACGGAATACATTTTGCACCATTTCCACATAGGGGTTCATTTCTACATCTTGAGAAGACTCAAATTCATCATGATGTATAGTGCCCCTAAAGTTTTCCACAACATTACTAGATCGTGGTGCAAATTTTTCTCCATGACATAACCACATGAAATAATTCGGGGTAAATCCTCTTAAATAAAGATGCTTCCAAACAGTTCTCTCATTAACAAATTTTTCATTCTTCCATTTGACACATGGACAAACCGACGTACCCGTTTCTTTGTAAACTTGTTGATTCGTCGCCATTGTCATAAACTGTGTGACGCCTTCTATAAACTCTTTCGATACGCTTTGAGATTCTGGATCAATTCTTCTGTACATCCATTGTCTAGAATCGAAAATGTTCGATCTTGATGAAGATGCCATTATATCGCAAACACTATAGAAGATATGGGGTGAAAAATATGAGAGTTGCTTATGAAAAACGGATCAATGGTTGAGGGGTTAAATAGATTATTTATACACGAATTAGGAACGGATTAGGGACTAAGAGATTAATTTTCCGAAAAATCGTCCCAAAACCGTCCCTAAGACGGTTTTTAAAGTTCTAAATTTAGGGACGGTCCCAAATCCGTTTCCAAATTTGGAGACGGATGACCTGCTCGTCTCCAAATTTAGAGACGGATGACCTGCCCGTCTCCAAATTTGGAGACATATGACCTGCCCGTCTCCAAATTTGGAGACGGACGACCTCACCGTCTCCAAATTTGGATACGGATGACCTGTTGTCTCCAATTTAGGCACGTATTACTATTCCGTCTCTAATTGGTCCGCATTTAGAAACGGATTAGGCACGACTCCTCTGTACCCAAATTTGAGGACGGATTAGGGACGGATTTCATTTTTCATCCCTAATCCGTGTATAATCCGTTTCTAAAGTTAGGGACGGAAATGTCGGTCCCCAAATTCCGTCCCTAATCTTGAATTTTCTAGTAGTGCGTATTGTTCTTGATATTCGGTTCTATAATCAACATCGTAAACGCTTATACTAGTGCTGCCCGCTCAGTAACGTAGGAATTCGTATTTTGCTGGAAGGTTAAAATATAAATCCTGAACTGTTGAATTGTAGGTTAAGTTTGATTAATGAGAATCTGACCAATCGGTTAATCGACTTATGAATTAGGATTGCGCGCGTAACGCTGCCGTAGTCACGAGTTAATCGCTGCTGGAAGGTAGGATTGCACGTAATTATGGTTAGGAGGTTTAGGCTCGGCAGAATCACTCCTCATCTTAGAGCATGAATTTCCCGTTATCAAGATAATTCGATAGGTTTATGATTCTTAGTTGTTACATCCTTGCGATTCCCCGTATCCCGAAACCCGTAGTGTTCTTCATCGTCAAGTCTTCCGTATCCTTTTATTGCTGTCACCATTTAATTTAGTTTTCTAGATATTTACACCACGCTATCATCTATTTCTCACCGTCTTAGTTTAGTGATATTCTTAGAAAAGGCTGCATTAGTCCCTAGAGTTCGACCCTAGTACTACACGAACCGTATACTTGCGGTAGAGTGGTCTAGAAAATATTTTAGCTTGAGTTTCCGCACATCAATTACCGCTAAAGCAAACCTAACCGATCAACTAGCACATCGAGAGCAAATTCGGCCTAATTAAGTTTTCAGTCTTCATCCTAGGTTCACGAAGGCTACCCACGAGAAAGTAAATCAAAGAAAAACTAGACAAACCACCGTAACTCTCTCCACCAAACAAGACTTCAGACAAATGCTAAACCTAGAACAACCGAGGATACTTGTTTCTTTTCCGAGATTTTTCTTTCTTCTTATTTTTTTCTTTCTTTCTTTTTCATTATTTTTATATATCTTTTGCTTTTATGTCTTATGTTTTTTTCTTTTTCTTTTTCTTTTTATGCAGACACACTAGGCTTCTAGGACGTCGGATTTGATGGGATCCAGCCTCTACTTAGACCCAGACTACCGATGACGGTATACTCATGCATCTCGTTCAAGAGTGCAGCGGAGTAGGTGGCGTTTTATTGTGCCATGCTCTTAGGACGTAGAAAGATGATTGCCAACCCACCACTTAGACCCGAGCCATCGAAAGAGTATCAAGGTCGATGCACTCATATCGATTTTAGATCATGCTTTTAGGCATTATTTCTATCGACAGCGGAGTGTTAGTGTGCGCTCTTAATCTGCAAAATAAGCTCGATCTCATACGATATAGTAATCCTCATAGAAAAGTGAAGTAAAGCATCATCTACACGAAGTATGGCCATCTGGATAGAGAGAATAAACGATAAACTAGCCTAGCAACCTCGTCTAAACCCCCCACAAGCAACACTAGGATTCCCAAAGAACTACAACCTATTGTTTTTCAGCCGACTGATAAGCTCTAACGCTTAGGGAAAACCTAGCTCAAACATGCAAAATCTCACAAAAAAGGCAAACTTCTTAAGCATCCTAGGTTCAGGGTTCATCTCAAAACGTGGCACCGGACAAGTGCCTGGGACGACTCTAACTCACGAAAGCAAAAACAAGCAAAAAACTAAGAAATCAAAGAGAAAATAAAAGAAAATGAATCAAAATCACCTGAAAAACGTGAGCTGCTCCCCCAGACTTGAATTCAACGGCGTCCTCGACGTGAAGCTCCGATGGAGGGTAAGGGAAGTGAAGTCACGTTTGTGGTGGTATTTTTTGTGTTTTTTTTAAATGCAAAATTAACCAAGTCTTAAACTAAAAACTAAGAAAAATAAAAGCAAAGAGCTGGGTTACCTCCTAGAAAGCGCTTATTTAACGTCTTTAAGCTTTGACGTCTCCATTCCTCATGTGCGCGCGACGGGTTGATCGGAAAGGGAAATGGAGTTTCCATTTTCGATCGGTTGAGCGGCTGTGTAGAGCTTTAGCCACTGTCCATTAGCTTTGAATGTTCCACTCGATTCGCTCCATAGTTCCACTTCTCCATGTGCGAAGACTTCTCGTACCTGAAAAGGACCAGACCAACTGGACGGTAGTGTGCCCGAGAAAAGCATAGGACGAGAATTGAAAAGTAGAACTAAATCACCTGGTTGGAAATCATGAGGTAGGATCTTCTTGTCGTGCCGTCCTTTAGTCACTGCTTCTTTCTTTGGCACGTCATGCACGGGATTTACTTGTTTTTGCTGTCCGAGGTTGGAGAAAGGGTATCTGCATTAAAAATTTTTATGACATCTTTTTCCATTACCTCGTGCAAGTGCGGGTGCGACCTCCTTTGAGTGTCGGTGGGAGGTTCGTGGGTGTCCTCCGTATAATTTCCGTGCATACACATTAAAGAGCTGACTCTCCTATGCTTTTTTACGCGTGTGGGTTGTTTTCTCATCTCATCTGCACTCAAGTTAGCATTCAAAACAACAGGGTGTATTTTATCGCGTTCTACGTGCTCATACCGAAAAGAAGACGGAGGTGGCTCGGGCTCAAGTTTGGACGTCTTTTCCGCTGCGAAACCAGCATGCATACCATGTGGTATCTCCTCACATGAGGCGTCTCCTAGTGCTGCAATAGCACTCATGAATTTCGTGTACATCTCAGCTCCTTCGTCCGCAAATCCTGCATTATCGCAAACTTGTGACAAATACCGTACAAGAGAATCGGGCATACTCACTTGATCAAGCGTGTCTTTTGATAACTCGTCCAGCGAATCGACTTTAAAGCAAGACTCCTTGGATAAGGGTCCGTTCATGGGACTAGAAAAGTTGAATTCTGTCGTCTCATCTCCGACACGTAAGGAAAGCTTTCCTTGTTGTATGTCTATCAGGGCACCTGCAGTAGCTAGAAACGGTCTACCAAGAATAATAGGTATTCTAGCATCTTTCTTTATCTCAAGTACAAAAAAATCAGTGGGAATGCAAAGCTTACCTACCATGGTGAAAACGTTTTCAACAATTCCCACCGGATATCTTACCGAACGATCCGCGAGGCGTAGAGACATCTTTGTAGGTTTGAGATTCCCGAAGTCCATCCGCTTGAAAAATGAGTGTGGCATGATGCTCATGCTTGCTACTAAATCACATAAAGCATTTTCAATATCAAGATTACCTATTGTACATGGAATGGAGAAGCTTCCGGGGTCCTTCAACTTTGGTGGCAGCTTGTTCTTAATGACAGCGCTGCATTCCTCGGTGAGTGCTACTGTCTCGTTCTCTTCGATATGCTTCTCTTTGTAAAGAACCTCTTTGATGAGTTTGGCATGATTAGGCATCTTTTGGAGGGCTTCCAAGAATGGGATGTTGATGTCAAGCTTCTTGAGACCCTCTACGAATCTACCCACTCGTCCTTCATTCTTACTGCTCACCAACCGTTGAGGAAACGATATAGGAGGTTTGTACGCCGGTGGAGCAATATATGGTTTATCTAAATCTGGTTCAACCCCTTCCATAATCACAATCTTACCTTTGCCTCTTTTCATGGACGTACCAGCTGCATGGTTTTGCTCATTGGAGGGCGAATTCTCAACCACATCACCGCTGCACATAGAAATAGCATTCACGTAGTCTCTCGGGTTCAATTCGGGTTTACCTGGAAGCTGTCCGGGATTCCGAGAGGATGAGGCAGCTTGCTGTGCTACGGAGTTCTCTAAACTCTTCACATGATTGTTCAAGGATTCCATCTAAGTTTTGAGCTTGCTAATCGCTGTCCCCACATCCGCAATATTGAATTTGGTTTGAGTTGAATGTTGTTGCCTTTGCTCCTTGATAAATTCGAGCAGTACCGCCACAAGGTTTGACGAAGGGGCTTGAGGAGGTTGAGGAGCTTGCGGAACTTGCTGAGTTTGCTGAACTTGCTGGATGTTTTGCTGAAATGCTTGCTGCCTTTGCTGAAACCCCGAATACTTTACCAGTTGGGTTGTTCGATACGAAAGATTTGGGTGATTCATCCAATTCGGGTTGTAAGTATTCCCAAATTGAGTGTTTCCTTGCTGCAGGATATAATTCATCTGTTCGAAATCCTCATTACAGTGCATTGATACGCTACATGCTCCGTATCTCCACAGTTCACACAGTACATGGCATTTGCTACGTTGCCCGTCGCTCTGCTCTGATTCGGCTCGTATAGGCGACGAGTGTTGTTAGGCATACCTCTCGGTGTTGACCACATGGTGTGGTTCATGGCAAGGTTATCGTCAGTTCGTATGCCTCCTCGACGCTCAGATCCATAAATGATCCTCTAGCAGCAACGTTATCCAACGTCGTTCGGTGTTCATCTGAAATTCCGTTGTAAAAGGTTTGGATAACGTACCAATGCTCGAGACCATGGTGTGAACACATCTGTAGAAGATCCTTAAATCTGCCCCACGCCTCAAATAAAGTTTCTCCATCTCTGCATCTGAACATTGTGGTTTCCCCCTCATCTGAATCGTCTTGCTCGGAGGAAAGAAGCGTGATAAGAAGAATGTGCAGAGCTGATCCCAAGTAGTGATAGATCCAGCAGGAAGCGATTGCAGCCAAGTCTTCGCTCGTCTCCAATTGAGAAGGGGAAGAGACGCAGTAAGATCGCGTCCTCTGAGATCCTGTGTATTTTTAATGTTCCTGAAAGCTCTAGGAAGTCTCTGAGGTGTTGATGGGGATCCTCGTGATTTCCACCCATGAATTGCTTCTGATAAAGCATGTTAATCATCGCCGGCTTAATTTCAAAGTGTTCCCTAGCAATAGCAGACATCCTTATGGCTGTTTGCACGTTGTTCATGTTCGGCACCACGTAATCTCTGAGGCAACGTGGTGGAGGAGCCTGTGGTTCTCGCGGTTGAGGCACGAGTTGCTGTTGTTGTATTTGTCCATTGCCGTTCTGATTATCCATCTCTCGTTGATCTGAAGGCTCTGCAAAGGACAAATAAAGAACGATTTACATAGAAAGAACAAAAGAGAAGAAAACAAAAACAAAAACAAACAAGAAAGATTCTAGGCTCGAATCTAAGACATGTTGACAATAGTCCCCGGCAACGGCGCCAAAAACTTGATGCCTTATCAAAGTTAAACAAATAACCTAAACTACCTACAAGTGCACGGAACGTGTGTAGTACTTCAGGTTTCGATCCCACAGGGACTACGCAACACAACCTAAACTCAAACTACGAATCAAACTTGCTAACGAGCGAAATATGGTTTCGAGAATGAAATACTAAAAACAAATAAACAAACTAGTTCTTAAGAATGAGACAAACGTTCCAGGAAACCGGTTTCACCACAAGACTACCAAAACCAACATTCAACCTATCTATCATGCAATCCCAGTCAAGTTATCTAAGACAGACGATCCTAATATGATATCTACCCTCTCTCGAGGCATGTACAAGTGATCTAATCAAGTTATCCCTTACTTTCGTGGCTGACACCTTGAACTAAACCCATAAGACCTGTGATTCATCCGTTTTACCCTCAACCGCTGCTACCCTACTTTCGTGGCCTAACCTGGTTGTTCTAAACCTGATCTTCTAGGACTAGAATTCTCCTTTCAGTCCTTCTCCAAACCCCTAACACATGCATTTACTTGGCCTTTGTAAATACAAGTCATTCAAGCTCTCAGATAAAGAATAGATAAACAAAAACGGGAAGATGCATTCAAAGATAAATCAAAAGTGGGTCCGGGATAGCCAAGGGCTAATCCCTTCTCCTAGAACAAAACAAACTACTCGCTCATGCGTCCGTAAACAAACATAAACGAAATAAAAGGTCTAAGGAACATGAAAACCTAATGAAACCGAAGTTCTGGGTTGATCTCCAATGCTCCTTGTAAGTCTCCTTTGTAAGAACCTCTTCCTTCTCTCAACTCTCTCTCTCTCTTCGATCAAGAATTGAAAACTAAGTGAATGAGTTCAACCTCTCACTCCTCTCCTCTTCTTTCCTTCATCTGTTCTTTCCTTTTTCCCTCCCTTTCCTTCTGGACGTTCAGTTATTCCTTATGTTGCAACAGCCATTGATTGTTGTCTTTTTATGAGTTTCCATTCTTGAATAAGTTGGGTGACGTTTCCATTAGTTTCTCCAGCAAAATATCACTTATTCCTCTTCTCTAAAGTCGTTATCCTTATTGTATAAGTCCCCAACAAACTCCCATTTTCTTAAGTAAAATTAACTTATTTGGAGTTGCAGGTGACGGACGCGACCCGCGCGGGCAGGGCAAGTGACCCGCTCGGGTACGGCGTGGAAGGCTGCGCGGGATTGCAATGAGAAAAGAGGCAGCCCGCTCGGGCTGAGGTGATGCCCGCTGAGGCTCAAGTGATGCTCGCTCGGGCTCAAGTTCTTCCCGCTCGGGTTGAAGCCCCGAGCGTGGTATTTCTCGCCCGACTCGTGCTCAATTCTCTGGAAAAAATCACTATAACAAATGCTCGCTCGGATTAGGGAGTTACCCGCGCGGGTAGTGGCTATTCCTTGCCGATTCGCATCACATTTGTCCCATGTTAATCCTCGATGCTGGTACTTTGTCTCGTGCACGCCCTTTAGCTCCGAAATGAACCGAATACGCATAAAAACCTGTAAGAACATGAAAACAAGATAACAAGTAAAATGGATACAGAATTATACGTAAAGCGTCGCATCTATATCATAAACATCTCTAAAATTGTGCAAGAAATACGTATGAAAACGAGATGATAAATATCGTAAGCTCTCTCCTGAGATGTCATCAGGTTCAGCTTATCTTCCTTCCTTCCCCAGCCAAACGTGAAACAGAGCGACAACTTATCTTCTTTCCCTTCCCCTTCCCCAACCAAACGAGAAACAGAACGACAACTTATCTTCCTTCCCTTCCCCATCCAAACGAGAAACAGAGCGACTCTTCCTCTCTTTGAATTGTCGGTAGAGTCCCGTAGAGAAACGACGCCGGGATTTGACCAGGATTCGATCATAATGAGTTCCCAGGAATGACTTCTATCCCCAAGACACGATCCTCACGCAGTTCGAGCTCTGATTCAGATTGTGTGGATCTTTTGGGTCAGAGCCGTCCCCCTTCGTTTCGTATTTATGTGACTGGAAGTTCCGATTATGGATCGCATCTGAAACCTAGGGTGAGGTTGATCCAGTTGTGATTTAAGATTTATTACTTAATTTTGTGCGTGGTTTCATGTATCGTTTGATATATATCTTCGTCTTTCATATGATGTCCATCCAATTTATCGTTTCATGGATGGATCCATTGCTTCTGCATTGCTTTCATGTGAGATTTTCTACTTCGTGGGTATACGCAATTTTTTTATAATAGAGCAAACACTAAATTATTGTTCATTTTCGTCTCGATTGTAGAACCTTATGTAGAACCTGTTGTAGGAAGTCATATTCCGATTGATGAATCGAGGTATGTCACTTTTCGTCTTACATTATTTGGTTTCCCGGAAAATTTTGTGGTTCTAGGATGATTTTGGTTGATTTTGGTAACCACTTCGAATTTACCCAACGTTGTATCTTAGTATGTTAAAACTCAATGTTATAAGGTTTCTGTTTACTTCCTGGGAAAGCTAAATAAAATTTATTATTCAGACAAGACAAGAAGAATCTCTAATGGTTCATATGTTTTCGTTATAGACATTTGGGTATTGATTTAGGTTTGTGCTATGTCTTGACTTTCCAGCAGAAAGTATGGTTAGATAAGAGAACATGAGCTGTCTGTTTATCTGTTTCAATTAGGGGTTTATCGATTACTGGCATTGATGATCGGAGATGTTGGAGTCATATTCCATCTGATGAATCGGGGTAAGTCTCTTTCCTCTTACATTGTTTGGTTTCTCGGAAAATTTTGGGGTTTTTGGATGATTTTGGGTGGTTTTGGTACCCACTTTGGAATTTACCCGACGATGTATCTTAGTATGTTGAAACTCGATGTTATCAAGTTTCTGTATACTTTCTGGGAAAGCTAAATAAAATTTATGATTCAGACAAGACAAGAAGAATCTCTAATGGTTCATAAGTTTTCGTTATAGACATTTGGGTATTGATTTGGGTTTGTGATGTGTCTTGATTTTCCTGCAGAAAGTATGGTTAGATAAGAGAATAGGAGTTGCATGTTAATCTGTTTCAATGAGGGGTTTATCGATTACTGGCATTGATGATTGGAGATGTTGGAGTCATATTCCATCTGATTACTCGAGGTAAGTCTCTTTTCCTCTTACACTGTTTGGTTTCCCGAAAAATTTTGGGGTTTTAGGAGGATTTTGGTACCCACTTCCGAATTTACCCAATGATGTATCTTAGTATGTTGAAACTCGATGTTATCAAGTTTCTGTTTACTTTCTGGGAAAGCTAAATAAAATTTATGATTCAGACAAGACACGAAGAATCTCTAATGGTTCATATGTTTTCGTTATAGACATTTGGGTATGGATTTGGGTTTGTGATGTGTCTTGATTTTCCTGCAGAAAGTATGGTTAGATAAGAGAACATGAGCTGTTTGTTTATCCGTTTCAATGAGGGGTTTATCGATTACTGGCATTGATGATCGGAGATATTGGAGTCATATTCGTTTGATGAATCGAGGTAAGATATCACAATTAGATTTTTGTTCCTCATGCTAATCAAACTAGATTATGGTATTCCTCTTAAGACACTAGAGATTTTGTGAATAACAATAACATCTCTTTGTCGATTAGTTTCCTGTTTCATTATGATCTTCATGTCAGAGATGGAGTCCGCAAGATCGGTTAATAATTGGGTGAACCAGATACCAAGATGTTGATGGAAGTGGTAATTTTCCCATTGCATTTAGAACTTCCCGACATAAGATTTGACCATATTTTTTCTTCTTTTTTGTCTACTCAACCTAAAATAAAAACTTTCGTCCTGACATTAACTGAAACTCGCATGAGTTTGCTGCAGGCTGATGTCGATGGGAATGGATTCTTAGACTATTGTGCATTTGTAGCAGTTATTATTCACTTGCAGAAGATGGAGAATGATGGGCATTTCAGACAAGCTTTTATGTTCTTTGACAACGTCAATAGTGGGTACAAGGCGGAGATACTGTCGCATCCTTTGTCCGAGCATTTGTTGTCGGCTCACTTTTTCTAAACATCTTACTGTTGAGTTTTATACAGATAATCGAAGTAGCTTGTTGCAAGATGACACCTCTCAAATCTAACCTATACCATCATTTTGTAAGCTAAAAGATGTAAGGGTTATCATAATCCATTTCTTTATATTGTTTTATATATAAGATTTCCAATAACTTGCTATTGTTGCATCTGGTTGCAGTTTCAAAGGGTAATTTCAGATAAAGCAAAAAAATAAAAAATTCTTGTTTATATAATAGTTCTCAGTAAGCTCTGCAATCAACCAAAGGTATAAACTCCTTTTATGTATCCCTTCTGTAAATTTATAGATTTCGGTTATCCTTGTCTTTATGAGACTAATCATTTCTATTTCAACCCTCTAAACGCAATGTTTGGGTTATATGGTATTTATGTGCATGTACCTTTCAACATGTAAATATGATGATCTGTGCTGGGCGCAAAACTAATACTCGAGATAGTATATATGTTTGCCATCCTTATGTTCTTTTGTAGAACTTTTACACTGGAGCTGTACCTTTTTTAACTTTTATGACAGAGCTTTTTTTTTCCTACATAGCTAATCTACAATACAATAAAGAGCAATGGCTCTGGATCTATGGGGCTTGAGGATTGTTTAAAATATCTCCCTCCAGAGTCAAGTTTCTTTCTTTGGTTACAGTTTTTGTGTCTAGGGTTGTGAAAGTGCAACTACGTGTGATCTCAATGAAACCTTTTCTTTATAGATCTAGAACGTGGAGTGGTGGTGATAGTTCTTGGGTTGAACTTTTCTGAAAAAATGCATGTTTCAGCTGGGCTACTCACCAACCTACACCGGAAAACTGATGCCCGTATAGTCTTTGTCTCAAATTATACTCAGGTATACTGAATAATGGTTATTGAAGTTGGAAATAGAAGTTATTGCAGTTAATTTGAGTATCACAGTGCATCTAATAGAGTGCATACAACAATATGATTTAGATACCTCTTAATGGGTGTTGAACAGTTTCAATTACTGTTTGTTTTCAGTGATATGACCCACTCGGTTGTGGCTTAGTTATGGATGTTGCATTTCTATTCTAATGAAGTCTCCATTATGTCCTCTCGAACCTAGAGTCAGCTTATGTAAATAGAAAACTTTTTTATTTTATTGGTTATAGGCAACTTGTGAACACCTCTCCAATCTAACCTATACCATCATTTTGTAAGCTCACAAAATGTAAGAATTATCATAATCGGTTTCTTGATAATGTTTTATATATAAGATTTCCAATAACTTGCTATTGGTGCAATTTTCTCAGGCAGGGGGAGCTGCAACTTGTTGTAAGGTATTGTTGGTGCAATTCTCTATTGTAAGGAATAGCTGCAACTCCAATAGCAAGTAAATGCAAGGGCCAACTTGAGCATCTTCCACAGGGATCCCATCCCAGACGAGGAAACCCTAGGAGATTCTGACCCAGACTCTACCCTCTCACTCCACTACAGGTTTCAGATTCATCCAAGTCACTAGCTTCAACTACATCTCCCTCTTCACTGTCAGTTTTTTTTCTGGTTTTTAAGACGTTCTTTTTCTTTTGGTCTGAATCAATCACAGGGGCAGTTGAGGAACCTTAGTGAGAATAAGAGAAACAAATGTTTGAAAAGAGATTTTGTGGTGGTCCCTCTTCAAGTCCGTTCTTATACTCTCTCATGCCCTTTCTCTGTTTGCCGAGAAAAATGAAAAGAAAGTACACGAGAAAATTCGATCCTATGTTCTTCCACTTGTATAAACCAATCTCAAGCTTATGCTTTTGGACCAGTATAGGTGTTCTCATTTCTCCATTGAATATGTCGAATTCGGGTTCATTGTTTCATAATTACCGGAATCTGTATTCCCTTTGTTGAAACATTGGTAAATACTTAGTGGAAAATGAGTGATTATCCCCTGCGATTGAACCCGTCACTCATAACCCTCTTGTAGTTTTTGAAGGATTGAACACATCCTTGGTTTCACAAGTAGATGTGTAAGATCACCTCCTCTGATGATTCATTTTTGTATTAGTTCAAGAGAATCTACCAAATCATTGTTTTGGTCATTTTTTTGAATACTCTGGTGCTTGTCATTGTTCTGGAATGATCGTAACATATATACATGAAAAAAGTTTACATTTTAGTGTCATGACATGTTTTATGTATAGATTATCTTGGTTTAAGGGAATTTATTTGATTGAGGCCATTGTTGCTTCTCTTTTCTTCTCCTACAGATGGAGAGCTTGTCTAGAGAGAGTAATATAGATGGATGGCAGATATGCATGCTGCTAGGTTCAAAACACTTTTGTCATTGCACTAGCATATTAGGAATCCTCCTATATCAGCGAATCGGTAATTCAACAATGCTGAGATTGGTGGTATCCTCGATGATTTGGATGGCTTTAAGGAACCAGGCTCGAGAAAGAGGTATGAATCTCCTCCCTCTCTGTATTTTCTCTTTCATATGTTAATCCAACCAACGGGGCATTAAAAACTAGGTTTATGGAAGGTCCCCGAATTTGGACAAATCGGTCGTTCTTATTGAAACAGTTTTCATGGTAAATTAGCTCTATGACGAAGCACGGAAGTTGAAGGAATTGAATTCAAACCTTCAGGAAAAAATCAAAGAGTTTAAGGTAAATCCATTGTGTTCATTGTTGTGAAGGGCTTTAGATGCTCCGTTCATCTCATTTTAGTGTGTAAGATTTTAATATTTGTATATAGAAGGAGAAGAATGAGTTGTGAGATGAGAGGCAGAAGCTCAAAACAGACAAGGAGAAGCTCGAGCATCAATTTAAAGCGATGAAGGCTCAACCACAACTCTTCTGCTTGCAACACCTTCCAACAATCTCTCAAGTGCAAGCTCCTGCTATCTTGGTGAACGAGTAATCCAACAATGCAGCTATTGAATGTTTCCCCAATGATGGATGGGTTGAAAGAATCGGGGTCGATAAAGAGGTATGAATCTCCTCCCTCTCTGTATATTTCTCTTTGATATATTAATCCTACCAACGAGGCATTAAAAATTAGGTTTATGGAATTGAGGGCCATCATGGAGGCTAGAAGTTCTCCAAAAGTGAAAAACCATGTAGTTCTTATAGATGTAGTTTGCATGGTGAATCACTTCTATGGCAAAGCACAGAAGTTGAAGGACTTGAAATCAAGCATGTAGGAAAAAAATCAAGGAGTTGAAAGTAAACCCAATATGTTCATTGTTTGGAATTGGCTTTAGATCCTCCTTTCAAAGCATGTATGAATTGCATTTTCTCTTTGATATGTTAAACCGGTGTGTTAATTGCTTGAAAAGGGCTTTATATGCTCCTTTCATCTCATTTTAGTGTGTAACAATATGATATTTGTATGTTGGAGGAGAAGAATGAAATGCGAGTTGAGAAGCAGAAGCTCAAAACAGAGACAGACAAGCTCGAGCATCAACTTAAAGCGATGAAGGCTGAACTGCAAGCCTTCGGCTTGCAAAACCTTCCAACGGTCCCTCAAGTTCAAGCTCTTGCTATATCGATGAACCAGTAATCCATCAGTGCTGAGATTGATTGTTTCCTCGATGATTTGGATTAGTTAATGGAATCAGGCTCGAGAAAGAGGTATGTATGCAGTCTCCTAAGAACTAGGTGACTTATTAGGAAGTAGCTTTAGATGGAACATAAGTTTGTGGGTTTTGACAAAAAAGCTAACGGGGATGTGTGCATTCTTCTAGGGACTGGGTGAAAAGTAATTGGTTTATCTATGTTGAACTTAGATTAATGCAATTTGTTCGAGGATTAGGGTCTTATTGAGCGAACTTTCTACATATTCATAGGTTCTTCCAAAATCGCGAATAGGGTGGATGTTGAACTCGGTAATTGTGCAGTAGAAGTGAAGCTACTACATAGAAGTAAATGTCAAACCTAGAGCATGATGAAACAGAGAACTCTCATAGCGTGAAAGGTAATTCAAATTCAAGGTCTGGATCAAGCCAACGAATTCATAAAAATGGGAAATCTGTCCGGTGGATTGATCAGTTATATCATCACTTGCTGAGTCTACTTCTTCATTAACAAGGATAAAAAAGATTTTTTCAACCCTTCATCCCTTCCGGACAATTTGTTAATCCATTGTTAATATTTTTTTTATTCATATAGGTTGTGATATCAGATTTTCGATTGCGACTACTAGGATTGCAAAAATGCCTTCTTTGGTGTAAGGGCTCGGTGCAGGATATGTGATGTTCTATATTTGAAATTGTGCTGTAGTTTTGTTATTTTTGTTTATAAAACGAGTGATTTTATAAATTACGATGAAAATATCAATCATGACATATATGAATAAATATAGGATCAAATTAAATCAAATTTGTTTATATAAAAATAAATTTAATCCATACCAAATAAAAAACATCTTAATGTTAATATATTAACTAAATTATTACGAACATTTTTAAAAAATAATTATTTATACTTATGAAAATAATTATTCATATTCCTTATTCTTAATAATAAAAATGATTTACAATTATTTGAAAACAGGTATATTGAATAATATTGATCATAAATAATAAAAATATAATTTAATAAAAATTATAACATTGCATAATCTTATTCATAATAAAATTAATGATACTTATTAGAAAAAAATATCATATTATTTTATTATTTTTCTCAACTATTTTATTATTGATACTTATTAGAAAAAAATATCATATTATTTTATTATTTTTCTCAACTATTTTATTATTGATACTTATTAGAAAAAAATATCATATTATTTTATTATTTTTCTCAACTATTTTATTATTTTTATCAATTATTATTCATTATTTTCTAAATAATTTGATCAAAATGATTAAATTCCAAACAAATTTAAAATAGTCAAATTTTTTTGTTGATAACTTAATAAATATGAAAAACAAAGTATTAAGATTGATCCTAATACAAATTATCGATTTTATCTATTATAGTGTATTTTGATAATTACATTGTATGTTTCTTAAAAGTTATACATAATTCATTAATTCAATTGTTATGTTTCATATATGTATCAGTCAATACAAACGCATAGATTTTAATTTTCAATGTAGAAGTTTAAAAAATAGACTTAATAAGATGTAATGTGAACTAACAATGACAATTGTTTATAATATCATGAAATTTTAAAACGTAATCTATTGGAGTGTGATTGCATGATTTGTACTGGATTTTTTCACATGATTTTTTTCCAATTGGACCTGCATAATTTTTTAGGACTTAATTCAACTTATAACATGATTTAAAATCATTATTGAGTTATGAACATAATTTTTACTCACCTTACTTCAATGTTTAAACTACATAACATATTTCGTAAAAATAATCATGTTCGACGAATTTGTTATGCATTTTCGTTCAATTGTTGCTCGAATGATTTTCAAAGAAACAATCATGATCGTAACAGCCATTACTCTCATTATGATCAACTATATTCAAAAACTAGATAACATGTATTATTTTATATATTTTTTCAATGTAGTTCGTACCTATTCTTTCTAAATATACAAAAAAAATTTGTTAACACTTCGCCCTGTTCTGCTCCACACATCTACACAGATACACAGCTAAAGCCAATAAAGAAATTCAAACATAGAAAAGTTTTCAAAATTTCCAAATCATGTTCATATCTTAATAATTGCTCTTAAATCATGGTATTGATTAAATTTAATCCTAAATATTTATGAAGTTACGGATAAGAAAAATAATCATAAAAAACTACGTCGCAAATCATGCGATCGCTTTTTCCGACAATTTATATTCTACAATTTTAAATACATTGTAAACAAATTGCACTATTAGTTGGGGTAACTTCAAAAATACCCTCGTAGGGCTAAAACACTTCAAAAATACCCTTCCCGAAAAAGAAAAAATTTTTAACTTCAAAAGTACCTGTATAAATGTTGATATTCCCAAAATACCCCTGCGACCTTACGACCCAGTTCGACCCAGCGACCCAGTTTGACCCTGCGACCCTTGTCCCTCTGCGACCCTTGTTCCTCTGCGACCCTTGGACCCCTGCGACCCTTGTCCCTCTTCAACCCTTGTTCCTCTGCGACCCTTGTCCCTCTGCGACCTCTGCGACCTTTGGACCCCTGCGACTCTTGTCCCTCTGCGACCCTTGTTCCTCTGCGACCCTTGGACCCCTGCGACCCTTGTCCTTCTACGACCCTTGGACCCATGCGATACTCATTTATTATTTACAAATTATTTACATATAATGAATAAAATTTCGAAAATACAGCTCAAATCAAAATATGTTGGACCCGTGCGACCCTTCCGACCATTGCGGCCCTTCCGACCATTGCAACCCTTCCGACCATTGCGACCCTTCCGACCATTTTTCAAATCAAAATATGTTGGACCCGTGCGACCCTTCCGACCATTGCGGCCCTTCCGACCATTGCAACCCTTCCGACCATTGCGACCCTTCCGACCATTTTGACCCTTTCGACTTGTCTTTTCAATGTCAGACTACTGCTTTTTCCAGGTTCTAGCTATGCTTTTTATTTTACCAATGCCACATTGAAATTATTGTCTTTCTGGATTGTAGGAGTCCATTTATTTTTCGTTATAAATAGAGGAGGAAAAACCGTAAAGCTACAACAAGCACCAAATCATCTCTTGTTTCGAGTCTTTCATTCTCTCAAAAGGGCGATTTCTAACATCTAACCCTAAATTCTCTGAAAAATCCTTATTACCTTGTGACCGTTAAGGTCACATGGTCGACCCAGGGCATCGTGCTGTCTATTTGTTACTCAATGTCTTGGTAATCGTCGGACTCAGTCTGTATGCAGATACACACAAGTACTTACAACTTGGATGGAGGACTTTGTGATGT
>CM071873.1:30223597-30235194 GCA_036759665.1 Gynandropsis gynandra
GCGAACTCTTTTTACCGTCTGCATTTGCGGACGGATTGCGGACGGAACCTTGTTTGCGACGCTTATTTCCGGACGGGTGACGTCTGTCCCTAATCCGTCCCGAATTCCGTTTCCGGACGGATTAGGGACTGAATTTTCAGTCCCTAATTATCAAATTTCTTGTAGTGACCATTGCGACCTAACCGACTCACTGACACTAACACTCACCCGTTTCAAATCAATAAACTGAGTCTAAGATGGTCATGAAACTACTGCGACCCTTGCTACTCAACCGACTCACGGAGTCGAAGATGTTCATGCAACTCCTGCGACCCTTGCGACCTAACCGACTCACTGACACTGACACCCATTTCAAATCAATAAACCATTTTGTGACTCGAAAGCTTGCAAAACCCTAGAAATCGAACTACTTACACTTATTGACGCCATTGAAGATTGACTCGTGCTCTCTTCGTGCTCTCTTCGCCAGTTTCCTTCTCGCCAACTTCAAATCGTTCCCTCTCAAGTTCGAAATCACTTATTTCTTTCTTGCTATCAACTTTTAAACAGGTTTCACGGTGAAAAACTGTTCGGCTTTCTCGTTTTCGGCAGTTTTTCACGTCGAAAAACTGCCGAACTTCCATTTTTCCACGTTCGAACATTAAGGGCAAATTTGTCTTTTCTTCAGTTTTTATTTTTCGGATTTAATAATTATTTTGGGGAAGGGTATTTTTGAAGTGGTTTAGCCCTATGAGGGTATTTCTGATATTCCGCCCTATTAGTTTATATTACAACTTATAAATCTATTTTCAAATTTATACATTGAAAATTATATTTCGTGTGTTTGTATTGTTCTGTATGCATATCAAATCTGATAACAATGTTCATATTAATGGATTATGTATAAAATGTAAGATAAAAATATTTTAGTTATCACAAATCTGCGCGTAGCGCGTGTATCACCTAATAATTTTAATAATCTGGATAATTTTGTTAGTTTAGTTTGAATTCTATTTTTAATGAGCAATTTGTTTTGATTTAATAACTATTTTGGTTTTTAATTCATGTTGAGGTTATTAAGGTTATTTGATTAATTCGAATTCTCTGTTTTCAGACGACCACGATTGTTCAGAAATTTCTTGACAAATTACTGAAGGATTACGGACGAATACTGCAATACGTATGTAATCTGTCGAAAAATTGAAAGATGGAAGAGATGTCTCTAATCCATCCGGATTGTAGACGGATTTAGGACGAACCTTTCGCCCATGAGCAATTTTTGGATGAAAGAAAGGTCCATCTGAAATTTACGGACGAACAAGAGAACGGTTCGGAAATTTAAGGATGCGAAAACCTTTCGGAAATTTGCGAATGGCAAAAAGTTACTTTCGAAAAATTGGACAAGACGCAACCATCTAGAAAACGTCCAAAATTTTAGATGGTTTATGGACGGCTCGTTGGAAAATGTTGATGTGTTTAGTCCCTAATCCATCCGAAAATTGATTATATAAATCACACTAAATCTTCATTCGTTTCCAACACAAAATTATCAAATATTCTATTTCATATAATCTTCTTGTTTCTTATTACAATAGAATCATAGCCGAGATCGAATAATTTCGTTCCAAGATAATATATGTACAAAATAATTGGTTCAAAAATTCAAGATGTATCGAAGGAGTTTATGGAAGGTGTGTTTATAACGATGACAACAAATCAATAAATTTACAAAGAAACTCGTAAATTGGTTTGTCTTTGCGTTAAATGAAAAAATGATAAATTCTAGTGGTTTTATTTATAAAATTAGAACAACATGTAATTCTATAGTAATTAGTTAAAATAACGTGACATTTTTTTATATTCATGTTGTTAAGTTTTTTTTTGTTCTCATGAACCTTAACTGAACTGAAAAGGGTTTTGAGTTGTAGGTTTCGAACGGATTCTACGTGTAATCCATAAAGAGTATGGGTCAATTTTTTCGGGTCGAACAACCTAAAATGCCTAACTATAATTTTAAATTTTGATAGTATAATATTTTTAAAAGGGAAAATTTCATAATAATATTTCAAAGTTGATTGAAAATGAAAAAAATATTATGAATTATTTTTTTCTCATTTTGATGAATGAATTTTTCTATTATTTCACAATAATACATGAATATACATGTTATATTCATAATAATAAATGAACTTTTGAAATTTTTTCATGATCAATTTAACGATGTTTATGCTTTTATATCAATTAGAATTAATTTCAAAAATTTATATATTAGTCTGGAACTAACATTTTAGTTAATGTATTATTATAAAGTAATAGACAAATTCATGCATAATTATGTAAAAAAATAATTTTGTTAATTTTTGAGACATGTTCGAAAATTTATATGACATTTATTTTTAAAAAATTATGATTAAAATTTAAGGTGAAAAAATATTTTATATAATTTCATTAAAGTTGACCATTTTGACCTACGGATTGATTTCACTTTGAGTTTAAGTGGGGGGATTATCAAAAATACCCTTGTAGGGCTAAAGTGCTTCAAAAATACCCTTGGCTGAAAAAAAAAAGTTTCAACTTCAAATCTACCCTTAAAATATTGATAATTCCATATTACCCTTGACGACAATTTTTCTCTCTCCTCTAGAGCACCTCTACTTCTCGCGCGAAAATTACTGTTCACCACACCACAACAGATTCGGCGAGAGTAGCTTGCAATCGGCATCAGATTCGCTGCCAATAGGTTGAAATCCTTTGTTGTCAACAAAGAAGCTTGCAATTAAGCACGTTCCGCAGAAAAACCAGGTATGTATAGTGAGTTTTTCGTGTTTCTCTTGTGTTTATTGCAATGTCAAAGGTGACAGAGTGGGTCACAGAGTCGTACGGTCGCACTAGGTCACAGAGTCTCATCGAGGGGTCAAAGGGATCAAAGGTCGTCGCAGGGGTCCAACGGTAAAGGGGTCCAAGGGTCGGATGGGAAAGGGGTTGCAAAGGGTTCAAAGGGTCGCATGGGGCCAAGGGCGGATGGGAAAGGGGTCGCAAAGGGTTCAAAGGGTCGCATGGGTCTAAGGGTCGCATGGTAAAAGGGTCACAAAGAGTTCAAAGGGTCGTAGAGGTAAAGGGGTCGTAGGGCTCCAAGGGTTGCAGAGGTAAAGGGTCGCAGGGGTCCAAGGGTCGCAAGGAGCGCAAGGGTCGCAAGGGGTCGCAAGGGTCGTTTTATGTTTTTGTTACAGGTGTAATGGATACGGCGGGTGAGAAAATCACACTGATTTATTTTTTGTATGATGGTAAATGGGAAAAAAACCCAAATGGAGAATTTGAATGGGTTGGTAGAGTTCAGGAAAACCAGAGAGTATTTTTCTTATGTCCTCCGGTTAGTCTGACATACCAGCAACTGATTGATGAGTTATGCGCAGAGATGATGGTGGATAATAATACAACGAAGTTGAAGTTAAGCTATTTGCCCAATATTTGTGAAAATAGGAAGCCGACATATATAATGAATGACAAACATCTTATTTGTTATCTGTTCGATCGCATAAGAGGAATTCGACCACTGCTGTATGTGGAGATAGAATCGGCAGGTGGGAATTGTGAAATCGAAATTGGGGGGGGAATTGAGCCTCTAATTCCTGCTTTTGAGAGGGAAATTGAGCCTCTAATTCCTGCTTTTGAGAGGGAAATTGAGCCTCTAATTCCTGCTTTTGAGAGGGAAATTGAGCCTCTAATTCCTGCTTTTGAGAGGGAAATTGAGCCTCTAATTCCTGCTTTTGGAAGCATTGCTAAAGAAGGTGAGGATCGAGGTGTTGTAGATTATGATGACTGTGTTATTGTAGATCTAGATAAAAGTAGAGTTGATGAGAGTAATCCGGAGACGGATGATTCTGATAGTGAACATACAAGCGAGTTAAGAGAAGAATGTGGGTGTGCCATGACTGTGGTAGTTGATGGAGTTGCTTGTGACAAGAATAAAGTTGTTTCTGATGTGCGAGCAGAGTATAAGTATGGTGATGGTGAGAACAACTCGCAAATGGTTGTTCACAATGGCGAAAATAATATCTTCGAGTTCGGAGATGGATTGGATCTTAAAATTGGGCAAGAGTTTGATAGCAAGAAGCATGTACAGGCATTTGTAAGGAAGGGTTCAATCGAAGCTTCGTTTAGATATACAACATTGAGATCTGATACGAAGCTGTGGGAAGTACGATGCAAGTTTTCCGGAAATGGTTGTAAATGGAAATTACGTGTGGCAGCAATCCCGAATTCCAAACGGTTTAGTGTGAGAACACATCATCCCATTCATAATTGTTCACCTGTATGTAAACGCACCGAAGCTACAAAGGGTACAGCGCAAATGGTTAAGGATTATTTGAAGGAGGAATTTGCCGGAAGTTATGAAACACCTCCAGCAAAAGAATTGATGGCTCGTGTAAAAGCAAAATATGGTGCCAATGTATCGTATTTGATGGCATTAAGAGGCAAATGCGGTGCTCAAAAGGATATTCGTGGTGATGACTTTGAACATTATAGGAGGCTTCCAGGGTGGTTGCACATGTTTTATATAAGAAATACCGGATCTGTCGCAGATCTACTGTTCGACAATGATGGGAAAAGCTTCAAATACCTTTTTATAGCTGTCGGAGCGGCTATAAGGGGATGGAAATACATGCGTAAAGTGGTTTCCGTGGATGCGACGTTTCTGACAGGAGTGTACAAGGGAGCATTGATTGTGGCGACCGCGCAAGATGGTGAACATCACCAATATCCTCTTGCATGGGGAATAGTCGACAGAGAGAAGGACGAATCATGGACGTGGTTTATGTCAAGATTGCAACAGGTGGTACCGGACGGACGTGATGTCGTTGTGATATCTGATCGCCATAAAAGCTTGATCAAAGCAGTCAAAGAAGTGTATAAAGAAGCTGATCATGGTTTTTGTGCGCGTCATATATCGCAAAATATAAAGAGCTACGTCAATAAAGGCCATGGTAGAAAGACTTCAAGGGGTGATATTGTGGCGGAAATGTTCTTCAGATGTGCGTCAGCATACACGGAGAACGAATTTGAAGTGCTATTGAATGATTTGAAGGCCAGGTATCCTAATGTTGCAAAGTATTTGGAGAAAGAGGAACTTGATCCCGTTAAGTGGGCAAGATGCAAATTTAAGAGGGAACGGTACAACTTATTAACAACTAATGGCGCCGAGTCAATAAACTCAACGTTGAAGAAGTCAAAAAAATTTACGATCCTAGGGCTTTTAGATATTTTTTTGGGAAAGACAGTGGAATGGTTCAATAGGTATAGGTTGGAAGCAGCTACCGGTGATGATTCTCAAAAGTTAACACCTTACGTTGAGAAAACGTTACATGCACGGTTTGGACAGGCATCCAAGTATGATGTTATTGAATTGAACAGTCTCACTGATGAGTATGAGGTGAGAAATGAGATGGGTAGAAGATTTGTAGTGAGTCTTCAAAAAAGAACGTGCGAATGCAAAATGTTTGACGTAGATAAGTATCCATGCAGTCACGCAATTGCGGCAGCACATAAGGTTGGTAAAGGTGACAAGATACCAGATCTATGTTCACACTACTACCTTCGGGAGACATGGCGTTTGGCTTACCAAGAAACCGTGTATCCGGTTCCTGATTGCAGTGATTGGGACATTCCCCCTGAAGTGTCTCTGCATGTGTTTGAACCTCCTATAGTGGCTCAGAAAAGGCAAAGCGGGAGGCCTAAAGAGAATTGTTATCCTGGACCCGGTGAGGCTCGGAGAAGTACCCCATCTTCATCGAGACAAACCCCGTCTGCTGCGTCGAGACAAACCCCGTCTTCTTCGTCGATACAACCCATTTGAGACAAACCCCATTTGTGTCGCCACAAACCCCGTCTTCTTCGTCGGTACAAAAGCCATTTGTGTCGCCACAAACCCCGTCTTCTTCGTCGATACAAAACCCATTTGTGTCGACACAAACCCCGTGTTCTTCGTCGTTATAAAACCCATCTTCAAAAGCCAGCATTACTGGCAGTGTTTGGAACGTGACAACCAAGACAACGCCGACTTCAAAAAAAAGAAAGCCTTGTTAGTTAGTAATTGTGTAATACTATATTATTTGTATTATTTTGATTAAAGTTTTTGGGACTTTCATCCTTATAATTCGATAAATTCTTCATTATGACTCATGCGACCAATGCGACCTCATGCGAACAAATATGACTAATGCGACCAATGCGACCCTCACATGGATTAAATTAGAACACATGGATTAAATTAGAACCCATTCGACATTTTATCATTGTTAATCCGTAAATTCGTCGATTTCGTATGTATCGATCATTATATGCGACTTTACGACCAATGTCATTACCAATATGCCATTATCAATTTAGGATTAATATAGATTATAATATAAATAATATCGACATTCGAAAACAATGTTGAATTTATTTTTTGAAATTTTGTCAANTCATATTTGATGGCATTAAGAGGCAAATGCGGTGCTCAAAAGGATATTCGTGGTGATGACTTTTAATATTATAGGAGGCTTCCAGGGTGGTTGCACATGTTTATAATAAGATATTCTGATTCTGTCGCAGATCTTCAGTTCGACAATGATGGGAAAAGCTTCAAATACCTTTTTATGGCTGTCGGAGCGGTTATAAGGGGATGGAAATACATGCGTAAAGTGGTTGCCGTGGATGCGACATTTCTGACAGGAGTGTACAAGGGAGCATTGATTGTGGCGACCGCGCAAGATGGTGAACATCACCAATATCCTCTTGCATGGGGAATAGTCGCCAGAGAGAAGGACGAATCATGGACGTGGTTTATGTCAAGATTGCAACAGGTGGTATCGGACGGACGTGATGTCGTTGTGATATCTGATCGCCATAAAAGCTTGATCAAGGTAGTCAAAGACCGCCTTGGATATCTGATCGCCATAAAAGCTTGATCAAAGCAGTCAAAGAAGTGTATAAAGAAGCTGATCATGGTTTTTGTGCGCGTCATATATCGCAAAATATAAAGAGCTACGTCAATAAAGGCCATGGTAGAAAGACTTCAAAGGGTGATACTGTGGCGGAAATGTTCTTCAAATGTGCGACAGCATACACGGAGAACGAATTTGAAGTGCTATTGAATGATTTGAAGGCCAGGTATCCTAATGTTGCAAAGTATTTGGAGAAAGAGGAACTCGATCTCGTTAAGTGGGCAAGATGCAAATTTAAGAGCGAACGGTACAACTTAATAACAACTAATGGCGCCGAGTCAATAAACTCAACGTTGAAGAAGTCAAAAAAATTGACGATCCTAGGGCTTTTAGATATTTGTTTGGGAAAGACAGTGGAATGGTTCAATAGGTATAGGTTGGAAGCAGCTATCGGTGATGATTCTCAAAAGTTAACACCTTACGTTGAGAAAACGTTACATGCACGGTTTGGACAGGCATCCAAGTATGATGTTATTGAATTGAACAGTCTGTGTGATGAGTATGAGGTGAGAAATGAGATGGGTAGAAGATTTGTAGTGAGTCTTCAAAAAAAAAACGTGCGAATCCAAAATGTTTGACGTAGATAAGTATCCATGCAGTCACGCAATTGCGGCAGCACATAAGGTTGATAAAGGTGACAAGATACCAGATCTATGTTCACACTACTACCTTCGGGAGACATGGCGTTTGACTTACCAAGAAACCGTGTATCCGTTTCCTGATTGCAGTGATTGGGACATTCCCCCTGAAGTGTCTCAGCATGTGTTTGAACCTCCTATACTATCTCAGAAAAGGCTAAGTGGGAGGCCTAAAGTGAATCGTTATCCTGGACCCGGTGAGGCTCGGAGAAGACAAACCCCGTCTGCGGCATCGAGACAACCCCCATTTGTGTCGCCACAAACCCCGTCTTCTTCGTCGGTACAAAACCCATTTGTGTCGCCACAAACCCCGTCTGATGCGTCGTTACAAACCCCATCTTCAAAAGCCAGCATCACTGCCAGTGTTTGGAACGTGACAACCGAGACAACGCCGACTTCAAAAAAAAGAAAGCCTTGTTAGTGTTAGTAATTGTGTAATACTATATTATTTGTATTATTTTGATTAAAGTTTTTGGGACTTTCATCCTTATAATTCGATAAATTCTTCATTATAACCCGACCCATGCGACCCTCAATTGGAATAAATTAGAACCCATCCGACTCATTCGACCTCATGAGAACAAATATGACTCATGCGACCAATGCGACCTCATGCGAACAAATATGACTCATGCGACCAATGCGACCTCATGCGAACAAATATGACTCATGCGACCAATGCGACCTCATGCGAACAAATATGACTCATGCGACCAATGCGACCTCATGCGAACAAATATGACTCATGCGACCAATGCGACCTCATGCGAACAAATATGACTCATGCGACCAATGCGACCTCATGCGAACAAATATGACTCATGCGACCAATGCGACATCATGCGAACAAATATGACTCATGCGACCAATGCGACATCATGCGAACAAATATGACTCATGCGACCAATGCGACATCATGCGAACAAATATGACTCATGCGACCAATGCGACATCATGCGAACAAATATGACTCATGCGACCAATGCGACATCATGCGAACAAATATGACTCATGCGACCATACGACCAATGCCATTATCAATATGCCATTATCAATATGTCATTATCAATTTAGGATCAAAATAGACTATAATATAAATAATATCGACATTCGAAAACAATGTTGAATGTATTTTTTGAAATTTTGTCAAACTCATCCGACGAGTTCTTAAAACACTACTATCACTTTTGTAGCACAAACATTGGTTATACACAACTCAAATAGGGACACATGGGTCATAATCTGTTTTAACCATTGATTGACGTTGTAAATGTATTGTTTTGATTGGTCTGTTACGGTTTATCATTATAAACCCCGTAAATTCGTAGATTTTGCATGTAATGTGACCGTGCGACCCATGCGACCCATGCGACCCGTAATTAGTTTGACGTTGTAAATGTATTGTTTGATTGGTTTTTGTCATTTTATCATCTTAAACCCATAAATTCGCCGAGTTCGCATCTATTCATCAATATATGCGACCCATGCGACCCTAATTTCATATTTGAAATTTTTTTAAAAAATAACATCTGCAGATCATGTCTTTTCGAATCCCCTCTGACAGCGAATCGATATCCAGGTCATGTCTTTTCGAATTATAGTCGTTTCCTTTTTAACAATAACGACACAAACTCTCTCTCTACTATCGTTCCTTCAATTTTTCCGAAAATGTTCGTGTTCCCTTGTTTCTTCAGAGAGATTTTTCCGCGCTATCTGGAAGAGAACTACATTGTAATCTTCTTCATCAGTCTCTCTGTCGGTATGTTACACGTAGAGAATGTAAAGATTTGACTTGTTTTTTCATTTTTTGTTACAGGACATCCCGACGATATTTTTCGATGATGTCATGTACGGGAACACGAGGGAAATAGCAACGCTTAAATGGACTGGGTCTATCAAAAGATGGTATGTCAAGTTGGATGGCTCCAGATTCACTGATGGGTGGAAAGATTTCGCCAACAACCTAGACTTAAGTGTTGGAGATTACTTACTTTTCACTCACGAAGGTGACATGGTCTTCCTTGTCAAGTTCGCCACTCCTGCTCCAAGGATTTTACGAGAAACTGTGGTACCAGTCACTCGTTCGAATCTGGCCGCAGATGAAGTGGTAAGTGACTTCAATATGGTTTTATTCCTTGCATGGGTAAGGATTTTCACGATTTTTATTCCTTTCTTCGGATGTCGCAGACACTTCCGATAGGATTTGCGAGGTCGAACGGTCTTTGCCATAGACGGTCTAAGGTATATCTGATGCTAGGATACTCCACGGCGTGGGAGGCACGGCTAAGGCCCGTGGCACGTGGTGGCGCTTCCATCAGCAGGGGTTGGAGAAAGTTTTGTCTCGACCATCGACTAACCGATTTGACAATGATTCAATAGTAAGTATTATTGTTAGTATCATTGTTTTGTGGATTTACTATTCTTATAACAAGGTTCGTGAGGAACAAGGGTGGCAGAGGTCCAAGGGTCGCAAGGGACGCAAGGGTCGCGACCCATGCGACTCATGCGACCCATGCGACCCATGCGACTCAACCGACCCATTCGACTCAACCGACCCATGCCATTCAAGTGACCCATGCGACCCTTGTCCATCTGCGACCCTTGAACCTTTGCAACCCTTGAACCTCTGTGACCCTGCAACCGTTGAACTAAATATTTAAAAATAACAATGTACCAAATATTTAAAAAATAACAATGTACCAAATATTTAAAAAATAAAAATGTACCAAATATTAAAAAATAACAATGTACAAAGTATCAAGTTAAGATTTGGGGAGGGATACGTTTTCCATTACTAAATATCTCCGCCGCCATCTTCTCACGCATGGAAAGAACATTGTCGTCGCAAATGGAGTGCAAATCATGCTGTTTTTTCGTTACCGCGGCTTTTAAGTATTTGTATGAGTATACACCACAGTTATTCCCGGTGTCGTTCTGTACACCTTGATAATACTCATATTTCCATTTACTTTGCCCACCTGCCAAAGAAGGAAACCCTCCGAGAATGAACATCTTGGGGATAGCTATTCTTAGCTTCTCAATCACCGGATCGATATTCCATTCCTTAAGCCTCGTCTGGCAGTCGTATACCTTGATGCATTGGGTTTTGAAATCCGCTTTCATGGCTACCCAATGACATCCCATATTAAAATTGTCTTGCGATGGAACGTTTAGAACCGCGACAAAGCCTTCGAAACCACTAATCGGTTCCGTACTTCTATATGCATACTTGCCCTCCAAACATTGACTAACAGGTTCCGGCAAAGTGTCCGTAGAGTCCAAATTCTCGTACGCCCAATGCTTGAGCATCTCCATGGCAAACATAGGAAAAACGTAAAGTTTCTTAAATAACCCGGGGAATGTCTTCATGTGGCAATACAACATCAACAACGCCTCCTCCAATTGCTGCAAAAAAAAAATTAAAACGCATGAATACATATGGCACAAAATGACCTCTGTGACTTCGGGTTTAAAATAACTTACATCATCTTCCAACCATACGTTGGGCGTTAATAAAACCTTCCAAAACTCTGGCCCCCGACCAACATCTAGTTCAGATTTCCACCAACTGTCATGTCCAGGGTTCTTCAGGAACGTATAAAGAGCAGTCAATTTTTCACCATTGGCGTCAATGAACGAAGGTTCTCGGGTTATCGAGCCATTTTCTAATCCCACGGGCGTCCACCAGAACAAAGGTTCTTCATCCACCTTGTTATCAGGTTCTTGAACCACCTTCTTTTCGGGTTCTGGCTCTTGCCCTCGCCCTCGCCCTCTACCTCTACCTCACACTGTTCTTGCTCTTTTCGCCGGTGGAGGATCAACATATGGCTTCCGTGATCTTAAAACTCGTTTACGAACCACCGGAGAATCCTTCGATAAAGGTCCAGCACCTGCATAAAATTTACTTTATTAAACATATGGCAACCAATGCGACCCATGCGACCTATGCAGACCCATACGAACATTTGACCTTTTGTGACCCATGCGACCTATG
>CM071873.1:30237215-30284302 GCA_036759665.1 Gynandropsis gynandra
CCGACTCACTAAGACAACCGACTCAAACGACCCTTAGACCCCCTGCGACGCTCAAGCGATGATTGCGATCCAAACTGACTCACTGAGACAACCGACTCAAACGACCCTTAGACTCCCTGCGATGCTCAAGCGACCATTGCGACCCAAATCGACTCACTCAGACTCAACAGACTCACTGACACTCACACCCATTTCAAATCAATAAACCATTCTGGGACTCGACAGCCTGCAAACCCTAGAAATCGACGCTCAACCGACCATCGCGACCCAAACCGACCCACTGAGACAACCGACTCTTGCGACTCAACCGACTCACTGAAACTCAACCGACTCATTGACACTCACACCATTTCAAATCAATAAACCATTTTGGGACTCGACATCCTCCAAAACCCTAGAAATCGATCTACTTACACTTATTGACGCCATTGAAGATTGACTCGTGCTCTCTTCTCCACCGCTGCTGATTCTTGCCATTTCCTTCTTGCCAACTTCGAATCATTCCCTCTCAAGTTCTAAATCACTTGTTCTTTCTTGGCTTTTACTCTCCCAGAATGCGGGTTTGGCTTTTACTCTCCCAAAATGCGGGTTTTCTCATGTTCGAAAATTAAGGGTAAATTTGTCTTTTCTCCAGTTTTTTATTTTCCGATTAAATAATTATTTTAGGGAAGGGTAGTTTTGAAGCGTTTTAGCCCTACGAGGGTATATCTGATATTCCGCCGTTTAAGTGATGAAAAGTATTTGGATTTTATAAAAAGTAGTCAAACAATAATTGAAGTTTCATCTATTTGATTCAATTGGTTATAAAAATGTTTGGTTTGGTTTTAAATATTAAAATTAAAATCACAGTTAAAACTTGAATTCTAAATGATTTAGTTATATTAGTTTTATTGATAATTATATTATATAAAATTGTATACTCTAAGCTATGATCAACTAGCAGAATCCTGGCCGAAATAACAAGTAACCACGTTTGTTTAGGGCTAAATTTCCTGAAAATTTCCAAACATCTTGGTTTTTGAAATTCTTTCCAAAACTTAGTAAAATATATAAATTTTCTTGAACCAACAAAACATAATCTTAAAATTTCAAATTTCATAATGATTTTTCCGAACCTCTCTATGCCATGTAGAATTCACAAAACAGATAACTTATGTTATATCCACTTTAACATGGCGCCGAAAAAATCATTTTCGATGAACATGATGGCAGCTAGGTCAGCCACAATCAGGTCGATGATGGAAATCTAGTTGGATAATCCGGTCAAGGAACCGAGTTGGTCGGGATCGGGTTACATGACCATTAATATTACGGACATCTTATTTATAAATACTAGTTCTCAATTTCATCGTTGTTCTTTAAGGATTTTTTTCTTCGTTGGCATTACTGTGTTTTGTCATATGTTGTTCTTTGTCAATTCTTTGTTCGTTTGCATCCGTTTGTTTTGTGCATTATGCTTCTTCTTCATCAATTTGTTTTGTTATTTGCTTATGTATCATATCCTTCGTTGATTTTATAATGTTACTATTTTTTGGGTTTAGGAGTCTCCATGGGATTCATTAATGTACTTTTTGACATTAAGGTTTGACCATTGGACGATTTCATGATGTTAGATGTGTCAGGTTATGTTAAAGATTTCATATTGTTTGGTCATTGTTTGAGGATTTTGTTGAGGCTCATTGTGTTGAAATGGATTCATGACTTATAGTGGAGTAATGTTTTTTTATTTTGTAATTCTTATTTTGGATTTGAGATGGCTAGCAATGGTGAATTATTTATCACGGTAAACACAAAAACTCCATTTAGTAGAGTTAGATGTTGTTGTGGTAAACCCAATGTATTACACCGCTCGTTATCGAAGGATAATCCGAGTATATGTTTCTTTGGTCATCTGGGATATAATGATGGGAATTCGTGTGAGTTTTTTCAATGGTATATAACGATGGAACTCATGTGAGTTTTCTCACTGGTATGATCAAGACAAAGTTCGTGGGTGGCCATAAATCGCAATACCGGTGGCGTGTGACGAAGTAATTGCAAAACTAAATGAGGGAAAAAGCTTATGGATAGAATCCAAAAACTAGAAAATCAATTGAGGAAAAGCAAAATGTCTCATCAATCAATGATGACTCCTTTATACATATAGAAAAATTGGTGAAATGTCGTTTGAAGATTATTATCATACTAAAGAGAAAAATCGAAAACTTAGAAACAATCATAGTTGTTCTTGGTATTGCCTTAATATACCGTAGATTTTTACAATGGTTACATCATATAAGTAAATAATATATATGGTTTGAAAATGTGTTAGATTCGACCATTGTGCTTTATATTCAAATCTCGTAATGTATTATTTTTTAGCATTATTGTTTGTAATTCTTTTCCAAATTCTATAAATCAAGCAAAAAATTACAGCCAAATATATAAATAAATAGGTTCCAAAATACATCTAGATCTCAAGTTCCATATTACATAAATAACTAAGTTTCAAAATACATTTGAGTTCACGAGTTCCAAAATAAATATGACAATAGGTTCTAAAATACATTCCAAATCACATTCCAAATCATGCCTGGTCGTAATATCCTTCAGCTGCATCAAAATGGATTAAGTCAATATGATGAGGAATGAAATTCGTAATATTCTTACCAGGGAAGGTATGGTATGATTTTAGTGTTTTGTTCATTCACTGATCGCTAGGAGCCACCACTGCATTCAATTCTAGTCCGTCATAAGGTTTTTTTATTAGAACTCCATCGTGGGAACCCTGCAACCAACATTGGAGAAGGAATAAATTAAGGTGTGAGGTAGTATCGCCTCTTTGTGTGCAAGCACATTCATTGGCTGACGAAATAATAATATCGGGAATGTTTCACTCATTATCGTGGAAAGGAAATTTTTACTCACAGGTTTTATCTCACGGACCTTTTTCTTGCTTTCTCTCAAGACCTCACTAATTTGGTGATCTACCTCACAATTACTCATTCTTTTGATCATTTATCCTTCTATAGGCACGGTTCATCTTCATAGGCTTCTTTGGGTGTAAGGGGTGCTAACAGGACTTGTTTCTCCTTGATTTTAAACGTCTTTCTTTTTTCCTTGTTTAGTGTCTCCATTGTCGTTTAGCCATTGAAACTTGTAGAGATTGTGATGCTTTCTGGTAATGAGTCCCAAATTATCAATAATCATAGTGCTTGCCACGTTCGTGCACTCCCACCATCTATGATGTTGCTACATACCTTCTCTTTGATAAACCCCTATGTGTAGAAGATGTTTTCCCACTGTTCTATCGCATCTTCCACAAAATGCATGTTAAAAATTCATTGCACAACAAGAAATTAAACCTTTGCGGCTTCGTACTCCTCATCACTTTCATCCAACTCTGCAACCTTAGGTTCCACATCCTCATCAAAAGCGGTCTCATCACCTCCATCTGCACGTACGACCCAATACTCTTGTTCGGAAAAACATTAGCATATTTTCCACGTCTTGGCACTTAAAACAAAGAATGTATCTATTATGCATAGGTGTTTCATGGGTACCTTTTTTATGCCTCGAGTTTGGATCGATTTTACTGCTAGTTATGCTCATGAGTTGTCATTCCTCTGCGTTTCAGTTGCCTTTGATCTTGGTAAGCAAGTGAATAAGATCTTCTATATTCAAGTAAGGATGGGTTTCTATGTGGTCATGGATATTAGGATTAAGTCTGCCTATAAATTGATCCATGGTGGCCCCACGATCCTCATTGATATTGGCGCGTATCATGAGGAAGTCCATGTGCTTGTAGTAGTCTTCCATACTCCTATTACCTTGTACCAAACGTCTCAAACATTGACTAGCCTCTCGATGATGCCGCATCATGGTACGTATCTCATCCCAAATGGTGATCACACACTCTCCAAGACACCTTCAAGAATACATGAGTTGGCCCCACCATGCTAGTGTGTAATCACTAAACTTGGTTGCTGAAATTATCACCTTCTTGATTTTTTAGTAACGATGGCACTTGAAAACCATCATCGTTTATCATTCCCATTACAACTAGACTAGATAACCTCAAACGCCACGAATGACACCACAGCACTTGTGATCTAGTGTTGATAAGTCGAAGAAGAACTCGGAATCTCTCCAAAGTGTGGTAGCTAAGTCTCGAGGATTAACAAGGCAAAATACTATGTCATTGATAAAACAAAGGGTAATAATGTCATACAAAGTGTCTTTTTTATAGGGACCAAATAATAATGGAAATAAACTGAAATAGTATAACTTATTTGGTCCTTCTACATGCTCCTTTGGTTTTTCCGCATGCTTATTTGTATGCTCTTTTGCTCCTTATGCACTTATCATACATATTTTATTTCTTCAAATTCATCATGCAAAGGAGTGACCAAAGGAGCTTGCAGAAGGACCAAAGGAGCATGCAAAAGGACTAACTAAGTTGTTTTATTTAAGTTTATTTCCATTTTTTTTACTTGGTCTCTATAAATAGATGACCCTTTTGTATGGCATTTTTACCTACATTTTTATCAATGACATTTCCCCTGCTAATCCTCGAGATTTAGCTACCAAAATCTTGGATAGATTATGAGTTCTTGTTCGTCTTATCAACACGAGATCACAATTGTTGTGACATGTTAGCGAAGAAAAATTCCAAGTTTTGCTATTCAGTTGCTAGGGAATTTCAGTCTGTTTCTATCCTTTAATTAAAAAAAAGTTGGTCTAGGTTCATATCATAGAGGAGTTACACATAAATGATGATGGTAAAGTTGCAACTCTGATATTCACTTTGACGAATGAGCAAAAATTAATAATTTTGAAATGGTTGAAAGATGATGTAAAATTTTCTAATGGTTATACATCTAACATCAGAATCCGCACTAACATAAGAGATAAAGTTGTCACTAATGAATTATGGTGTGTGTGTAAATCTCCAAAGTTATTCCATCTAGCAAAGCGATTGACTTTTATGAGATCTTGAGAGAAGTTATGCACTTATAGTATCCAAGTTTACCTTTCTTACTAATGTTTTAAATAGTTAGCCATGAAGATTATAACATAACTTATAACAATATTTCTCATGGTGCAGGTTACGTCGTTTTAAGGTGATATTATTTCGATGTGATTGGTTCTATCCAATTATTAGACAATGAGAAAAAATAAACAAGTTAGGTATTTTCGAAGTCAACTAAACACGAAATAGAAAAATATCATTTTATTTTCGCGTCACAAGTGCATCAGATTTATTATATTGTACATCCACACACTAGATTATCATTAAAAAGTTAACTTGTTGCAATGAAGATACTCATAAAGGGTAGATATATCAATAACATAGAAGACCAAAAAATGGCAATGTAAGCTGAATATAATATCGAAATTGTCTAGGTTGATGCGGTGATCATTGAAGAACTTGTTCAACAAGAATTGAAGAAACTAAAACAAATGAAGAAATAGTTTGAGTGATGGAAGAAGAAAATGAATTTGAATCTAATTTAGAAATACGGAAATCGATATAGTAAATAACAAACTCTGAAGACAATTCGTTTTGAATGTTGTATTAGTTACATATATAAAAAAATTTATAATTTGTAAATAATTTAATTTCCGCTTAATTGTTTTTAATTTACAACTTTAATTGATTTTTTAAATTGTATTTATTTTATTTATTTTTTTAATTATTTAAAGGAGTTGGATTACAGAGTGCGCGTTCTACTGGTAATTACAAACAGTTGTGAACAATTCGGCTAACCGACCCGAGATGCTAGTGGAATGATAGTGCATAATGCACGAGGCTTCTAAAAAATAAATGTTTTCCTAAAAATTTGCGAATGGATCAGAGACGCCACATCAGGATTTTCATGGGCTTCGGACAACTATCCGAATTTAAGAACGGGTTGTGGTCTTTTTAGTATCTATCCACGGTTATGGACGGTTTTGCTATGTCCACACCGATATGTAGACATATTTTTTATAGACCATCCGAAAACTTTACAGACGGACAATAAGATTGTCTGTAATTTCGGATGGGTGGACATCAAACCTTCTAGAACTTTTAGGATTTGTTGATGCTATCCAGAATTTTGAGACGGATAGAGATATATTTGTAGATATTCTTAAAAATAAAAATTTTTGTTTCAATTCGTATTCACTTTATCGCTCTCAATTTTGTTTGGATTTTATATGTCGTCTTCTTTATCTCGATTTTGATCGTCATTCACCGCATCTTTTCATGGATCTACAAAGTGGCACCATATGAAATCTCTCTTTGTTTTTTCTATCTTTTCCGCCCTTGGTAAGCCTCATTTCCATACCCTATCCGCCATCTCTCTCGGTCTGTCTTCGCCTTTGTTCCACTCTCTAGTCTTCTTCCAGCGCTGCTCATTAATCCAACTCGTCGTAACCTTGCACCCTGTGCATCTTTCATGTTACCAACTCTTGAAACCGGTGGTATTATCCAGATGTAACAGGCTGGATTGAATTTTTTTAATCCATATATAAAATGGACTCATGGGATGGACTAAAATTTTAGTCAGTTCATTTAGGTTAGCCTATATGGGCTACGGATCAACCTACGGATCAAAATTAAAAATATTATATATATATATGGCAATAAAATGTACTTACAATATTTTTATATTTTTTGTCTAAAAAAATAATATAATATATATATTTTTATATCATTCATTCATGATGATTGTTTGCCTTCTTCCTTTTGAAATTTCTCTTATATCAAGCCTGCGACTCTCATTCTTTTTACGATTTGAATTTGATCTTTATCACTAAGTATTTGCTTTCGTCTCTTCTGTTTTCTTCATCACCAGTGTCGTGTGTCTTTGGTGGTGTTCGTCTAATTGTTCTGTGTCGTCCTCGTTGGCGTCATGTGTTTGTGTCGTTGTTTGTCATAGTGCTTTGTGTTGTCTTCGTCAGTGAATTCTTTATGGCATCCTCTTCTATGTCTAGTCGTGTCTCGTCTGTCGTTGTTGTTCATCATCGTCTTCGGTGTTCTATTATGTTTTGTTCATCTTCGTCTATCCTCCATCGTGTGACATGTGTCATCCTTCGTCGTCCTCCATCGTGTGTCGATTCTGTTTGTTTTCGTCTATCGTGTGTTTTATCCATCGTGTGTTTGTTCTCTCTGTCATTTGGTTTGTCTGTCGTGTGTCTATTTGGTCGGCCGTGTGTCTGGTTTGTCCTTCATGTGTGGTTTATCCGTCGTGTGTTTGGTTTTCCATCATAAAATTAAATTTTTTTCTCTAGTTGTAGATGGTTTCTTCAACATCAGATGAATGACATCGCGTCATTGCGGAAGTAGCTTTGGCATTGAACGACAATATTGACGCATCTAGCGATGAAATAAATGTGTATAAATTTAATAACAATCACTAAGAACTATTTATCAATAATTATTTTTAAATGTTAAAACATTTATTCAATTTTGTTTCAAAAAAAATAATTGGAATTCGAAGATTACTAGACTAGTTAAGTTCAAATTTGACTTATATCTCACATCAACAAAATAAAAGGTAATCGAAAAAATACATCTCAAGATGCTATGGTTACCAAGTCGCCACCTTGCATCCACTTCATCCAAAAAGAAAAACGAGACACTTCCGGGGAAATCTGATCACTATCTTCAAGAGTAGGGACTATAAATGAGCGTTTCTTGGGAGACAACTTAGGTTTTTTATGAAAAAAAAATTATTTTCTTTTCTTGGAAATTTTTGGACTTTGGATTATTATTTTGGGAGGATTGAGTTATTTTGGATCCATATTTGTGTATCTTTTGACTACATGAACCATAGAAACGACAAACAAATATTTTCAAAGGAATGAAAAGTAATCAAAGAAAACGCTATGGTCGAGCGACATTAAATCAACTAATGCCTCAGTAGAGTGATACGGTTTCAACTATAAAAGTTAATGTTATCGAATAGTTTCTCTCTCCTAAAAAAACCTGTTGAGCGAACACCGTACCAATGAAGAAGTCATCGTGAGGCTTCTTTGGGCAACTAATGTGTGTGTTTGTCACAATAGGGATCTTTGTTGGCGAGATAGAGATTGACAACCATAACTGAAACTTTATCCTTCCATCTTTGATGTTTTTTTTCAAAAATTATTATTTATGTCCGTACTCTAGGGCTCGTCATATGGTTGTCGGCCAATTACCATACAGAGGATCAAGCAATTCTATCATTAAAAGAAGACGTTGGCAGTCGAGCGTTCATGCATGTTTTGGGTTCAACATAATCGTTTGACTATGTTTTCTCTAGTCTAGCGATTTTTTGTGCCTTACCAATAATTTCATTTTAGAGCCAAGTCGAACACACCCCGAGACCCTTCGATAAACACTGCAAGATACTTTGAGCCATGAAGCCTTGATGCTTCCAGTAGTGACATTTGTCCATCTTTTTATTTTTGTTTTATTTTACAATAAAATATAGTAAGTTATTTGATATTTATCTCTATGTATGGTACTTAAGACTCTCTCTTTTATTGTGATTACAGATTCTTGTATGAGTGAATGCAACATCGAATGATTGTGAGTTGAAACGATGGAATATGGGATGGAACGCCGAAGAAAAAGGACTAGCATAATCATGTGTAAAAACATATCACAATTTGTACTAATATAGATTTTATGCGTTCTTATATTTTACTTTCCTTATTTATTGTTCTCTCTCACGTTAATTCTACATTGAAGACAATGTCGAGTATAAGTCTAGAGAAGACATAGATTGGCATCTTAGCCACTACTTAAGTTACATCCTAGCTTGCATTTAAATTGCATTTATTAGTAATTTTTTGTTTAGAATCCTTAGCATAGATTTACTTAACCACCATATAATTGAATGATTCGCAAAAGGTTAGATAATTTTTTATACTTAAATAGCAACATGTACTGAACTTAGTATCGACTAAGCATTTGGAATGAATTTTCGAACATAGTTGACTTAGAGGGTTCGAGCTTAGGTTGATTTTATTGTTCTTTGAGGTAGATTAACACTTAGTCATCTTAGGATCGTCTTATAATATTAGTTCTAAGATTATATATTTACCTATGAGCGTTTTCTCATACTTTGTAGAATTAGATCGTTTTCATCTTGTTCGAGTTTATCGTTTTTATAGTTATATATATTTCACTCGAACAATAGCTAGGCATCTCGCCCGAGGTGATGATAATCATCACATGCAAGTGTTAGTCCTGATTTCACTTCTCTTACCTTTTTCATATAATCAAAAATTCATAGATGTAGAAGAAAAGAAAAAAAAAGACGAAAAAGACCAAAATTTCAAATTCTCGCATAAAAAATAATATAATATAATATAACAATAAGGGAATGAAAAGGTCAAGTACCGAAAAGAAGCAAAATCTGCAAAAACATTATCACTTTCATCGAGCCTTAAGTTAACCATTTGAACTGAATTACTCTTTAGATGAGTGATAAATAAACTTGCAAAATGTGCTTGTCGGGATTTTAAGTTCATTCTCTAAAGATTTCTAGTGTTAAAGTAAATCTCACTATTGAAATTTTTTCCGTAATTAGAGAACACCATAGGAAACTAGTTTAATTTCTTCATGACTAATGTAGTCTAAGCGAGTATGGATGTTCTTGAAATCTTTGTTGATCTAAATTTTCTGTGTGCTCTCTTTCCAATGCTATTAATTGATTATTTTTGTTTGAGGATGAACAAAAAACCAAGTCTAGGGGATTTTGATCACATTATTTACACTCTATTATTAGTTGTATGTTTCTATTACGTTTTGGAATGTTTGTCTTTTCAATTTCCAGTTTACGTTGGTAGCGTTATTTTACAATCTTATAGGCAATGGGTACTACGACGCACATTATGGAGAAATGTAACAAGTTTTCAGCACAAGACGAGCATCAAGGACAGAAACATAAAAAATTCTCGACCCGAGCATAAAATCGTTTGGTCGAGCATTTTTATTCAAATGCTTAAATGTTCTAGAGAAATCGCTCGAGTAAAGCGAATAATCACTCGGTCAGTAAAAAACATCCAATTTATTTCAAAGAATTTGCTAGACCCGAGTTGAGATAAACTCGGTAGAGAGATTAGGAAACACAGAGAATTTTTCACACCCGTAGGTACACTCAACCTGAGCTTATTAAGACTCGATCAAGTGATCTACCTAACAATGTCAAAGTTAGCACCAATTTTCATGGGAAATGCGCAAAACAACCAACTACATGTCCTGAGCAGAGGCCAACTCGATAGAGCGATTTACCAAATTCAAATTCTGCATAATTTAAGTGTTGGGAAACTTTTCTACAAATTGAGGAATACTACACCCTCTTTCGTTACTTTTTTATCATTGTAGTTATTTTCGAAGATTCAGATCCATATGTTTGATTTATGCTTAGACTAAAATTTTGTGTATACGAACTCATTGTACTTAATGATCAGATTTATTTTCTTTGCTTTCACAGTTAGATACATGTTTATTCTTTCAATTATTGATTGGAACCTATGAATTGGTTGTCAAATTCATCTCGCCGTTGCCTCTCGTCTTCCTTCGCCTTGTTCGCCTTGCTGACACTATCAAATTCCCATTGTTTGTCTCGATGTCGATTGTGTTTCATGTCTTATCACCCATGAATATTCTCGTTGTTGTGTTATTTTTCTTCGTGTATGTGGTAATCATGTAGAAAATAAAGATGAATTCGTGTTGTTTTTCTTTGCCTAATTTCATATCATTAAAACCAATTGCTCTATTTTTTTGTCGTCAATGCTAACAACAAATCTTTTTGCTATACCGGTATCAACGGTCACTTTGGAATACATTTTTCTGTACATGTGGTTGGATGATAAATCCATTTCGTAGTATTTGACACTACAATTAGTTGAATCTATTATATGTATTTTAGATTGAATTTGAATGGATTATGGGACATAAACACTCAAAAATTGTCATTATCTTTAAAAATTCGAAGATGGTATGATATTCTTATATACTTTTACAATTATGATAATTTAGACATTTGGTTGTACAATATTCTTATATTCTTTTGCATTGATGACTATTTGATGTTATTTTATAGATTTCTTGACTCTCGGACTAATAGTGGAGGTTCTGCATACATTGAAAATACGATATTCTATGAATTGAAGTTATTTTGTCTATTTTCTAAAGACTTGAAGAATTATAACTTTTTAGTTGTGTATTAAGTTGAAGATTTATTTGTGTTCTTGTGATTCTAAAACTTTATATGAGTTTTGTAATATGTATTAAGTTCTTTTATTTTATAATGTGTGTTAGACATTTAAATTAGATTATTAAAGATTATTTATTTGAGTTTTGAATTGTATTGAATATGAATTTGTATACTTCTTTATATTTTAAATGTTTTTTATATTTTTATTTACAAAGTAGATAATCAGAAGTTTTCAAATCCTTTGCGGGTTTTTGGGTGCTCAATTTTGGGGACCCTATCTTGCAAGATGGGTTCGAGTATCCAATATCTCGTGGATACCCATAGGTGCCCATTTCTACCATTGATAGAGCATTCATAAAATGGCGGAAAATTTAACACGATAAACAGATGCACATTGAAATAATGTTTGGTAAATTAAAAAATTAAATTTATAATAAAATTTATAAATAATAACATTTTCTACAAAAAAATAACAAATGTTTAAATATCATTCAACATCGCCTTGTTATTCTCCATCGAGATCGGCACCTCCTAATCTATGGGACAACACGTCATCTGAAAATCAACCACCAAATCTTTTTGTGTTGGTGTTCTTTCGTCTTTGATAGGAGGTGCTTGTAAATAATGATATGGTTTATTCAATCACTGGTTTTATAACATTCTCTATGTTGTGCATCTTGGCAGCCTAATCCCCAAACATTATCTCGAGATGTTCGATGTGTGTTCTTAAGAGTACATTTTGAGAATTAAAAGGGTTACAAGCATGACATCCCCTACAATGTATTTTCTGAGATTCAAGCCCCCTTACACGATCAAATTGACTAAAAACTATAATATATATATATATATATATTAGTAGTAAAGATAATTACAATTTTAATTTTAAATATTAGATTTTTACGTGTACATAATTTTATCCTTTAGAAGTGAAGTCAGTTCTTTCGAAAATCAATGGAAAACTTGTGAACGTAGAGTAATCTTGTCGGACGCAGCTTTGATCGTCTATTGGATCCAAGGATTAACAAATTCATGGATTGATAAATTTATGTTCGTTGGCATCTTCTCGATCAAAATGAACTTTTGTTTCGCAAGTGTTCCGACAAAAAGATTTAAATGTGCATTTTCTCTTCATCCTCTCCATCAATAATTACAATTAAATTAATTTAATATATTTAAAATAAAATAAATTTAGATATTTTTAAAAAAATATTTTTCTCTCTTTGGGAATGATTTGACTCGTGAGGTAAGACGGTGAGGATCATCCTCGAGCCCTTTTTCTCATACTGAGATTTTTTAATCTTTGCGCTCTCAGCCTTGAACTCTTAAAATTCTCAATATTCGATGAGTTGGTTGAAGATTTCACCGGTGGTCGCCCAAGATTATTTAACGAATATCTTGGTGTAGTTTCTTTAACGTTGTTTATCATCAATTTTAAACGTGACTCGTGTCTCTGATTTAGGTAGTATAACCACACAATGTGTGTTTTTTACACCATTTATAATATCTTCAAAAAATAACAATATTAGGTAATTGTAAATGAAATTAATTAATTCTTCCAAACTTTAAATAAAAGTTTATGAAATAAAACTTACAATAAAATTACATCACAATCGATGTCGGATTAGATCTAGCGTTACTTGTCAAGAGTAATACAATTGATTATGCATCAAGGCTTGGATAATATGATATTGGTATGTTTCAACACATCATCCACGTCAAATCTACATGAATTATATATTAGTAATGATTAAACATAATGTATATATATGTAATTTAAGTAATTTCCAAATTATCATAGGATTCCATCTCGTCGAACAAGATCGATAATCAGTATGGTGGGATGATCATCTTAATTATCGATATCAAATTTATCATAATTTTCATAAAACTCGGTGACGGAGAACAATATGATGGCAGGGCCCCGGCAAAACCTATCAACATACCTCCACGACAAATGATTCACCTTAGATACATATGGTTTTTAATCGTATTTGTGAAAGATTTAGGGGATTATGAGTGTTTTTGAGAGAGTTTTTAGAAAGAATATTGTTTTTTTATTGATTGTGAGTGAAAATAGAATCGTTCATCGCGATTTATATAACAAATTTTTCAACGACATATCAATAGGTGTTCCTTTAAAATATCAATGAAAGAAATATCAATGATAAAATCGTCCATTCAACATGTAGTGTAAGTATGACTTGATCAAAGAGAATTCACTGGTATTCTCAAAGGATACATGTGATCAACCTATTTTAAAAGCAACAAAAAAAAGAAGTGGCGGACAATACATTTGCAACGAACATCCATTGTAAAATTCTAACGGATGCTCATTAATAAGTACATAAATTGTTACACCACTGATGTCATGCACTTATCAACACGCATTCGTTGATAATTTTCAATAGATGTTCGTCAATAAGCACGAAAACAATTACGCCGCTAATGTTACTAATAAATACAATTATCAACGGAATCCATCAAAAATTGTCAATAGACATCTCTAAGTAATTATATGAACTTACTAGCGAGCATCCATAGACAGTTTTCAATGGATATTGGTTGATATTCTCAAAATGAAACATTTTGCTGAATGAAAAACTCTAATATTTACAGAATAAACGATGATTTGTTGATAATATCAATTAATCTTGTTTGGTAATAGCAATAAATAGTTAAAAAAACTAACTAAAAGTATCTTACTTACTAAGTCGTGTAACACAATTCAAATTACATAATTTACAATTCTTCTTTTGGCTTTGAATAGTAAATCTTCTTTAGATGGCGCGTTGAATTCATCATCTTGTTCATTTTTAGTATCTTTTGGTTTGACGTCTTCATCACTACCAACATATTCTATGTCAGACCTCATAATTATCTCTCCACGATCTTGGAATTCAATTAATCATATTGGTTCGAAGTTTCCAGGTTGCAACGAAACTTCCTTCCCTTGTGATAAAAATTCTGCATGGTTTGAACTTCAAAACAGCCCACCACTATTCTCTTCAACGTTTCAAAATTTTTCGATATTCAACGTAGCAATATCGAGTTGATCTATTGTAACAATTGGACCAAACATTGTAATAATTCTTACATTATCTATTCTTCTTTTTTATCTTTCTTTCAATAGATCCATTGAATCGAGTAATTTTGGATTCGTTGAGAATAATTTTGGATTCGAGTAGGTGATGATTGAAAACCTAACTTTTCAATATAAATCGCAATGTTTTCAATGGATATTTATTTATCAACGGATGACTATTGAAAACACAATGGTAAATTTTTTCAACAACCATTTCAAACATTTAAAATTTTGTGGGCATATATTAATTAGTATTCACAATTTTTTAACAGTTATTTTAACAGATAATTATGGATATTTTCAATATTGAGTTTTTCTTTGAAAATTAGTTGATTTATTTCAACGGTCATCATTCTTTGATTTTTCGTGAAACTTTTCTATAAATATCTCACTGTTACAATTGATATACCAACAATGTTTTTTTGTAGACACGGTTGAAATTATCAACGAATTGCAACAGTTTTCGAACGTTGATATATATTAAAATCTTTTGTAATCTATTGTCTTTGAAATATCTTTGTACTTATATGTTTAATACAATTATGTATTTTTGTTCTAATATAAGCAGATTAGATTATTCATTAGATAATATTCTGTGTATGGGTAAGTTATGAGAAAATATGAGATAATTTTAAGTGATTTATAAACGTAAACTCTTTAAAAAAATCAGAGATGAAACCACGATACAAAAAATGTTCAAGAACTTTACATTTATAGCATAGCATAAAGTGTAGTTTATCTTAAAAAAAAGATAACACTGATCATTAATAAACATGACACCGTTGTTGTAACCACTCCCTGCATAACATGCGTCGAAATCGTAGGATCAGATCTTCCTGTCAAATTATATAATATATATTATTGACATTTTGAGAGAGCACGCGACAACTTAGATTAATTTCATGATATTTTATCATTTACGTTTCCTCAATAGGTACGTATGTATTTTATTTAAATTTTGGGTAAAATTCATATTTCCCTCTTTATCTATATCAATTTTGTCTATATTTATATTTTCTCTAATGATTGGCATTCATCTTATTTCTCCTTATATTTTGATCATGATCTTATTTCTCCATTATTTTTTTATATTCTTTCTGTAATTCCCTCTGTTTAAACTCCCTTAAATCTTCACATTTGAATCTGTTTATATTTAATTTTGACCGGTTTATGACCAATTTTGACTAGAATTTGGATCCAAAATTGATCCGATTTAGGCTCAATTTTGACCCGGTTTCGACACAATTTTAACTATGATTTGGGTCCAATTTTGATTTTTTTCATCCAATTCCAATCCGAATCAATTTGAGATTCAACAAAATTAAACCGAAATATAAATAAAAATCGATTCTTATCGGTTTTTCAATTCTTAACTCGAAATTAGAATAATTTTGACTCGAATGGGTACAATTTGATCCAATTATTATTTTCATCCAATTAAAAACCGAATCAATATGAAATTCAACAAAATTAAACCGAAATTTAAACAAAGACTCATTCTTATCGGTTTGTTCGAATTTTAACCCGAAATTAGTATACTTTTGACAAAAATTATGTACAATTTGACCCAATTCTTATTTTCAATTAATTAAAACCCGAATCAATATGAAATTCAACAAAATTAAACCGAAATTTAAACAAAAATCGATTCTTATCGGTTTGTTCGATTTTAACCCGAAATTAGTATAATTTTGACTCGAATTGGGTACAATTTGACCCAATTTTGATTTTTATCCAATTAAAACCCGAACCAATATGAAATTGAACAAAGTTAAACCGAAATTTAAACAAAAACTGATTTTTATCGATTTGTTCGATTTTTAACCCGAAATTTGTATAATTTTGACTTAAATTGAGTAAAATTTGACCCAATTTTGATTTACATCCAATTAAAATCCGAATCAATATGAAATTCAATAAAATTAAACCAAAATCTAAACAAAAACCGATTCTTACCGATTTGTACGAGTTTTAATCTGAAATTAGTATAATTTTTGACTCGAACTCGGTTCAGTTTGACCAAATTTTTGTTTTCATTCAATTAATACCTGAATCAATATAAAATTCAACAAAATGAAACTAAATTTAAACCCGAATCACTCAAAATTACACCGAAATTCGAGTTATAATTGGACTAAATTTGGGTCTATTTCTAATAAACAGAAAATATTTTTTGTTTAAATTTCGGTTTAGTTCGGTTCAAAATTCATATTGATTCGGGTTTTAATCGGATAAATCGGTTTAGTTCTCTTGAAATTTCATATTGATTCAATTTTTAACTGCGATTTTGGTGCAATTTTGATCCAATTTTGATTTTCACTCTATTAAAACCCGAATCACTAAAAAATGTATTGAAATTGTTTCAAAATTGCATCCAATTCGAGTCAAAATTGGACTAAATTTAGGTGAAAATTGAAAAACTCATAAAAATCGTTTTCTTTCTAAAATTAAGGTTAGTTTGGTTAAAATTTCATATTGATTTGGATTTTTTGGGTAAAAATTAAAATTGGATCCAAAATTTGGTTAAAATTAGTATCAAATACTGGTCAAAATTAAGTATAAACCAAGTCAGCTTTGGACCTAAATTCTGGTCAAAATTGAGTCTAAACTAGGTCAAAATTGGTTTCAAATTCTATTCAAAATTGAGTCTAAACTGGGTCAAAATTGAGTCTAAACGAGTCAAAATTACACCTAAATCAGGTCAAAATTGAGTATAAACCGGGTCAAAATTATTTCTGGATCGGGTCGGGTCGAAATTGTGCAAGAAAATCAGGTTAAAATTGATAGATTTTTAGGATTTTGAATTGAAATTAAAAGATTTAACAGAATTTTAGACGGAAGGGATTATAGGCAGAATTTTTAAACACGATTGGGAAATATGATATTGATCAAAACATAATGAGAAATAAGATGAGTGCGAAATACGAAGAAAAAATAGACAAAAGAGACGAATATGAAGGAGAAAATACGAGTTTTACCTTAAATTTTTAGATGAAATGTTTTTTTTAGTTCTATGGGGTTTTTAATGCTTTTAGAGGAATTTAATAATTTTATAGTTTATTACGTATTTATTTATTAAAAAATTATTTATATAATCTATTTACCATTTGACTTAATTCATAATAGATAATTTGGGGTTTCGTATTTTCTAACTAAAAAAATAATTCGTTTAGTTCTTTCTTACCGCAAACTTTAAATTGTTTTCCTTTATTTAATATAAACTTTTTTTTAGTAAATGGATTCTGAATACAGTAAATTTTCATTTAAAAAAACATGTAAAACTGGTTAATGAATATTGTACCAATATTCGATTATTGAATGATAGGTTTAAGTTCCTTATTCAATATATACATAGAATTCAAATATCTCCAATATTATAGGTCCATCATGGAATCCGATGTTCTTTGCATGTACTCGCAAGCAAAAACCCAAAGAAAAGAAACAAAAATTAACCAAAGAGAATACTATATATACACACACACAGACATATATATATTATACTATAGGGGGACTGAAAAAAATATAATGACTGAATATTTTTGCCATCACGCAAAACCTTAAAAGTACCATCGGTGTCGTGTCCTCGCTATCCACAAAACTACATCAAATAGTTCCTGCAGTTTTCACATCAATTATTTTTTCTCTCATTTTTTAACCGTAACATTTTCACATCCTTCGTATGATACTATATTAGTACGAGTGCCCATTTCTCCCACTAAACCCCTCTGAAAGTCTCTCTCTCTCTCCCTCCCAAGAGAAATGTCATCAGTCAACCATTACTATAGTGACGTCAACCATACTAGTACTCTCTGGTGGCAACACTACCACCACCGTCAAAACGACTCTGTTACACCGACGCCGGAGGAATCAGCCGCCGCGTGGTGGATGACCCAAAACGATCCCTTAGCGTCATCTCAAATCGACTGGAGTAGTTGTACGAGTGATTCTCATCATCATCAATTAGAGTCTCTCTTCGAAAAGTCTCTCACACCTAGCGACGTCGGAAAACTCAACCGCCTCGTCATCCCCAAACAACACGCCGAAAAGCACTTCCCCCTAAATGGTTCCTCCCCCGGCGGAGACACGGCGGCTGCGGAGAAGGGAATGTTGCTGAGCTTCGAGGATGAGATGGGCAAGTGTTGGAGGTTCAGGTACTCGTATTGGAACAGTAGTCAAAGCTATGTATTGACCAAAGGATGGAGCAGGTACGTTAAAGAGAAACAGCTCGACGCTGGCGACGTCGTCTTCTTCCAACGCCACCGCATCGATACTCGGAGACTCATCATCGGGTGGCGTAGACGCGGTGACAACGGCGGTTTCATTAATACGACGCCCTTCTCGAGCACTGTGGCCACGTCGACGCCTTATCGTCAACCTCATCAACTCCACGAGTCATATTATCCTCACTCTGGTATTTTTTTTTTTCCTATTTATATATTTTTTCGTTGTCTTTTGCAATTTTATTCTCCAATTATATGATGAGATTACAACAAATACATATATATATATATATATATTAGATTGATCATAAATATTTAGTTCAACGTAATCCATACAATTGTGTTTGTAATAGCAAACCTAATATTAATATAATTTTTCTTATTGGTAAGCAAAAATAAATCCGAGATTTTCAATAAGTTTAAATTATATATATATGTATATACATAATATATTATTGGTACGCACGCGCGTACAGACGCGTGACGAGAACAGCCCAATCCCCTGGAATAAACGTGAAGTTGTTCGGTTCTGCTTCATGCATGTGATTAAATTTATTTAGTTATTTATTCATTTTGAATTTTATAAGCACGTGACTGAAATATTAAGGCATGCACCTGTCATTGTGCGGTGAATACAGCCGCCGTCGCTGGAACTTCAACGGCGGAGACTCAGCCGCCGTTTACGGTGGCGATGGGGACGAGCTCGAGGACGGTGAGGCTGTTCGGAGTTAACTTAGAGTGCCAACTCAACGGTGACGTGGCGGCTGTCGAGCCACCGTGTTACGACGAGTACGGCCACTACTACCCTCGACACCATGTTGTCCATCCGTACCCCTGGTAATTTTACGTCTCTTTTTTAAGTTAAATTATTTTATTTATTGAAAAAATTATGAATTAGGGATGTTTCACCAAACGAGACAGGTGAAAGACCATCGAATATTAAAAGGGATTCAATTTACTAATAATTTGACATTATACACATTGCCAATTTGCTAGTCATTTAAGCCTGCATGATTTTTGTGGTGTTTTTTAGCCATTTTTTTGTTAAAGTTTTGAGCCATTTTTCATTTTTGTGATTTTTGTGGTGTTTTTGAGCCATTTTTCATTTTCATTACTACATTTTTTTTGTTTCTTTAATCTTGTTTTTAATTCCAAGTTGTCTATATGATATGTGTTATACCTTCTGTATAATATGGATATAATTACATATAAATAAGTAAAAAAAAGAAATATAGAAAGATTCAAATCGTATTGTAGATGTTATTCACATTTGGTAGAACCGGATTAAAAAAAAAAATAAGACCATGATTTTTTATGGAAATATAAAGAAATTACGATATTTTTACAAGAAGGTTAATAAACAACGTGGTGTTGCATTTTTCGTGTATGATACATGGGTTGAAACAGAACATATTTTTCTCTGGAGATACGATGAAGAAAATGAGAGATCGAAGAGGATGAGATTCCAAGACGTGACAACTTTGGATTTGACTTCACATGGACCCAGATTTGGTGATGATGATGATCTTCAGAGTCACAACGGTGATCAAGCAAAACATAGAAAAGTTTGAGGGGGAAAAAGACAACAGAAGCTTTGTGTAGCTTCGTACTATATCCATTAATTCGGGAAAGAAGAATAAGATGAAATAATAAAAAAAAAAGGCCAAATCGCTGAATTTGAGGCAAAGTTTTATACGAAGGACAGAAAAAATGCAACTCAGAGAGAGTGTCTGATAGAGACAGTCTCGGAGAAAATCAACGTGTATGATGATGATGATACGGATTCTGCTTTACAAACATATATATATAAACCTTTATATATACGCGTGTGTGTATACACACGCATGCGCATATAAGCAGACACCAAGATGTATCATTATGTATGTGTCAGTGATGCAATGGGCTCTGTTCTTCAGGAAAATTTTCTTCATCTTTATCTTTTTATTATTTTTGTAATTGGAAGAACATGGATGGATTCTGTGGAGATTCTGGAAGGAAATTATAAGAACGAAAAGTTGCGGGCCTAACAAATGATTAAAATACATGAAATGTGTGTATTAGTATGTGTATGTGTGTGTGTATATGTTTGTGTGTATTTATGTGGTTTTTTGGTATATGGCTTTTTGTCTTTTTGAGTTTCTTTTTGTCCAAACCCACTTTCTCCGGTCTCCAAGTTCTACAGTCTATGGGGACCATTTTGCTCATTGTCTTCTGCATTTGCAAAGGAATCTTGTAAACATTGGTCTATTGAAGATTACTAGTTACCATGATGGCAAGTAGGTCATTTTTCTCGGAACCTTATTGCAAAATCCAGATCAGATCAAAACTTATTCTGCATTTGCCCAAAACAGAGATGAACTTTCACTAGGAAACGATCTTTTTGCTTTTCTTTATGACAGAGTAAAATGAAAGTGAATGAACAGAAAGATCCATCAAGTCACGTATCTTGACAATGGGCGCCTACAACTTTGTTAAAAAGAGAAAAAGGAAGAAACTTTGGGCGTGAACAGGGCTGACCCTTTGTTATGTACTCAAGCCAGATGCACAGTGAAGCATATGTTTCTCGAGATCATTCTTTCAATGCCCTTCGGGACTTCATCCTAGATGTATTGTCCAGATAAAGAAATTAATCATTGGAAGATTCAAAGGATGAGTATCCCCACCATGTGCAGCCAAAAAGAGAGATCGAACATCCACAATGATGACAGAAAACTGAGAGATCTACTAACACAAAATGGACCCTCACTAACCACGCCTGAAGCCTGCAACACTTTGTTTTTCCATCATTCGTTTCTCCCTAAATCACTTTAACATGTGTTGTACTACATGTCCTCCGTTATTTAAAATGGGCCTCAAGACCGACTAGTAATCTGAAATCTTCCCACGTGAGAGGACCCAAACAGAGACTTTCTATGAAATGGAAACCTGGATATTCCCGTAATATTAGTCCTTGAGCAGGTCTATAACCAAACTAGCTCGAGATATTGACTCCGACCATTGAAAAATAATGTGAATAGTAACTTTGCTTACTTGGTCAAACTAGCACTCTTTTTTTAAGTGCGTACTAGACAAAAGCAACTTGCTGAACCTATTAGCAGTAATACAATTTTGATAGACAAAAAGCTTCATCCCATAGATGGAAACAAATACAGCACTAAGATAAGGGTTTGGGTTATGCGCACATGCTCTGACTTTGAGTGCAGTAAGTGCTAATCTAAGGCAGAAGCATTTTCTTGATAAGACGCAATAAATATATACACAGATATGCAAACATGCGCAAGGTACCTTTTGTTTGGTGATCATACCTTAGTAGCAGGTGATCATCAGGGCCCAATGAAGATTCAGGCAAGGAACTTACTGGTTGACCTCAAACTGATGATCTCTGCCAAAAACCTAATGACTTAGTGGCCTCTGCAAGTGGGAGAGGGACCCCCAGCCATGCGCCATTATCAAGCTTTTGGCTAACTAAGATGCCCCAAGGCCTCCTTGCTTTTGTGTTTCGTCCTGCAGTGGAGTTCCAATCATACAAGACTAAAGTATAGCACTGAATTTTGATACTACTTCATGAGAGGCTTTCTTCAATCACTCAAAACCTCTTTTCCCGGAAAATCTATATAATGTCTTTGCCTTTTTGCAGTTTCTAGGGACAAGCTAACTTTCTCTTTTCCAGTTTCATACGCACCTGTTATGGGAAAAGATGATTGAACTGGCATGGAATCTTAATGCATTAACAACGGCCTAGCTTTAGCTCTCAGGGGTAGAATATTTGAAACCAGGCGAAATGTTAGCATTGAAACATAGACAAGTGTATGGAAACAAAGAAATTTGAATCTGTCCACTCTTAAAAAAATGGGTATAGATGATAAATCTGCTACAAGAGGGGAAAGTTGAAATCTTACAACTCATTTGGCAACTTTAACCAACGGCCAGTGCACTTAACAAAACTAGAGAGAAACCCTTTTGTGAGCAAGCTTCTGGCATAAGATACAAACTGAAGAAGCTGTGAAGGATTACAAACAGATGGGATCACCGTCTGTTCGTAACAAGATTTGCATGCAGTATATTCTTGACGGATTAGTATCAGGGATCCGTTTCCATAAAATCTTATGGAAGAGGGGTTTATTTCAGGACTTAACAGGAAATGCTGGGCAAATTGCCCACCCTTGTGTAAAAGGCCTTATCATCGATTGAATTCTTCAATTCTTTTAGCACAATAAAGAATCCAAGATGAAGCTAAGTACATTCTCAACACATCCTGCTCTTGGAACTAATTTAAGGTCAAGTAGCCTTTTTAGAGCTATCAGCCTTATCTGCTGTGATTTTGGAATCTTCCTTCTTCTGCATAACTTGTTGAACACCCTCTTGGTACCCTTGTATAAAGCTTTTAAGAGCATCTCTATATGCAGAGGCTCGTGTCATGTATATTCTCTGTAAAGCAGGCCTTAATGTCTCCATGCCACCTCTTGCAGCTACCGCTGTGGGAAAAAAATGAAAAAGAAAGAGGTAATTAATGAAAGAATGCAAGATCGATTACACAGGACTTCAACAATATCAAATGAAAAAGTAGATTTAAGATAATGATAAGAATCAGAAAAAGAATGCAAGATCGATTACACAGGACTTCCACACTAGCAAAGGAGAAAGTAGATTTAAGATGTTAATAAGAATCAGGAAAAGCACTTCTCAAATGTCAACTAGCCTAGTCTTAGTCATGAACCACATCAAAGGTCAAATAACCCGTGCCCAAAGGATTGCAAAAAGTTGTTGTATTTGCATTACAAGCTGTGGAAATGAGATGGGGCTGAGTACACTTACTACAGATTTAAAATCTCCTGATCACTCGCTATAGATTATTTTTCCTTAATGGTATACAAAAAAAATAACAGGTCTTACCGAGATCTTCCAAGACAGAGGGTTCATTCTCTTTAACTTCTTTTTTAGCTTCACGTTCCTCATGCTTCTTGTAATCATTCGGTCGAAGATCAGGACCTATATCTCGCACCCAACTTGCAGCATACAGCCTAGAAGCTTCCTTGAATATCTAATAAATTTGTCATGAAAAACAAAAACTATCACTGAATGCAAAGCCTTATATGGTACATTCAGAGGATAAAACATTAACTACTCTGAAAATATGAGAAAAGCCAATCTCCAAATTACACATACACAGCAGCTATTTCTCCTTCAAACATTATCATTGAAGCATAACTAATTATTCCGATTGCATGAATGCAGAGCCCTGAAGCCTTATCCCTTTTTGACAAACACTAGAAGCATGATGACGAGAAATAAAGCACAACCGAATTTCACTCTTCCTCAAACCATAAGAGCCAAAATGATCGTGAACTATATTACAAAAGATGAATCTATAACTTGTTTTTGACCATTAACCACTCTAAGCTCCGGCTTATAGAGAAAGGCCAAGCTTTGTAACTTATTCAGACAATAAATGTGACAACCAAATGATCTGGCGGTTGATTTTGTCAAATTCAGACAATATGCATAATGCAAGTACCCATTATCCAAATTTAGATGGCACTAAACCTAATTGAAGGATTAAATAAAATGCCAGAGAACACATCATCCGACTCTTCACTAACACTGACAAGAGCAATTGCCGACGCAGAGTAAAGCTCCAATAAAGTCAGATTCTCAAGAAGAATATATCATAAGCTAGCTACAGAGAAGACGAAACCGGACATATGCAACAAAAATTCTCAAAATATGGAATAGAAAATTTTGAATTCCACAGAAGCGAAAAGGAGCAAAGGATGAGGAATCATGACGAAAAAGGAAAAAAAAGAAGAGAGCGTGGATTCTCACGAGAAATCGCTCGTTCCAAGTCAACTTGGGGCGCTTCTTGATGTGAGGAGGATCAGGGAGAGACGAGGGAAACGCGATTTCCTTGAGATCGTAGCGAACGTAATCGTAAACTTTCCGACAAACAACCTTCAGCTTCATCGCAGCGAAGAATAGAGGCCGTTACAGTGTCCGGTGAATAGTCCGGTGGTTTCGTACAGCACAAAACGTCCGATATGGGACGGCGTGGGCTCGGCGATCTCAGCACCGGTCTCAGTCTTGGTGAATTTTGGCGGCCCTCAAAGCTCCATTTGGGTTTGGACTTGAAAAAGCCCACATAAATAGTTACTTTTCCACAACCACACAACCAATCCAAAATTAATTGATCACTTAAAGAAATTAATTGTAACAGAAGATATATAACAATTTCCATTTAATTAAACATATAAACGGTTACTTATGCAATAGAAAGAAATCCGCCAACTGCAGGATATTAGACTTGCACTATGCAAATGAAAGATGCTAGATATTAAAATAAAATCTGTGCACTAAGCAAAACATAGGACTAAGAAACTATATGAAGTCCAATTACAAACCCAAAAGTGACCCTTTACCGTACCGAAACCTCCTCGTCATATACAGTTCCAAAAACCCTAACATCACATAGCCAAGCAAGAATGCACCGTAGACATAAAAATCAAAGCACGAACAGATATAGAAATGCCAGTGAAAGCACAAGCATTTCAAAGATAAACCCTAAGAACGAAATCAATAAACCTACAACCAAATAACGCACCCCAATCCATCACTAAAAAGTAAATAGATAAATATCAATACGATTAGGGTTTAACTGAGAACTCACATCAGAATCTAACTGAGAAAACTTGCTTCCTTAGTTCCCAGACCCTCTCCGCTGCTTAAGTTAAAAACCAGCAGCTAAAGAACAAGGAAGCCACGCATAACAACGGAGAGTAGTCACAGATGATAACTGATCTCCGCCGAGCAGAAGCCCTACCCTCGCTCGTCGGAGAGCGAGAGAGAGAGGCCGGCGATGGCTGGTGCGGCGGCTGAGCGGGTATCTCTTTCGCCTCTACGCTCTCGGACAAGACGAAGTTACGAGGCCTGCAGGAGCAGGGGAAAGCGAAGAGAGAGAGAAAGAGATCCTGGGTTTATTTTTCAGAAAACAAATACAAAAAATGATTTTTTTTATTATTATATTATAAAGAAGTAATTCAGGAGACAGGATTAGCATCGTAGCCCCGTGGTTTTAAATTAATTTGATATTGAACCCCATAATTTTCAAGCAATCATGGTCAGATTCCAAAAAATTTATGAAGCAATCTTTGTAACTAGTTTCGCAAGTGACGCCCAAATTCGCTTCTACCTGTAGTCGTCCGTAAACGCAAGCGTTTTCACCATTCAGACAAAATGAAACAAAACGCCGTCAATCGTTGACAGAAACACCGCCAAATGCAAACGTAAACGCAAATGTATACGACCTATGCATGTCAAATTCATACGCGTCTGTCGGAAGGAAAAACGATAATCAAAGGTGGACAACTATTCCAACAATATGTTGTTGATATATATACTGCAATTGAGCAAGAACGAATATGTTGGTCTAGAAATAATCAGAAGAAGTTGAGATCAGATCTATACAATAATGTCTTCAATGCTATTGGAAAGGGCGATAAAACTGCTACGTCTATAAGACGAAGAATTATATTGCCCCCGTGGACCACGTTATATGGTTGAAAACTATCATGATGTAATAGATACATATCGATGGTACAGAAATCCAGACCTCTTTGTGACAATGACTGCAAATCCAAAATGAGATGAAATATGGAATCACCTCGGGATGTAAGAAGGAGGAACCGCAAGTGATAGGCCAAACATTGAAAGCCGAGTATTTAAGATGAAATTAGATTGTCTTTTGGAAGATATCAATGCAGGAGTTTTTTTCCCTAAACCAATGGCAGGTATGTCACATGTAATTTTGAATTAATCTTTGTTGACTTTATCAATATTTCTTAGGTAACTACTAACATTTTAAGATCAATATGTTAAAACCAGTTATATACACTATTGAGTTTCAAAAGCGTGGGCTACCGCATGCACATATTCTGATATGGCTCCAACCTATGTTCAAGAATCCAACAAGTGAGGACATCGATAAGTTTATACAAGCCGAGTTGTCAGATAAAGAGCTTGCTGGTGAAGGATACAATTTGGTACAACAACACATGATGCATGGCCCTTGTGGTTTAAACTAGGGTTGGGCATTTCGGGTTATCCGGACCGATCCAACCCGAATAACCCAACCCATGAGATATATGGGTTTTATAGAAAACCCATATGTGTTCAATATCAAAAACCCAAATGGGTTTGGGTCGGTCCGGGTTCGGGTTCGAGATAACCCGAGAAACCCGAACAACCCGAAAAAAGAAAAGAAAAACTAAACAAAGCCTAACCCTAAACCGTGAGTCATGACACAGCTCCCTCACCCTCTCACTCACACGTTTAAAACCCATTTAAACCCTGAATTACCCGTACTTAAATAACCCAAAAAAACCCAAAGAACCCGAATTACCCTAAATATCTAAATAACCCAAATACAATTCGGGTTTTTTTGGGTTCAATGTTTCAAAGCACGAACAACTCGAATTCGGACCGAAACCCAAGGAACTCGTCCCAAAAACCAAATGGGTTTTTTGGGGTTCAATTTTTTATAACCCGAGGAACCCGAACCCGAACTGAACTCGAAAAATCCATCCCGAAACCCGGATTGTCCACCCCTAGTTTAAACAGGACAACTCGCCATGTATGGAAAATGGTATTTGTACGAAGAAATATCCTAGGACATACATTAAAAGCGCGTATGTGGAGAACTCGGGTTTGGTCATTTACCGACGTAGGCAAGACGAGACAAAGTTTGCGATGAAGGGTAACATAAGATTGGATAATCGTTATAATGCAGGATATATTTTTTTGCATGTAATAACAATGTTTTATAACGTAGGAGACAGTTTTTGTTTAAATGTGAATTGAATTGATCAAAATTTCGAAGGAGTAAAAGTCACATTACAAAAGAATTTGTCAAAGCTAAGAGTCACGAATAGTTAGGTGTACAAGAATATATATTCAATATTTAATATATATATATATATATACTAGAAAAAGAACCCACACAATTTTAAAAATTTGCAAATATATAATAAAAATTAATCTATTAAAAATAAATCGATATAGTAAAAATACTAAAAATTTTGGTTCATGGCATTGCACATATATTATTTTATCGAATAATTTGTAATAAATGTTAATAAAAATACCAAAATGTTATAACATAAAATTGATCTAGTTTAATAATAAAATTAAGTGAAAAAAATACAATTTTAAATAATCGTATAATTACACAAGATAGTTAAAAATATGAAGCTAATAGAATATCAATGGGGTGAAAATATATTGCATTGAACTATGAATATGAATATTTTTGTCTAAAATATAATTAATTGTTATAATATTTCTTCTATATCTTAAAATCATATGAAAAACAAAATAATTGAATCAACTAACTCATAGTTAGAGTGAAAAAATTTAAAACATGTAACATATATAATATATTATTATATGTTGATACGTAGTATTTGGTGTTCATTGGTTAGAATTTTAATTAACTTTGTAATCTTTATTTTTTTCTTCCATTTTTTTCAAATTTTCTCTGCATTTTCTTTTATTATTTATATTAACTAGGTTAGAATCCGCACGATGATATATTAAATATTTCATTTCAATATAAATGTTAAAATTTTTCATTGATATATATATATATATATATAATAAATTTAACAAAATTAAGATAAGCTAAATTGAAATGTGAGAAAAAACATTCGTAAATTTTATATTGATACATTAATATTAGATCTATAGATTAAAACTAAAAAAATTAATAAATAAATGTTTTTAAAAATATTTTGATTTTCAAATTTTCATTTTCTTTTTCATATTTTAATGGTCAATTTAACTAATTAGAATATGTATCAAATGTAATATTCTTTTACTGTTATTGTATTTGAAAATTATATATATATATGATTTAGTTTATTGATAATTTCGAAATATTATCCAGAAATTATGGTTTTATATAATAAAAGAAACAACTTGATAAATATATTTTAAAATTTTAGGATTGAAAGCCAATAAGATGTTTTTGAGATTGTTGTTCTAACTACTTTCTTTAAACTTTTTTCTTGTGAAATAAATAAAAAATATGGAATAAATAATATATAAAATGTGACAATATTTATCTAGGAATACAAAATCACATGTTTTTGTTTTTATTTTATTTTTTTGTAATAAATGAACGCTTAATGGGAGAATTTCTTAAATAGTGAAAAAAGAAAACATTTATTTATCTTTTTAAATATAGAGATAATTAATATAGAAGATTTCGAAGTTGTTATTGATTTGAAATAAAGATTGAATATATTACATATCAATTATCTCACATATCCTTTTGAGAAATCTTCTTTTGCTTAATTATTTCAATAAAAAAAATTATATACATGACCATTATAAATATATTATATTTTACACCATAATATTCTTCGTACCCACTAAATATATTTTGCTAGATATTGTGTATATGGATAGTAAAATCATATATTAAAAAAATATGATTGTTGTAACTGATTTATTATTTTTATTTTTAAATTTTAGAAAATATTTATAGTATTTTAAATCATTATATTTACTTTTAACTACGGTTAATATGAATATATTCAGGATAAAATTTGAATTTAAATTAAAAAATATTTTGTATTAAATCAAATTATCTTGAATAATAATTTTTGTATTTTTTTATTTATTTATCATTGCATATAATTTACATTTATTATTTTAATTGCAACAATTTATCATATTTTATTACTGATGATATATTAACCATAATAAATTATAATTTTTTAAGGATAAGATTATAAATAATCAAATCTTTTATACGTGATCACATAGAGAAAATTCATTTGTACCATACAATAAGACAAAAACTAAACCAAAATTTGAATCAAGTTTTATATAGAGTAAAAAGTATTTGTTTTAAAAATTTTTTGTTTCAATATATACATCATGTGGAATGATAAATTTATTGAAGTTAACAAAAATACTAAATTGAAACGCAATTAAAGATAAAAAAATCACAAAATTTTATATATTTATTGATATAGTAATATTAATAACAATATTTAATCTATAAATTAAAAATAACAATATTAATATATTATTTTTGAAAATCACCTTTAAAATTTTAATTTTTTTCTTATTTTTTGTATTTTTAATATAACTAATTTTGAATTTTGTCAATCATAAGATAAAATATTTTTTATTGATAGTATATTTCTAAGTTTAATATATATATATATATCAATATATATATATTACGATTAAATTCATTGATAATTTGAAAATACACATTACAAATGGATTATATACATATCATAATATCATAGTTACATCAGTTTGATAAATATAATAATTATAAAAAAAAACTAAAAGATTAAACTAATACAATAATTTTGAAGATTTTTATCTCTTTTTGGTGTAATGTTGCTAAACATTAGGTATTAACATAGACATATATATATATATAAATATATATATGTGACTAAAATTATTGTTTAAAAAAGATTCATTTATAAAACTTAATTTGATGTCAATTTTATTTTTTTATAATGAAAATCTTATATTAATTTTAAGAGTTTTATGAAATAAATTAAATATGTTGTTTGAATCGTACAAATTTAATTTCTCATTATAGGTTAAAATATTATACTTTGAAAAGAAAATAAATTTTCACCAAATCGTTATCTGTGTAATGGATATTTTGTGTACTTAACAACACTTTAAAATATACAATCTCAATATTTATCTTCCCTTCAATATATAAAGATTAATATTATTCAACTAATACAATATTTTACGTTTTATTGGTCCAATTAGTTTTATCAAAATATTCCATTTCATTAGATCCATAAAGAATACTATATGATCAATTATTCAATTCCTATTTTTTTTCAAAAGTTATTACATAATTTCACTTTGTCCTATGATTATTTTGTTGCTAATTTTTCTAACTACTTATATAATGTATATAGTGTACAATGACATATGAATTGATATATAATAATTTATGACTTGATTAAGGTATGATTCTCTCAATTGTCTGTTGTTATATTTTTTTCGATTTTTTTCTTCAATTTCTGATTTTTGAAAAAATGTGAAAATGTGTTGTTTCTTTTCGAACACAAAACCGAACACCGAATTAAATGGAGAATTCTTCATATTTGATCCCTGAAAATTGTATAATTTTCCATATAAGAACACATATTTCCATATAAGAAATCAATCCAATCAACAAACAATCGAGTTATGAAAGACACTATCTATGTTCTAGATTTCGTCTTACGTTACCATCGAAGAATATAATTTACACGACGATGATCTGGGAGGTAATGACAGGATAGAGGAAGATGAAAACAGAGGAATTAGGTAGAACTACGAGAGAGGAAGGAACAAAATCCAAAATGGAGTTTTCTTTTCATTGTGTATAACATATTTTTTGGAAACTAAATAAAAAAAAAGAGGTCAAATTGACACCCACCTTGATTTCTTTCTCTAATTTCTGCATACAAATATGGAGTCCAAGAAAATCAACTCAATCTACAAAAAAATGAGCGCCAATTTCTTTTTTTTTCTCTTCAGCTTCAAAGTTTCTCCATTTCCTGGTTTTCGTCGTAATCGACCGAAGGATTGGACCTCCTGCGGAGGTTCTCATGACCGATTTCCGCCCCAACCAATCAACCAACGTCACAGCGGCGTCGATTAATCTATGGACGACCGATGATGATGCGTCGGTGATGGAAGCCTTCATCAATTCTGATCACTCTACCCTTTGGCCACCAGATCCTTCGCCGAATCAATAATTTGGAGGCGATAACAACCATCCCCAGCATCTGGCGGCGGCAACGGCATAGTCACTGTTAAACAAAGATACTCTTCAACAACGGTTGTAGGCCTTGATCTAAGGCGCGAGAGAGACCTGGACCTACGCGATATTCTTACAATTTTCGTACGACTTCGCCTCCGCCGGCGAAGACAGGAGCGGATCGGCCTTACTCGGATGGGCGATGGGGACTGCAAAGGAGAAGAGGATAAGGGAAGAGCAGGAAGCGTTGTTCTTTGGCTAGTGCGGTAGAGGAGGAGCACCGAAAAAGGGTTATACGGGAGCTAAACATGCTTATTTCGGGTGAAGGTATGGCCGGAACCTCTGACGATGCCGGAGATGAGGATGTCTCCTATTCAGAGGGGTTTTTCTTGGTGTAGATGACTCAGAGCTTTCTGAATGGAACTGGGTTGTCGGGACAGATGTTCTTAAACTCTCGAATGTTCTTGCTTTTGGGTTCGAGTATGCTCGCGGGTCCAATGACATTTTGGGGTCGAGTATGCAAAAGTAAGATAAATGGGTTGCAAATGAGAAATGAAGGTGAATGAATATATTTTTTTATAGATGATATTTATTTGTATTAATGGAAGAAATAAAAATGGTGATAATAGTATTTAATGAAAATAGTGGGTGATGGGAGTGAGAGTTGATTTATATAACGTTTTAAAAATATAAAAGTTGAATTTAAAAGAGATAAAATGCATTCAATTTCAGTTATGACAGGAATAATAATAATAATAATAATAATAATAATAATAATAATAATAATAAATAATAATAAATAATAAATGAATTTTCTCTTTTTAGTTTGCATGACTTCACAAAACAATCATCTTACTTTTATACTTTTTATATATGATTGATCAGTAAATTCATAATATATAAAAAGGAAATCATCATAAAATTTTTAATAATTTTAAAAATAATTATTTAAACAGTAAATCCAATATTATTATATCAAATAAAAATTTTAAATTATGATTTTTTAATTTTAATCCATATTATATCATATGTAAATTTAATCAAAGTTTAAAATGATTAATATGAAATTCATAAATTTATATATTTAAGAATGTAAAACATAAATTTATAAACTTAAAAATAATAAATTTAAATAATATCCATAAAAAATATAACATATTAAAATTTTAGAATAAATCGAAAGTTAAATAAAAATTGTAACAAATTTGAATCAAAATTCAATTATGTTTTATAGGTGAAATGGCATCCACATCATCGTTGACGTGGCTTCACCAGAATAGAGTAACAATCCAACTTTTAATATATTACTAGGTTATAAACTCGCGCGACGCGCGGGTTTTAAAAAAATTGTAATTTTATTTTTATAGTTCTATCTAAAATAATGAATCATTATGATTTAATATAATTTAATGAATGTGTATTTAAACTCTTTTTTTAAGATTTAAATTTATTTATGATCAATAAGGAGAAAACAATTAATTATAATGAATTGATGTACTAAGAAAAATTTTATAGCATCATAAAAGAATGTATTATCTAAAACTACATTAATTTTGGAAAATATATAAAAGTTTTTGTATGATTATTATATAAACTTTAAAATTTCAATTTTAAAAGCTCATATAATAAAAAATGTACACAAATAAAAACCAGATACGTAAAGAGATTGATGTTCTTTTATCCGAGTATTTCATTTAAAACTGTGTATCATCTAGCTTAAAAACATATTGTGTAGAAATTATTTAAATATTATTTTTCAAGAATTTTCTAATAATATTCAATCCTCATAAATTTTATTGGTATCGTTGAATAAAATGACAATACACATGAATGTTAAATAAATTATACTATAATTAATAACCATATCAATTTTAATTTTATAAAAAATCATGTTTTATAAACGAGGAATCGTTACTGTTTTAAAGTTTGAAAGGAGTGGATAAAATGACGGAAGAAATAGACATTGATATTGAGAAAGATCTTTTAACTTCCATCATATTTTAATATTTTTTTTCATAAAAGAAAAAATATTTTTAACTTTTCATAATAATATTTTATTTTTAAAAATTAAGAATTAAAAAAGTGTATGTTATATAAAACAATAATTATAATAATAATGATAACAAAATTAGTAAAATTTATTCTCTCCAGCCTTTAATATTTTTATCCAACGTTTTTTTATTATTATTTTTTATTTCATTAAATTTAATAATTAAATTATGTGATTATGACCACACAATAAAGATTGAATATAAAAGTTATATGCAATTTAAAAATTAAACATATGTATTCTTCAAATCATAAAAATTACGAAAAATCAATATATACATAGATTTTATAAATAATATATTAATATTTGATTAAATATAATAAATTTTAAAAAATTTAAAATAATTTATGCAATATATTACAATGTTAGGTTTAATATATTATTTATAACTAAATCTCTATAAAAAGAGGGAAAACATTTATATTTCTATATATAGGTTTCACTACAAGTCTCCTCATTTTGAAAGAACTTTTATATATAAAAGTTTTATATAAATATATAGTTATAAATAATATATTAATATTTGATTAAGTATAATAAATTTAAAAACATTTTAAATATTTATATTTTTATAATATATATAATTTTTTTTATATTTTTATGTAAAGATTTTATGGATATTAATAAGATATTGAAAGAGATATTTCAAAATTTTAAGTTATTTAATTACATTAATGATCAATATAATTATATTTTAAAAAAATTAGTTTAAAAAAAGACTTGCTTAGGTGGCTTCACCACAAGTCTCCTTTTTGCAAGAACTATTATATATATAATTTTATGTAAAGATTTTATGGATATTAATAAGATATTAAAAGAGATATTTCAAAATTTTAAGTTATTTAATTACATTAATGATCAATATAATTATAAAAAATTAGTTTAAAAAAAGACTTGCTTAGCTGGCTTCACCACAAGCCTCCTTTTTGCAAGAACTATTATATATATAACTAGGAAAAGCCCCCGCGCGATGCACGGGATGATGATTTTTTTTGTTTAACTAATTTAAAACATTAGGTATAATACGTAGAAAAATATATTAAAATAAATAATATTAAAGCTTAAAGTAATTACTAAAATAAAGATAATAAATTACCCGTTGATAATATTGAAACAGTTTGGCGATGCAAGGTCTAATGATAAAACAATAGACCTCACTCTTAATCAAGCAAAAATGGAGACTCATGAATCAAGCAACAATCCTGTCACATGTAAAATACCAGTATAGCTAGGGGTGGGCAAATTACCCGAAAAACCTGTCCCGACCCGAAACTCGTCCCGAACCCGCTGAAAATTGCTCGAACCCGTGGGTTCGAGTTCGGGTTCGGGTTCGAGTTTTCTATTCATAGAAACGGGTACCCGCGGGTATCCGAGATTACATGTACAAATACCAAAATAACCATGTATTTTTACAAATTACAAAAATGCCACTGATTTTAGGTTAACCTAAAATCAGCAGCCCTTTCATCTCTCAGCAGCCCCTTCTTCTCTCTCCTCTCATTCTTAACTTTCTCTCTCTATGAACATGTTCCCACTAGTTCCTCCCCTTCCATTCTTCGTCCCTGCAAAACTAACTCATACTAACTCCTCCTATTCTAGAAACCTTACTACCTTTGACCCAAATATACGACCAAGCTTCTTGTACCAACCAAGTTCCTTCCCTTCCATTCTTCGGCATCCACATCTTCAGATGTGCTACTGATTTTCAGCTCTAGGGGGAAGACAACGCGGTATGAAAGCTTCTTGTACCGACCAAGCTGCTCATTCCCGATATCTCTTCCCTTCCTTTGTCATTCACCGGCTTTTTCTTCCGTTGCCGTCCATGTGTTCATCGTCCTTGTCGTTGTCCCTGTGTCTGCCGTCCTTGACGTTGTCCATGTCATTTTCCCTGTGTCCGTTGGCTTTTCCTTCCGGAGTTAGAGGAGGTTTCGGTGGAGGAGCTGGAGTCAATACTGGTTATGGCGACTTTAACGTCTTTTGTGGTTCGGGTACCCGGCTCATTCTTCGGGTACTCGAGCCTCGGGTACCCGCATCCCTCGGGTTCGAGTTCGGGTAGCAAATTACCTACCCGTTCGGGTTCGGGTTCGGGTTTGGGTACCCTCAAAAATCCGGGTACCCGACCCGTGCCCACCCTTAAGTATAGCCCTCTATGTTTCCTTGACAATGGTATCAAAGCCAAATGACTTATTGATAACCGAGAACAATACGTTAAAGGATTAAAATTTTTTCATACGATGGATAGATATGAAACATACATTTGAATTCAAATAATTTTTCATATTCCCATCAAGTAGAATCTCTCGATCATTTTTCGCAACACCTCATCATCAAGCATTGGGTTTTCCTAATCCTAGATTCCTTAACAAGCCCATTTGTGTATCTTCTTTGAGTCTAGATAACAAAACCAAACTCGATGAACCAATAACGTAACTGAATTCGAGTAACCAGAAGATCAAATTGACGAAAAAAGAAATACCTCGTCGAAACCTTGGCCAACCCATCAATGTACCTCATTGTAGACCAACTGGCCATCATCTATGCACAACCAAGTCTTTCTAGCCGACTCGCCGATCCTAAGCCATAACGTGAAGAAGTCAGAGTTGCAAGAAAGGAAAATGCCAAAAGAAAGAGGATACAATGGAGATTCTTCCATGTTATACTTCTTACCTTGCAAGCCATTTCTTCAACTGAATTCGAACGAATCATTGAATTCATTTTGTCAATCTTTGTCATAGCCTTTCCCTTCTCAATATCTAGGATGTGGTTAAAATTCCTGAAAGAAAGAAAAAACTTTTAAAGGAAGATGAAGCATGAAGAAGGAATAACGATGAGGATTAGAGAAGAGGAAGCGGTTGATCATTTCTGACATTGTTGAAGACGATACGTGCCCGACATTCCGCAATGAGCAGCCATCATGACTAACTACATTGGATTTTGATTTTATATCATATCCAAACCCATTTCGGCGACCCTACCTAACCTTTACGAACACTGTTATTTTTCATTATATTATACTTCAACTTTCCAAGGAAGTTTAACCTGATGGAACTCTTGGTGGAGATCCTAAACCCTTGGTAAAATTAGCAAAAGTGGATGAAAAGTAGATCCATTACGTCGATCTTCACTTGAGCAATTGAATATAGGTCTTTCATATCTTACAAAGTGGAGGGAAACTTCAGGGAATCCTTTCTGTTGCAGATACATGATTATAGCCTACCCACACGACTAATAATTCCTAATCATTATGACATGATCACAGATGTTCCTCAACATAGGATGGAAAAAACCTATTTTTCCCATCAATGTCTAAGTAGGAGATGTCAATTTTTAAAACCTTTGTGATATATAGAGGGACATTGAGAATTTGGTGCATGCCAAACACCAAAATAAAAAGGCTTCAATGATTGAGACCATGACATCAAAAAAATATAGCTAACGTTAATTTTGTTATGCATAGATGTTTGAAAATGACTATATGCATTTATTTCATAGAAACCATAATAGCAACAAGATTCAATTGATGGAAATAAAGGCGAAGCCTTTTTTTCATCTCTTTAAGCTTGTAAAGATATATATATAATAATTTACCTCTTACAGTAAGGTTGCACAACAAAAAGGTCGAAAGGGGCTATCTATCGAACTGATTGATTTTCGGATGCAATAACCTTTCACTATCAAGCTCATTTCCAACTTTAGGATGAAACAATCCTCGCCTCAGATCTTAGAGATCATGTGAAGCAAAGTAACACATTATTTTCATCCCTAAGGACTAAAAATAACCATATTGGTTTATTGAAGCATTTTTTCATACAATTGATGGTCAAGCATTTTGGACTTACATGGGTTCACCGAAAGGGATGGCGCCTGGATTCAAGCCGACAACGATGGTTTCGGGATTCAAGCCAACAACGATGGTGTCGAGATTATCATCCACGTATGGTCGTTCGATAGAATCTGAAGAGGAGATCGACATGAGTGTGAGGTTTCGATTTGAAGAGTAATGGAATTTATTGGTTATGGTTGATCTTAGATTAGGTTCGATTCGACGACGGCGAGAGCTCCATCTTGTAGAGATGAAGAGAACATGAGAAGAAGCCAGTTGAACTTCTAAGGGACGAAACATGTTTTCTTTTTACTCGTCTAATTGTTTAATTTTTTTGCTCGTTGAACTTTTTAGAGATAAAAACGTTTAAATTGGAATTTTTATTTTTACTCATTTAATTGTTTAATTTTTTACATGTTGAACTTCTCATACGTAAAAACATTTTAAATTGATATTTTAAATAATAAAAAATTTAGTAAAGAATGTTGGATGGAGATTTAAGGTGATGAATAAGGTGACTTTTTGTATTCTAAAATCAATTAAAATAAAAAAATTGGTTGATGAGGTGGCTTCACCACAAACCACCTTTTGCAAGAACTTTTATATATATAATTTGAAATAATCAAAGACATATATATATATATATATTCTTTGTTATGAGATGAAAACCTCTCTTTTTATATATAGATTTATATTTAATTAATTTATATTATAAAAAATTGAATTAGAAATAATTACAATGGCTATAAAGAATTTGTAATGGAGAATAAATTTAAATAATAAATTAAAATAAAATAAAAATTGAATTATTATTAAATTTATGAATAATTACAATGGATATTAAATTTAGGTTAGTGGTTATAAAGAATTTATATGGAGAATAAAATTGAATTATAAATTAAAATAAAATATAAAAAATTTTAATTGTTGCTAAGGTGGCGCAAGGAGAATACATCCTTTTATCCTTCTTTTTATATATAGATTTTACAATAATAAAATATAATAAAAAATGAAATCAGAATTCCATCAAAGTTTTTGTATCACTAATGACAAAAAAAAATTTCAAGGGATTTATAGTATCATCCACGTGAACAAATGAATCGTTTCCTCTTCTATCTTCATCTTCCTCTTTCATCCTCTCCTATCATTTCATCAAAAGTATATCTAATTAGCATAGTTAATTAGTTCAATTTTATAATTCACTCGTCTTCTACTATTCTTTATGTTCACAGCTTCTAAACTCCAATGAGATGTTACAGATGTTGTTCATTTCTTTCCATTCCAATCTTTTCTTAACAAATTAAAAAACAAATTATTTACCATATAAAACCATAATTCTTAGTATCACATACAAAAAGCTTGAATCAAGAAGAATTTTACCGAGTAACCTTCATTATTCTACTTTCAAGCATGGTGATTCTATGTTCAATCGAACTTTTGTCTCTACTTCTTCAAAGAGCCAAACAAACACCCTTATACTCATTTTTGTTCGGATTTATGCCACATCCAGTCATTTTGGATAATAAGCGAATGAGAATTTCTCCAAACCATGATCTGCATAAGATATGATGACGTTGTTCCGTGATAAAAACATTCTTTGATGTGATACACATGATAATAGTTGTTGATTTACCATGGATAAATCGCAATATCAACCAAGTAACATATGAAAATAGTCCTAGTGCGGTCCCGATCCGTTTTCGGTGAACATACACCATCTATTTAGATGGTATTTATATAGTAACGCATGATGCGCGGAGTTTTATCAATTTTTAATTATACGATTTGAATTTATATATCATAAATGCATCATTATATAGAAAAAGTTAAATATGATGATATATTTTATGTATCATTTTACGAAAAATAGATATTATATTTAAATTTTTGTTTGAAAAATCATCAAAAATTGGTAGGATCTAATTATTATAACTCAATAATTATATGATAGTGATATCAATATCATATAAAAATATGTAATTTTAAAAATAATTTTTTAGATATAATATAATAGACGATTATCAATTTTATCATTTGTTTTATTTCATTAGTCTCCAATATTTTTATAACCAAACTTTCATCCAAATACGCGAAATTATTATATAATTACACATCAAATATAAATTTCGAAATATTAATATATTTCATAGAATTCATGAATAAGAAAAAGTATATGGATTTATACAATGTATGTATATGTTTATCTATATCTATTTATTTATTTTCTCATTTCATCAGTTTCCAATATTTTTCAATTTCTTATAATCACACTTTCATCTAAATATACTATTAATTTTTATTCACATAAATACGTAAATTTGTTATAGTTTACATATAAAATTTAAAATTTGAAATATAACAATATTTTTTAGTTTATATACTTTTATATAACATATTTATATGATATTTATCTAAATTTTATTTATTTATCTCATTTCATTAGTTTCTAATAGTTTTCAATTATTTTATAACCCAAATTTCATGTAAATATAGTATATATTTTTATTTATATAAATATGTAAATTTTTTAATATAATTACATATAATATTTCATAAATTTCAAGAATAAAATCCGTATACGGATTTACATAACAAATTTATATGATTATGTCTATATTTTATTTATTTTATTTATTTCATTACTTTCTAATATTGTTTTTCAAATTTTTTATAACCAAATTTTCATGTAAATATACTATATTCTTTTATCCATATAAATAAGTAAATTTCTTATATAATTACATTAAATTTAAATTGAAACATTTAATTTTATTTATGTTTAAAAATGAATTAATTAATTAATTTAAATATATTAAATTCTTTTTAATTTTTAGAATATTCACATTAATTGAAGAAATATGTTTTAAAAAATATCATTAAATATACAGAATAAATATTATTAATTTTTTATATAAAATAAAATAAAATAACAAAAGAATGATAAGGTGGCAACATGAGGATATGAGAGATTTTGCAACTTTATATATATAGATTTCTATCTAAATCCGGTAAATATCTAATTTATTTGTTTACATTTATCTCTAAATTCAAATCTAAAAGTTACTAAATACAAAACCGAGTTGTTCAACCAAATATAAAACATATAACTCTTCATTCAATACAGGTGATTCATAAAATGAGCAATGTTATGCAATCGGCAAAAGACATAACATACATGTACTAACACAACACAAGTTAAATTGTGTTTCTATCGGGAGAATATCAAGTATACCCTTGTATTGTTATAGGACTTCACGCATACCCTCGTAAACCTAATAAAAAAGTGAATAAAAGACATATGTGCCCTTATATTTTGTTAGTGAAAACACATGGTTTGACATTTTTGTTAGTGAAACAAAACCTTTTTCAAAATTGAGAGGAGGGAACGAAAGGTGATTTTGAAGTTGAGAGACATTTCCAACCATTTTCGAGTGATTTTTAGCCATTTTTGAACAATTTTGCAATGATTTCCAACGATTTTAGCGATTTCAATGATTTCCAGTGATTTTGAGCGATTTCCAATGATTTAAGTGATTTCGAGCATTTTCCAGTGATTTTCGAAGGTCTCATGGGTCATATGGGTCGCTTGGATCGCACTGGGTCACACTGGGAGGGTCTCATGGGTCATATGGGTCGTTTGGATCACACTGGGTAGTTTGGGTCGCATTGAGTCGCACTAGGCCGCACTGGGTCGCTGGGTCGTAGGGGCAATTTGGGAATATCAATATTATAAAGGTATTTTTTAAGTTAATTTTTTTAGAGAAGGGTATGCTTGAAGTCAAAATAGCATTTCAATATTATTTTGAAGTTGTCCCACTTCTATTCTATGGCGTGATATTAAAAAAATAATTTTAAAAATATTTATCTTTTCTAAGTCATAACAACATAAATTGATTTAATATCATTCTTTCAACTTTTATGACAGAACCTATGTATAAAAGACAAGATAATATATTTGAAATAAAAGATGATAACAAACTAGATAATCGTTACACCGTCCCATACAATGCATAATTACTATTAAAATACAGAGCTCCTATAAATATTGAATGGTGTAATCAAACGAAAGCGATAAAATATTTGTTCAAGTACATAAATAAAGGTCCTGGTAGAATAACAAAAAACATCGCACCATCAGAGACATCTCAAACTTCAAATAACGTTGACGAAATAAAAAATTAATTTCGATTGTCGATATATTTCGGGGTGTGAAACATGCTGGAGAATATATAAATTCGATATTCATTTCCGAAGTATCCCCATTGAACGATTAAAATTCCATTTACCAGGAGAACAAAATATTATATTTTTAGAGGACGATTTATTAACCGATATTATGTCAAAAGAAACTACTCATTGTAGTATGTTTACAGAATGGTTTAAATGCAATTCTTTATGCAGTGAAGCTAGAAATTTGACATACGTCAATTTCCCTACCCCATTTGTCTGGAATAAAAGTAAAAAATGGACTCCAAGACAAAAAAGTATTGCTTTTGGTGGTTTATGCCATGTGGTCCTGACTGCTGGTGAATCGTACTATTTAAGGATGCTCCTCAACAAAGTCAAAGGACCTACCTCATTTGAATGCATATGTACCGCTGGTAGCGTAACATATATATGACATTTAAAGACACATGCCAAGCAATAGGTTTATTGGATGATGACAACGAGTGCATAGATGCCATAAATGAGACAAAGAATTGGGCATCTCCTTCGTATCTACGATTATTATTTGTGATGTTATTAACATGCGAATGCATGTCAAATCCACAAAACGTCTGGTGTACAATCTGGCCATATCTTGCAGATGATATTTTGTATAACCAAAGAAAAACCTTACGGCTTCCAGGTAAATTCTTTCCAAATATTTACATATTATTTCTTTAACTCATTGAATACTGACATTGTTTATTTTCGGAACTTAATATGACTTCACAACTACTTGAAGAGTTTACTCTTATAGAAATCGAACATCTATTACAGAAACATGGTAGATCACTAAACCATTTTCCTCCAATGCCATTTCCTAAATATTGAAAATAATCAACTATTAAACAAATTACTTTATGAAGAAACAATGTATGATTTACATTAGATAAAACAAGAAGCTATACAATTAGAAGCACAATTAACTAATGAACACCGTAACATTTCCTCACTTTTATGAGATCTATTTATCAACCAATTGTTCAAACTTTTTTGTATACGAGTATGGTGGGACTGGAAAAATGCTTATATGGAAAACATTATCCACATGTGTATGATCAAACGGAGATATTGTGTTTAATGTAGCATCAAGTGGAATTGCATCATTGTTATTACAGGGTGGACGTTCTGCGCATTCTAGATTTTCAATACCAATAGAAGTTAACGAAGACTCTATTTGTTCAATTAAATTAGGCACCGACTTAGCATAACTAATTAAAAAAACGAAACTTATTATTTGGGATGAAGCTCCAATGATACATAAACATTGTTTCGAAGCTCTTGACAAATCTTTAAAAGACATAATGGGATCTACTAATAATAATTTACGCAAAAATCTTTCGGTGGAAAAACTGTTGTATTTGGTGGTGATTTTCGGTAAATCTTACCAGTTATTGCTAAAGGAAACATATATGATATTGTGCAAGCATCGATAAATTCCTCTTATACATGGAAATATTGTCGAATTCTTAAATTAACAAAAAAAATATACGGCTGTGCACAAATGCAAATGATGATATCAAAACTGCATAAGCGTTTTCACTACAAAAAAACATTGAGTTTCCAACGGATGGGGCAACGGATCCGTCCGTTGGAAACAAATCGCAACGGATTTTAACGGAGCCAAGAATATTTCTAACGGAACATTTCCGTTGCCATCCGTTACAATTTACGACGGATTTGCAATGGAAATAGCCCGTTTCCCTATCCGTTGCAATCCGTCGCAATTTGTAACGGGTTTCTAATGGTAAGTTTCCGTTGGCGATCTCCGTTAATCTCCGTTAGAATCTGACGCAACAGATGCCAACGGACGTCCGTTGCAATTTGTAACGGACATCCGTTAGAAAAGTTAACGGAATACCGTTGCAATTGTGAATATCGAGGTTCACCGGTCGAAATAATTTCACGTGATCGTCCAACGGGCATCCGTTACACACTTTCCAATGGGCATCCGTTGGAAAGAACAGTATTTAGATCTAAACCGAGGTTTGTAGCAAACCATCTACAACAAACATATTTTCAACACAATGTCATCTTCTTCGATTCGAAATATATATAGATCGAGAGAGTGGATGTATAGAAGAAAGGATCCTATAACCGAAGAGTTTACGCAAGAATTCTTACACGGATTAGAGCAATTCATAAGTTTTGCGTCAATGCAGCCTTTGTGTCAAGAACGCGGAACAATGTTATGTCCCTGCAAAAGATGCAAAAATATGAAGTATCGAAGTCAAGAAATTGTTTGCAAACATCTTTATAAGGTGGGTTTCGTTGAAAATTACGAAATTTGGTTTTTTCATGGCGAAGATTGCGGTGTAAGAGATAGCGTGCAAGATGCACAAGTAGAACGAAATGAAGATGTTATTTATGAAGCATCAACGACAAATCCATATGCGGAAATGGTGTCAGAATCTTTTCCTGGAGTCGTTAATGAACAAACGCATGAAGAAATGCCGAACATCGATGCACGTCGATTCTTCAACCTATTGGATTCGGCGAAACAACCTATATATGAAGGTTGTCGTGAAGGTCAGTCTCGGTTATCTTTATCTTCAAGATTGATGGGTATTAAAACAGACTACAATGTTGCTGAAAATTGCATGGATTCTTTTTGCAAAACAATGCGTGAGTATTTACCGGAACATAATCAAGCTCCTGAGACATACTACGAAACAAAGAATGTGTTGAAAGATTTGGGAATGCCACATCAGAAAATTGATGTTTGTAGAAACAGTTGCATGTTGTTTTGGGGAAACACTCAACGGCCGAAGGTATAATGCAACACCCATCGGATGGTAAGGCTTGGAAAGATTTCAATGAAATATTTCCCGAGTTTGCGTATGAAACGAGAAACGTCTATCTTTGCTTATGCACGGATGGTTTTAGTCCCTATGGACAATCGGGAAGTCAATATTCCCTCTGGCCGGTGATTTTGTCTCCTTATAATTTACCTCCCGAGATGTGTTTGAAAAGAGAGGTATTGTTTCTGACGTTGCTTATTCCAGGACCAGAACATCCGTAGAAAAGTTTCGATGTATTTTTGCAGCTCTTAATTCATGAATTACGACAGTTGTGGAACGACGGTATCCTTGCTTATGACGTCAGTACTAAGCAAAATTTCAGATTGAAAGCGGTCTTGTTGTGGACAATTAGCGATTTTCCTGCCTATGGAATGTTATCTGGATGGAGCACGCACGGAAGAATGGCATGTCCATATTGGATGGAGGATACAGATTTATTTCGACTAGTCCATGGTAAGAAACCATGTTGGTTTGATTGTCATAGAAGATTTCTTCCTCGTGACCATGCTTTCCGGAAAGATAAAAAACATTTTCGGAAGAACGTGGTACAAAAAGAAGAGGCGCCGTGCATGCAAACCGGAACACAAATCCTTTACGCAAGATTGAACACAATGGAGGATTTACAAGAATCAGTAGAATGCGGTGGAGATCGTGGGCATCGTAAACCAAAAGGTCAAGGTGAATGGCATAACTGGTATAAACGTAGTATCTTTTGGGAACTACCATACTGGAAATCATTGATATTACGTCATAATTTAGATGTTATGCATATCGAGAAGAACTTTTTTGATAACATCATAAATACTGTTTTGAATGTGGCGGGGAAAACCAAGGACAACATACAATCTAGAAAAGATTTGAAGTCAATATGCCGACGACCTGAGTTGGAATTAAGAGATGGCAGGTTACCAATCCCGGTATTCAGATTGTCTGGTCCGGCGAAAACGGCATTATTAAAATGGTTAAAAGAGGACGTTAAATTTCCCGATGGATATGCATCAAATATTGCTCGGTGTGTGGATATTGTTGGTTCGAGGCTGATCGGATTGAAAAGTCACGATTGTCATGTTTTCATGCAGCGGCTCATTCCAATTGCTTTTGCTGAGCTGTTACCACGTAATGTGCACGATGTGTTATGCGGAATCAGCATATTTTTCAGAGATATATGTTCAAGGAATTTAAAAGGTGCTGATTTGGAAGAAATGAAAAACAATATCTCTGAAGTATTATGTGCATTGGAAAAAGTTTTTCCGCCTTCATTCTTCGATGTCATGGAGCATTTGCCGATACATTTACCAGATGAGGCAATACTCGGTGGTCCAGTTCAATTCAGATGGATGTATCCTTTCGAAAGGTTTTTCTTTCATTTAAAGAAAAAAGCAAAAAATAAAGCACCGGTCGAAGGATCTATTGTCAAACAATACTTGCTGGAAGAAATAACATATTTCAGCTCATTTTATTTCGAGTCGCATATTCAAACGAAAGAACGTCGTGCAGCGGATGATCACACAAACTATATGTATCAATATAATCCGCAGTTTGGCACAATTCCTGAAATGTTTACACCGATTGGACGTACAGGAGGTAAATCCGATGAATATTGGTTAACACCAGAGGAATATAATCACGTCCACACATATATACTACTAAATTGTCAAGAGTTATTACCATTCGAAAGGTACATATACATTGTACATATTAATTTCAATCTTTTATATATATATAGTAAAATGTAACGAATCGTATAATTCAGGATATTTGACGACGAAGTGCTTGGTACATATCCTCATCTAAATGCAAATAAGCTCACTGACATGAAAGTTCAACATTATGGCTCATGGTTTCGAGATTACGTAAGTACTCATATATATATATATAAATTAATTGCATATAAAAATATTAATTTATTTTGTGCCATACGTATACAGGTGAAAAATTCTGATGAAAGACTTCCTACGTGGTTAAAAGATTTGGCTAATGGTCCCGCACGAAATGTCATGTGTTGGCCAATCTTGTTTACTCGCGGCTACACATTCCACACGTATGAACACGGAAAACATAGAAGCACATACAACTATGGCGTTTGCGTTAATAGTGATATAGAGGGTGATAACTTCTACGGAATATTGCGCCAAATCATACAACTGGAATATCCCGGTCTCGTTGGGTTGAAGGTGATGCTTTTTAAATGTCAATGGTTTGACCCAACCGGATTGACGTCAATCCGGCACGACAATATGGTAAGTATGATCCATTCATCACAATAGATCAAGCAGATCAAGTTTGTTATGTGCAATATCCAACAACATTGAAACGTCGAAGAGAGGAGTGGTGGGCCGTAGTGAAGATCAAGCCTCGAGGGATCATAAGCTCTGATGATAAAGAAGAGGCGTTGCAACCCGATTATCCGCAGCCACTTCGTTTGATTGATACGGATCGCGAGGACATTCTTGCTAGAAATGACATTGACGGAGAACTTATACGGGATGAAGATGAACCGGAAGATGCTGAAGATGAAAACGACGATGAATTCAATGACCAATCGAAGGAAGACTCGCCCATCGATGAATCTACTGAAGAAGAACTTTAAATACAATAATGTATATGACGTGTAATCAAACAATCGAAATGTTCATACAATCGATTTCATTATGTTAATTAAGTGTAACATTCATGATGTTTACTTATGTATACGATGTGTAATTGATCAATCGAAACGTTAATACAATCGAATGGGTTATATATACAATGTTAGATGTGTAATTGATCAATTGAAACGTTAATACAATCGAATGGGTTATATATACAATGTTAGATGTGTAATTGATCAATTGAAACGTTAATACAATCGAATGGGTTATATATACAATGTTAGATGTATTAAAACTTAGAATTATATAGACGTTGAAACACAAATTCGAGCCCCGACACTTAGAAAAAA
>CM071873.1:30321780-30335159 GCA_036759665.1 Gynandropsis gynandra
GGGGTGCGTTATTTGGTTGTAGGTTTATTGATTTCGTTCTTAGGGTTTATCTTTGAAATGCTTGTGCTTTCACTGGCATTTCTATATCTGTTCGTGCTTTGATTTTTATGTCTACGGTGCATTCTTGCTTGGCTATGTGATGTTAGGGTTTTTGGAACTGTATATGACGAGGAGGTTTCGGTACGGTAAAGGATCACTTTTGGGTTTGTAGTTGGACTTCATATAGTTTCTTAGTCCTATGTTTTGCTTAGTGCACAGATTTTATTTTAATATCTAGCATCTTTCATTTGCATAGTGCAAGTCTAATATCCTACAGTTGGCGGATTTCTTTCTATTGATTTCTGTGAAGGAAGATAAAAGTTTAAATACTGAGATGGGTGAGATGGGAGATGTTACTGGGGGAGAGAGGTTAACAATTGCGGTGAACGGTTTCCCGAAAGGGCCTCAATCTTCTCCTAGTACAAGTGCTCCATCGGCAGTTGCGGCTCCAGCTCAGAAGGGTTTCCAAGGGAATGATGCGCTTTCTTATGCGAACATTCTGCGGTCAAGGAACAAGTTTGTCGATGCTCTTGCTCTCTACGAGACTGTATTGGAGAAAGATAGCAGTAATGTTGAAGCTTATATTGGAAAAGGGATATGCTTGCAGATGCAAAACAAAGGGAAGTTAGCTTTGGATAGTTTTTCAGAAGCTATTAGCCTGGACCCCCATAATGCTTGTGCCCTCACACACTGTGGTATACTTCATAAAGATGAAGGGCGCTTGGTAGAAGCTGCCGAGGTTTGGAAATTACCTTATTTTATTATTATCTCATATCGATGTATTTTGCAAGAGTTGATGAATTATATAGGTTGGTTGTGCCCTTAGACTGACCATTATCTTCTAAGTTAGCCAGTTTCTAACTTGCAATCATTTTATTGTGCATAGTCTTATCAGAAAGCATTAATGGCAGACCCTTCATACAAACCCGCGGCAGAGTGCTTAGCTGTTGTTTTGACAGACCTTGGGACTAGCCTAAAGCTGGCTGGAAATACTCAGGAGGGAATTCAAAAATATTATGAAGCTCTGAAGATCGATCCTCACTATGCTGTAATTTCCTGATCTTCTGGGTTTTTATCTTGTATCTGTTTCTGTTTTGTTCTTCCTGGTAAACTTTGACTGTTCTGATTCAAAATGCTGAAAATTTGTTGTACAGCCGGCATATTACAACCTAGGTGTTGTGTACTCTGAAATGATGCAATATGATTCCGCGCTGAGTTGCTATGAGAAGGCTGCAGTAGAAAGGCCTATGTATGCTGAAGCATATTGCAACATGGGGGTCATTTACAAGAACCGTGGTGACTTAGAGACAGCAATTGCTTGTTATGAGAGGTATCTGGTCTGCTGGTCCATCACAATCTCCTTTGACAATGTCTTAATGCATTTGATAGTTTTGTGAAAGGATAACACGTGTTTTACTGCTTTCTTCTCTATCATTAGATGTCTAGCTGTCTCTCCTAACTTTGAGATTGCGAAGAATAATATGGCAATAGCTCTGACGGATTTAGGGACAAAGGTAAAAACCCTTCTATAAACTTTTTTGGTATATGTTTTTCTTCATGCTAGTTTCATCCTCTTTTGCATTGTCATTTAACTCTTAAGTGATCTTCATTCGAATTTTTATTAACTTATTTACTTCTGAGAAACAAATTGTTTGTCAGATGTACTACTACTACAACTACAACTACAACAACAACAAGCTATTCTAAAATTTATGTCCTATAAAAAATGTTACATTTTTGGGAATAGCCAATAGGTTTGTTGTTGCATCGAGGTATATGTTAATTTGCCTTCTTCTTGAAATTTTCATGAATTTTTGTTGTGTTGATGACTTTTTGTTGTCTGTGCTTGACCATCTTCCTATGCCATGTCCAATTTCGAAATTGTTTCTGCCCAAGTTCGTATACCTTGAAAAAAATCATTCCTTTTTATTCACTGACTATTGGGTGTTCAGCTATGTATATCTAATCAGCACTTAAATTATTTTTTTTAGATTAAACTTGAAGGCGACGTGAACCAGGGAGTGGCATATTACAAGAAGGCTTTGTATTATAATTGGCACTATGCTGATGCAATGTACAATCTTGGGGTGGCCTATGGTGAAATGCTGAAGTTTGATATGGTACATGATTTGTGGTAATTTTTATTTATTTTACAAGTCTGTGCTTGTTTACGATCTGTCTGTACTCCGGGGCTTGCCTGCCTATAATTATATGTTGTTTTGTTAGCTGTCTTTTCCTCTTCTATCTCCATCGCTCATCATGTTCTTGTTCTATCAATATGAAATATGGAGATTCCTGTTGTCATTATTAAGCTTGAAACTTAAGGCTGAGAAAACGATTGTCATTATTATGCTATTTGTTTATTGATAGCAAAATATAGCTGCATGTGATCATGGTTACTTTTATGTGCAGGCTATTGTCTTCTATGAGCTTGCTTTCCACTTTAATCCGCATTGTGCTGAGGCTTGCAATAATCTGGGTGTAATTTACAAAGACCGTGATAACCTTGATAAAGCTGTGGAGTGTTACCAGGCATACTATTTAATCTGCAGCATTTCCCCTTAATTCTTTGTCACTCGTGTCTTATGAGTGTTATGAATCTGTGTAGATGGCTTTGTCAATCAAACCGAACTTTGCACAGTCACTGAATAACCTTGGTGTTGTCTACACAGTCCAGGTTTGTTACAGATAATAGTTCTGTGTCTGTTTTATTGGCTTTTCTTAGAGTCAATTGAATGGTTGTTCCGTTGTTTTGACAGGGAAAAATGGATGCTGCTGCCAGCATGATTGAGAAGGCTATCCTTGCAACTCCAACTTATGCAGAAGCATATAATAACCTAGGTTCGAATTTCTTTCCATTTGTTTCGATGCATATCCACTCCAGTGCTTTGTTTCTAGAAATTTCTCTCAGGAGTACATTTTAACGCCAATGCATACTAGTTGTCTAGATAGCAGTTCAAATTTGTACTTTGTGATGGGATGCCTTTAGTTATACTTATACTTCATGCTGTTAGATAAACTTCATGTGCCAATGACATTATTTTTCTTACTGATTGCTATTTCAGAACTGTAGTAGAAAGTACTTGCGATTTTATATTTTATTTTGTCTGTGTTCTTATCCAAAGGTTTTTTGGTACGTTTCAGCTGTACTTCATTGAAGACGTCCTTTCTAGTTTAATAACATTCTATGTTTTTGGCCTCCCTGTCCTACTTGTAGTCTGCCCACATCTTCTTTTCATACAGTTAACATTTTGCATTCATTTTCATTTTGCTTCTGTTGTAACTTGATCTCATGGTATGATTCCAATGTAGGTGTGCTTTACAGAGATGCTGGAAATATACCTATGGCAATTGATGCATATGAGCAATGCCTTAGGATAGATCCAGATTCTCGCAATGCTGGCCAGGTAAGTCTTGGATATCTTTTGCCTGATTGCTCTATTTTTTATCCGAGTTAAGGGTGGAATTGAATCTTTTCTTTCTTATGCAGAATCGGTTACTTGCCTTGAACTACATAAATGAGGGACATGATGAAAAACTATTTGAGGCTCACAGGTTTATGCATATACTTGAATTTCCCAGATTCTATTGACTTGGATTTACTGAACTGGTTCTTTAATGGGACTCCATCATAACTCTTATGAACACAGAGATTGGGGTAGACGCTTCATGAGGTTGTATCCACAGTACACCTCATGGGACAATTCAAAAGATCCAGAGCGACCTCTCGTCATTGGATATATTTCCCCAGATTTCTTCACACATTCTGTATCGTATTTCATTGAAGCGCCTCTTACACATCATGATTATTCAAATTACAAAGTGGTGGTTTATTCAGCTGTTGTTAAGGTATGGATTTTCCCTCGAAGCTTGTGTCTTTGGAAAGGGAAAATTATGGTCAAATTTTATTTACTTAGTCTGGCGTGATACAATATCTATTTTACTTCATCTCATGCAACTCAATATGTAGTAAACCTATAAAAATGTAGGCCAAGGGAGGACCTGATAGGAGGACTAAAATTATCTTGAAAAGTATTGCAAATCTTTCCTCTTCTTTTTTTCTTGAGGTTTTATTGGCTCCAACATCTTCTGCAATGGCTGGAACCTCCTTTCATTTTTTATTGACATTATCTGGATCACTGCAACTTGCTGCAGTTTTTGAATCTAACAGAATGACTATGTTTTTGTCTACATATAAAGAGTTTTTTTTCACACTTTATTGGATTCTGGAACTTTACTCCTCACTCGTGGTGGTTGTGTTTCTCATTCAGTATATTTGGGACCATGGTGATGATGTTACTATTCTCTACGTTGCAGGCAGATGCAAAAACATATAGGTTCAAGGAAAAAGTCTTGAAGAAGGGCGGAATGTGGAAGGATGTATATGGGATAGATGAGAAAAAGATCGCAAGCATGGTCAGAGAAGACAATATTGATATTTTGGTAGAACTTACTGGTCATACAGCCAACAACAAGTTGGGAACCATGGCCTGTAGACCAGCACCCGTTCAGGTACATTTGTGATGATGAAATATCTCATGTTCCTCAGATTTTTCATTTTTCCATTCCAGTTCAGGCTATATTGTCATGTGTCTAATTTGATTGTACCTCAGGTTACATGGATCGGCTATCCAAATACCACAGGCTTACCCTCTGTTGACTACAGAATTACAGATTCCTTGGCCGATCCACCAGATACGAAACAAAAGTATGTTTTAGCTCTAGTTTCAGTCCTGTGAGGATTAGTTTTAGAAGAGGTTTTGGGTTTCTGAGTGTCAGTAGATCCTAACAGTAAGATAATTGGTCAAATCGTTTTTCTTTGGCTTGCAGGCATGTTGAGGACCTAGTTAGGCTTCCAGAGTGCTTTCTGTGTTATACACCTTCACCAGAGGCTGGTCCTGTTTGTCCAACTCCTGCAGTTTTTAATGGCTTTGTTACATTTGGCAGTTTTAACAATCTTGCAAAGGTTATTATTGTCATTGGATAAAGCTCTTCATGAAGTGTTTCTTAATAATTGAGTGAATCTCTCCGTTGTCATTTTAATTGTCGTTCTTCTTTCCTGTGATCAGATCACACCCAAGGTGTTGCAAGTTTGGGCCAGAATACTATGCGCTATTCCTAATTCTCGTTTAGTGGTAAAATGCAAGCCGTTCTGCTGTGATAGTATCAGACAGAGGTTTCTCACGACACTGGAGCAGTTGGGATTAGAATCAATGCGAGTTGATCTTTTGCCGCTAATTCTTTTCAACCATGATCATTTGCAAGCTTATTCATTAATGGATATTAGGTAAGGTCCTTCATATATACCCTTTGGTTTGTATGCATTATCTGCTAATTTAACCTGATTTTCCTGGACTTATTTCCGTGTGTATTCTGGTTCACCGCAGTTTCATATGCTTGTTTTGATCAGTAATTGTATTCTAGCATACCCTTTATGACGTGAAAAAAAAGAAGGTTAAAAAGAAGACAAAAGACTTACACATGTTTCATTTATGCAGTTTGGACACGTTTCCTTATGCTGGAACTACCACTACATGTGAATCTCTCTACATGGGAGTTCCATGCATTACAATGGCTGGATCAGTACATGCTAATAATGTAGGTGTCAGTCTTCTTACTAAAGTCGGTAAGCACTTTCCTAACGTTTCCTATTATTATCCTTTCGTATTCGTTAGAAATTTCCTTTGAAATTATCCGGATGGCCTACTGATGCATGTGTTATTTCTTGATTCAGGACTTGGGCATCTGATTGCCAAAAATGAAGATGAATATGTTGAGTCAGCTATTCAGCTTGCTTCTGATGTTACAGCCCTTGACAAGTTGAGGATGAGCCTCCGAGATCTAATGGCTAAGTCCCCTGTTTGTGATGGTCCTAACTTCACTGTTGCTCTAGAATCCGCATACCGGAATATGTGGCAGAGGTACTGCAAAGGGGACGTTCCATCCTTAAGGCGAATGGAAGTGCTACAACGGGAGGCTCCCGAAGATTCCTCCTCGAGGGACTCAACAACAACAAGACTCAATGTTCCTGGAGAAGAGACTGCAAAAGCCAACGGTTATGTTCCATTATCCTCCTCGGTGTCAACCCTAACTCTGCCGCTTGCAAAGAGAATGGGATCCAGTTGAATCTTCGTAACATCGGCACGAGATAGGAACTTCGACGGCTCATTACCTGAGTAGAACGGCCGTGAAGCACAGTCGGAAAAAGATGTTTTATCATTTCTTAGGAAGTTCAGGTATGAAGATTTGTGTAATACAACGAAACAGCAGGACCCTTTGCTCTTTGTTCATTTCCTTAGATTTTATTGTTAGATTTATATTCTTGGGAGCTTTCCCACTGTTTGATTCTTCTAGTTGTTGTGCATTAGTGTTAAAAAACATTATTGAGTGTTTTTATTATGACTCTTCTTCAATATAGTATCAGCCTTCACCTTCAGTTTCAGTAATCCATTATTTCTATATTTGTCACCAAATAAATAGTAAACTTTTAAGAAAATACCAGAAATAAATATAGTTTTTAAATTTTATTATTATTATTTATAAAAATGTCTATATTATCTTATTATTAATATTATAATTAATAATTTTTTAGATTGTACAAACTTTGTACCAAATTTTACATACACGTTTGTGTATAAAATATGTACGTATTATTATCATTATTATTACTATTATTATTATTATTATTATTATTATTATTATTGTTATTATTATTATTATTATTATTATTATTATTATAAATACTATTAATTATTATTGGTATTATTATATTATTATTGTTATTATTAATATTAATAATTTATGTTGTATTAAGTTATACAAAACAATCCATAATAATAATATCAATAATAATTAAAAATACCAATAGTATCTAATTATACTAATAATAATAAAACTAAAAATAACAATAATAATAATAATAATATTATTATTATTATATTAATATATTTTATTACTATTATTTTGAAGTTAACATTATAATAATAATAATAATAATAATAATAATAATAATAATAATAATTATTATTTTGAAGTTAACATAATAATAATAATAATAATAATAATAATAATAATAATAATAATAATAATAATAATAATAATAATAATAATAATAATAATAATAATAATAATAATAATAATAATAATAATAATAATAATAATAATAATAATAATAATAATAATAATAATAATAATAATAATAATAATAATAATAATAATAATAATAATAATAATAATAATAATAATAATAATAATAATAATAATAATAATAATAATAATAATAATAATAATAATAATAATAATAATAATAATAATATTATTATTATTATTATTATAAATACTATTAATTATTATTGGTATTATTATATTATTATTGTTATTATTAATATTAATAATTTATGTTGTATTAAGTTATACAAAACAATCCATAATAATAATATCAATAATAATTAAAAATACCAATAATATCTAATTATACTAATAATAATAAAACTAAAAATAACAATAAAAATAATTAATAATGAATATTAATAAAATTTAATGTATAATAATAATAATAATAATATATTAATATATTTTATTATTATTATTTTGAAGTTAACATAATAATAATAATAATAATAATAATAATAATAAATTATTATTATTATTATGTCAACTTGTACATATATTATGTATACAAAATTATTATTATTATTATTATTATTATTATTATTATTATTATTATTATTATTATTATTATTATTATTATTAAGGTTGTACATTGTATCAAATTTTATATATATCTTGTAGTAATTTATACACATTTATGTACAACCAATAAAAATAAATAATAAATAATAATATTTTAATAATATTATTAATACTAGACTTAATTAATGTTGATTATTTTCATTATGGTATATTAAATTTTAATAATATTTATTTTTATTATTATTATGGTTAACTTTTATTATTGTTAGTGTTGTTATTTTTAATTTTTTAATTATTATTATCATTTGATATGACTAATATTATTCATTATTATTGATATTATTATATTTTTATTAATATTAATTATTGTCATTGTTATTGATATTGTTATGTCTAAAATTGTATACATGTTATGTATAACTAATAATAATAATAATAATAATAATAATAATAATAATAATAATAATAATAATAATAATAATAATAATAATAATAATAATAATAATAATAATAATAATAATAATAATAATAATAATAATAATAATAATAATAATAATAATAATAATAATAATAATAATAATAATAATAATAATAATAATAATAATAACAACATTGTACATACATCACATTGTGTATAAAAGAAAAAAAAGACAAACATGTACAACATAGATTCCAAAAGTTGTCAGCATTATTTTTTTATCATTTAAAAAAGTATTGAATATTGATTAAATCGGGCTGTATCCTAGTTGAACCTCAAATTTCGGGTTAAACTTATTAAAGTCGTGTTTATTATTACTTGTTTCATTATAATACACATTTAATTTACTAAAAGGAACATATTTAATTGTTTATAGCACCAAACTATATATTTTATGATGAAACATGTAATTTGGACATAAACCTCATTTTATGCATTGTATGTCTTAGCTTATGGTTTATGATTAAATATTATAACAATGGAATTATTAACTCTAATTTGATACAAATGTGAAATAACACATTACGTTAACTAGTAACTAAGGTTCAACCCAAAAATCAAAGGTATAATCAGAGTACAACCAGATATTATAAAATGTAATTCAATATTTTTCGCAACTGAATGTTGATTTAACATCCTTACGACCATATTTATCATTTTGAAAAATTTATGAAGTTTTTGAATCCCATGAATACGATTTTAAGGGGTTTAAAAATGTCAGTAGTACATGTTGTACGCACATGTTGTGCACATTGCACACACATTAAACGAACGTTGTTCACCCATTTTGTACACTTTTCATGGTAGCACTTACCATGTACATAATACATAACATGTCTGTACAATGGTTGTGCTAAGTACTAACGTTATATAAAATATATGTGTACAAAGTTCGTGCCAGCACACATAACATCTGTGCAACAAATTATATATATAATAATCCTTGCGAGGTTGCTTCTCGTGAAGCCACCTCAGCAAGGATTATTAAATATCACAAAAAAATCTCTTCACAAAAAAAACTCTTCAACTCACCTATTTATATTTCATTTAATTTTGACAACAAAAGTTAATGATTTTTTAAATTCTCTTCACAAAAAAAATCTCTTCATCTCACCTATTTCTATTTCATTTAATTTTAACAACAAATTAAATGAATTTGCGTACTACGTGATGTGCATCATTAAAAAAAATCAGAATGCAAAAAAATATTAGGTATTTTTAAAATACTATAAGGATTGAAATGGCTTTTTTATTATTTTAACAATTTTTTAGTTAAAAATTTAGGTTTTCCTATGTATATATAGGTTTTCCCTATTTTTATATACATATATAGTTATAAATTTTATATTACCTATATATTTATAGCAATGCATGACCATTGTTAAGCCAACTAATAAGCCATTTCTGCATCAAGAAGAGGAAGAAGACATGGCAGAAGATAGATATCACTGAGTTTGACGAACATATATAAATCAGATATTAACATTATTTGTTAAAAACCTGAATAAAAGGTATAAAACAATAAAACAAAAAATTGGCCTCTTATAGTTTAGCTAAGCTCACTTCTCTAACAGAGAAATGTATATAACGCATTGTTTAACCCATCTTAAAATGGTCAACAACATCAGCTCCCTTTATAGCATATGAAAAATATTTTTAGGCGTTACCATCTTAAGATGAAGGCGATCAGATTCATCTACAGTGAAATCAATCAGAATTACCCGCATTTTCCTTTCACGGCTAGGTTTGCTTTTGTCCCCTCTGCTTCCCATGGCCTGAAAAATCATGATCCCCACTAAACATTAACGAGTATTACAGGGTTCTGGAGGAGAAAAGGGCACGACTGGGACTCGTGGAGTGCGTCAATCATGATCTCTTGGAGCCATATCCTGTTCTTCCTGAGAAACCAGGTAAGCAATGTGTTTATTTAGACACATAAAAATAACTGAAACTAATGTTTTGGTTGATTCCTCCATCCATGTGGGTTGTTATTTTCAGGGGACTTTGTTGCCCACACTAAATTCATAGTCCTGCTGATGCCAAATGGTTCGGATAGGATCACCTCTCATACGGTTCAAGAGCTGCAACCGACAAAGACAATGGATGATCCTGAGATCAGAGCCTGGTTAGCTTTGGGCATCAAAACGAAATAGAAAGGTGGTGGTAAGAAGAAGAAAGGTAATGGAAATTAATCTTTTGCAATTAATTCTCTGCATCATCGTTTTTTACACTCTTTAAGTAGCTGATGATGATGAAATGTAATTTTGCAGGCAAGAAAAGTGGACGGGAGGAGAGAGCAGAGGCTGAGCCAACGCTTCCCATCCACCAACGCATCGTTTGTGGGAGTTGAAACTCGGGTTAGTCCCTTTTCCTTTGAGTTTATTCTCTTTCTTTTAATCTACTATTTTGTCTCTAATCCTCCTCGGGACCATTTCGGTACATCGTTACAACTCCATTTGGAGGATTCTATAGGTGAAATTTCCATTCTAATATAGAACTTTCAATTATATATGCATTCTATGGTTGAAAGTTTTGAGCTTCAATATTGGTTTTGGCCAACTAAACAACAAGGTCAATGATACTCTGAATACGGTAAGATTTGTTTCTGTTTTACACACGGCCACTAACAAGTTATATAAACAATATGTTACAGCTATTTATGATGAAAGGTAAGAGAGAGAAAAATCTATGGAGGTTGAAGCGAAGAAGATGAGAAGGTAAGTAGCTGCAATGGAGAAAGATGTTGCTGCAATACGTGTGGATAAAGAACAGGAGAATAAGGCTAAAAGGTTTTCAAATACCAAGCGCCCTTCAAACAACACTCAGATTCTTTCTAGAAGGTATCCATTTATCATTTCATAATGGTTTTATTGTTTCTTTTTATGACGCATATTGCCCATTCATATCCTCTATTGTTTTAACCTATCCATTGCTCATTAGAGCATGCCGATGATCCCATAGTCACCAAGAAAAAATGCGTAAAAGAGAGAAATGGGCGTGCTTTTTAATGTAGAAGACTCGGGTGGGTTTAGTGTGGTTAGAGAAGGGAAGGAGAAGGAGCTGAGGAGATATGATAGTTACATTTTAGATAACAGTTTCATCCTTTGGAGCTAAGTCTAGCATTTTGTGTGGTTGAGTTTGTATAGGTCTAGCTTCTTGCTTGTCTACTTTGTTTTTCCTTTTTACTCTTTGTTCATGTAGTTGTAGCTCTTTGGTCATGGCTTCAATTGGAGGCATGTAATCATCCTTTTGAGCAGCATGGACCCTCCTTAAGGTGGCTTTAACAGCAAATTAAGCAGTCATGGAGACATTTTATTCCTCATTGATTTTCTTGGTTTCACGATTCTGCAAAGCAGATGATAATCATAAGTATAGCAGGAAGACATAATTGAGATGGATGATGGATTTTAAGTAATACTTTGCTTCAAGGAGAGAGCAAGTTCATCAGTGTGCCAATATTCCAAAGAACATGGGGAAAGAAAAATCAGTTCACGAGAAGCACAAAAAGGAACATCGGATGCATCAAAAGAAGAATAATGTGTAACATATCAAAAATTATTTTTTTATATTGCATGCATATCTTTCTTTATATTATAAAATAAAATATAAAAAATTGCTTTGTTTATTTTATTAATGAATTATAATAATTATATTTTATAATATTTTACCATTTCAATAAAAGTTCACATATTGGCCATTTTTTGAATCGAGAAAATACAGAAAACATTCAAAACATGTTTAAATACTAAAAAACAATTTATTATATAGTATTTTCGTAAAATGATTTTTTAATAACAACTCTTAATTTTATATATCATAGTGCATATTAATTAAAATCTTTGTCGATTTGCACGTTAACAAAATGATAAAGTGTATATATAATTATAAATTAAGTAGTCAATTTACTCTTGAATGGATATAAATATTTGTATATAAAAATATGTACATATATATAAATTTGTTTAAATCTATTGGTTTCATTTGATTTATATATAATATTTTTATTCAATTTTTAATAACTATTTATTATTATACGATTTTACGCAAGATAATATTTATAATATAACATTAAAATTGATAAATATAATAATTTTTATTTATCATACACTGATTTTGGGAAGAAAATTAAGCTGTCTTTTGTCACAATGTGTGAATTCTATGCATATAAAATTTAAACACGCCTATCTGAAGGCAAAATTAAAAGCGGACGACGATTCCAACAATATATTGTTGAGCATATATTGCAATTGAATAAGAACGAAAACGTTGGGCTAGACATAATCAGAAGAAATTAAGGTCAGATCTGTACAATAATGTCTTCGATGCTGTCGGAAAGGGCAATAAAAGTGCTAAGTCTATCGGACGAAGAATTATATTACATGTTTCTTTTACAGGCAGACCACGTTATATGGTTGAAAACTATCATGATGCAATGGCTACATGTTGATGGTACAGAAATCCAGACCTCTTTGTGACAATGACTGCAAATCTAATGGGGTGAAATATGGAATCACCTTGGGACATACGATGAAAGAACCGCAAGTGATAGACAAGACATTGAAAATCGAGTATTTAAGATGAAATTAGATTGTCTTTTGGAAGATATAAATGCAAGAGTTTTTTTCCCTAAACCATGTAATTTTGAATGAATCTTTGTTGACTTTATCAATATTTTTTAGGTAACTACTAACATTTTAAGATCAATATGTTTAAACCAATTATATACACTTTTGAGTTTCAAAATCGTAGGCTACCGCATGCACATATTCTGATATGGCTCCAACCTATGTTTATTTTGTTTTAAAATATTCGCATCAAAATTTTCATATGGTGTTCATTCTTTATGTTGGTTTTATATTAATTTCAAAATTTTTAATATACTTGGTCTCTCATCGATGTCATCATGGTAACCTCACTTGTCTTTTGCTTGTACTTATAACCTATCATGCTAATTTTAACATATCTACATAATCTATGTTCTTATGTATCATGTATCAAGCTCTTCTTCATAATAATTTGATGTATCTGGCTACAATGGCTGATGCATAACCTCATCCATAGGCTCGAGCAGCAACACCAGTTTTGATAATGACTCCACAGGTGGGTTTCAAGTACAAAGGCGATCATAATTTTCTTTTGTTATTAGTTACTCATCAATCCCTAGCATTGT
>CM071873.1:30335506-30348967 GCA_036759665.1 Gynandropsis gynandra
TGATATATAGTACTTTCTGGATTTGGTTATTACTCGGGTATCGCATGATGTTACTTTTCGGGTAACTAAAGTTTTAAAACTACACACGATTTACGTTCTCTCAGCCGCCCATTTATCATAAAAAGGAAGATCTTAGTTTCATAGAAGTTCACATTCTCAGTATGACAATGTTTATCGATTCTCTTGTATATGTAATATACTCTCTCACTTTATCTCTCCATCATTATTTTTTATGTTGGATTTTATTTGTAACGTTCTAAATCTTTTCATCTAAATTATTTTTTACTTATTTTTAATTTATAGATTTATTCATTTATTTTATTTGTAATTTATGTATTTATCTATAAATATATCTATATGTATTTATTCGTTTATTTTATTTGTAATTAATATATTTATCTATATATAAAAAATTAAACAATATAATTTTCTTTATCCTTTTTTTCTAATTTTTTATTTATATGGTTAATTTATGTATTACTCCACAGAATATAACAATCACAAACAAGTTTTTTCCCTAAAATAAATAACTTAAAAAATAAAATATTACGTAATGGAAATTTAATATATTTATATATATATATATTATATAAAGGATACAAAATTATTTTTCAAAACATTATTTGAATTTTAGTGTAAAGCTCCGTAAAATTTTACTTTTCTATTAGAGTTTAATCAACAAGCATTGTTTATTGAGAAATATTGAAAGAATAATTAAATTTTTCACGTTAATATGCATAATAAAATATCTTATTACAATATTAGTCATACTCATGTCCAATATATGCATAAATAATTATTTATCATATAATAATTAATAACCACTCTATGTCTCACTAAATAATCTCATTTGTCCAATGAGATTGAGCAAATATAATCGCAAATATAGTTGTCCATTTGAAAAATTTTATATGAACGAATTACTCCAACATATCAATACTTACGCAATAATATAAATTACTTAAGATTAATAATTGTATGTTACTACTAATTTTATGTGTTTCTTTGTTGGGGACAATTAAGTTCACAGAGAGGAAACAATTAAACATTGCAGTGATATATGTCTTCATTTACTACTTCGATATAATTTTCTTAAACTCAAAATCCTAAAAAATTTCAATAATATATATGTTATTTCAAAATAATTTCAAACACGATTATTTTACAAATGCAAATATAAATTAAACAATTGTTCATGCAAAAATATGTTAACCAAAGAATATTTGCAAACAAACTTCGCTAATCACTTCTCTATCAAAATTTATTAACAGTGAGGCCTATTGTTTTATCATTAGACCTTGCATCGCCAACTATTTCAATATTATCAACGACTAATTTATTATCTTTATTTTAGTAATTTCTTAAAGCTTTAATATTGTTTATTTAAATATTATTTTCTACTTATTATATGTAATGTTTTAAATTAGTTAAACAAAAAAATCATAATCTCCCGCACTGCGTGGGGTCCAATGTTCGAAGAGGTACAAGGGTCGCAGGGATCCTAGGGTCAAACTGGGTCACAGGGTCAAACTGGGTCACAGGGTCGAACTGGGTCGTAGTGTCGGAGTGGGTCGTTGGGTCGCAGGGTCGAACTGGATCGCTGGGTCGAATTAGGTCGTAGGATCGGAGGGATATTTTGGGAATATCAACATTTATAAGGGTATTTTTTAAGTTAAATTTTTTTCTTTTTCGGGAAGGGTATTTTTGAAATGTTTTAGCCCTACGAGGGTATTTTTGAAGTTAGCCCCGTTAAAACCCTTATCTAGTGTTTTTCATATTTAACAATTTTACGTTTTACCCAACAAAATAAAATATATATACTTATTGTTATTTGATATATAATCCCTAAAAAAACTGAATCTTTTAAAAAATGGTATATCCAATATACACTTCCTAAAAGTCTCCTACCTTTTTTAAATCTTACATATAAAATATCGTACAACAAAGAAAACGTTAACAATAGTGGATCCATAGTGCAAGTATTGGGGGCAAAATTCAAGAGACCCAAAAAATTTATTTTTATAATTTTTAATGAAAAGTTATAATTAATGAAATAATTATTTGTAATTTTATAAAATATATAAAAATACAAAAAATAATTATTTAAAATTAATAAAAATTATTCAACTACTTTTTATATTTTTAATGTAATTTTTATAATTACTTGTATTAACGATAAAAAAATTTATTAATTAGTTAATTTTTATATTTATTTGTATTTTTAATATTAATAATAGAAATTAATTAGATAACTTTTTTTGCTGAGATGGTTTTAGTTATTTTTTTATAATTATTTGTATTGTTAATATTAATGACAAAAATTAATTAGATAGTTTTTTTTTTTATTAATTCTTGTGAGATGGCTTAATGTAGTTTTCTTTATTTGTATTAATGTAATTTCTATAATTAGTTGTATTAACGATAAAATTCTATTAATTAGTTAATTTTTTATATTTATTTGTATTGTTAATATTTGTGGCAGAAATTAATTAGATAACTATTTTTTGCTCAGATGACTTTAGTTTTTTTTATAATTACTTTTTTATTGTTAATTTTAATGATAAAAATTAATTAGATAGTTATTGTTTTGCTGAAGAGGTTTCATCAGAACCACCAAAACATTATACTTTTTATATTATCATTTTTCTAGATTTTATATATAGATTTATTAATTTTTAATATTCCACGCATTGCGCGGGTTCTTTTTCTAGATTATATATATATTATATATAGATTTATTAATTTATTAACTTTTTATTAATTGACATATATAATGACTAAAATATCCTCTAAATTAATATAAATATTTTGTATTTCTTTAAAATATTGATATTATAATATATAATTCATTTAAATTAATTTATGAATGGTAATTAATGTAGAATAAAAAGATAAAAAAATACTTTAATGATGTGGAAGCTTGAAAAAAGAGAATATATAAAAACTCAATATTTGTTAATAATTATTTTGTTCAAGTTAAATAATTTACTAAATTTTATTTCAAATAAATTTATAAATATTTTTTTTTATTTATTAATTTAATAATTTTATATTTTTTTATTATTTATTATTTATTATTTATTAATTTACTAATTTTTTATTTATTTACATATATATTAACTCAAATATACTCTAAATTAATATAAATATTTGGTGTTTCTTTAAAATATTAATATTATTAATATATAATTCATTTAAAGTAAATTATGAATGGTATTTAATGTAGAATAAAAAAGTGAAATAAAATAATAATAGGATGATGAGGTGGCAGCATGAGAGTAGAGAGATTTTGCAACTTTTTATATATATACTAGGTTATAAACCCGCGCGATGCGCGGACTTCTAAAAAACTGTAATTTTATTTTTATAGTTTTATCTAAAAATAATGAATCATTATGACTTAATATAATTCAATATATCTGTATTTAAACTCTTTTTTTAATTTTTAAATTTATTTATGATCAATAAAGAGTAGACAATTAATTATCATAAATTAATGTACTAAGAAAAATTTTATAGCAACATAAAAGATTATATTATCTAAAACGACAATCATTTTGGAAAATATGTAAATGTTTTGTATGATTATTATATAAACTTTAAAAAATATATTTTAAAAGCTCATATAATTAAAAAATGTACGCAAATAAAAACCATATACATAAAGAGATCGATGTTCTTTTATACGAGTATTCCATTAAAAATTATGTATCATCTCGCTTAAAAACATATTGTGTAAAAATTATTTGAATATTATTTTTCAAGAATTTTCTTATGATATTCAATCCGCATAAATTTTATTGGTATCGTTTAATAAAATGACCATGCACATGAATGTTAAATAAATTATACTATAATTAATAACCATATCAATTTTATATGAATTTTTAAAAATCATGTTTTATAAATGAGAAATCATTATTGTTTTAAAGTTTGAAAGAAATGGGTATAATGACGGAAGAAATGGACATTGATTTTGAGAAAGATCTTTTAACTTCCATCATATTTTAATTTTTTTTCATAAAAGAAAAAATAATTTTATCTTTTCATAATAATATTTTATTTTTAAAAATTAAGAATTAAAAAAGTGTATGTTATGTAAAACAATAATTATAACAATAATGATAACAAAATTAGTAAAACTTATTCTCTCTCCAACCTTTAATATTTTTATCCAACATTTTTCCATTTTTTTTATTTCCAACCTTTAATATTTTTATCCAACATTTTTCCATTATTTTTTTATTTCATTAAATTTAATAATTAAATTATATGATTATGACCACACATTAAAGATTGAATAGAAAAGTTATATATAATTTAAAAATTAAACATATTTATTCGTCAAATCATGAAAAAATATCAATACATATTTATTCGTCAAATCATGAAAATTACGAAATATCAATATATACATAGATTTTATAAATAATATATTAATATTTGATAAAATATAATAAATTTAAAATAGTTTAAAATAATTTATGCAATATATTACAATGTTAGGTTTAATATATTATTTATAACTAAATCTCTATAAAAAGAGAGAAAAAATTTATATTTGTATATACAGGTTTTCCCTATTTTTATATAAATATATAGTTATAAATAGTATATTAATATTTGATTAAGTAAAATAAATTAAAAAACATTTTAAATATTTATATTTGTATAATATATATAGATTTTTCCTGTTTTTATATAAATATTTTGTGGATATTAATAAGATATTAAAAGAGATATTAAAAATTTTAAGTCATTTAATTACACTAATGATCAATATAACTATATTTAATAAAAATTTAGTTTTAAAAAATAAAAGAATTGCTCAGTTGGCTTCACCACAAGCCTCCTCCTTTTGCAAGAACTTATATATATATAATTTAAATCATTTAACTACATTAATGATCAATATAATTATATTTAATAAAAAATTAATTTTTAAAAATAAAAGACTTGTTGAGGTGGCTTAACCACAAGTCTTTTTGCAAGAGCTTTTATATATATAATTTTTATATAAATATATAGTTATAAATAATATATTAATATTTGATTAAGTATAATAAATTTAAAAACATTTTAAATATTTGTATTTGTATAATATATATATATATAGTTTTTTCCTATTTTATGTAAATATTTTATGGATATTAATATATTTAAAAATTTTGAGTCATTTAATTACATTAATGACCAATATAATTATACTTAATAAAAAATTAGTTTTGAAAAAAAACTTGCTTAGGTGGCTTCACCACAAGCCTCCTTTTGCAAGAACTTTTATATATATAATTTTTTTCATAAAATAAAAAATAAGTTTAACTTTTCATAATAATATTTTATTTTTAAAAATGAAGAATTAAAAAATGTATGTCATGTAAAACAATAATTATAACAATAATGATAACAAAATTAGTAAAACTTATTCTCTCTCCAACCTTTAATATTTTTATCCAACGTTTTTCCATTATTTTTTTATTTCATTAAATTTAATAATTAAATTATATGATTATACCACACATTTAAAGATTGAATAGAAAAGTTATATATAATTTAAAAATTAAACATATTTATTCGTCAAATCATGAAAATTACGAAATATCAATATATACGTAGATTTTATAAATAATATATTAATATTTGATTAAATATAATAAATGTAAAATAGTTTAAAATAATTTATGCAATATATTACAATGTTAGGTTTAATATATTATTTATAACTAAATCTCTATAAAAAGAGAGAAAAAAATTTATATTTGTATATACAGGTTTTTCCTATTTGTATATAAATATATAGTTATAAATAGCATATTAATATTTGATTAAGTAAAATAAATTAAAAAACATTTTAAATATTTATATTTGTATATAGATTTTTCCTTTTTTATATAAAGATTTTGTGGATATTAATAAGATATTGAAAGAGATATTAAAAATTTTAAGTCATTTAATTACATTAATGATCAATATAACTATATTTAATAAACATTTTGTTTTAAAAAATAAAAGAATTGCTCAGTTGGCTTCATCACAAGCCTCCTCCTTTTGCAAGAACTTTTATATATATAATTTAAACCATTTAACTACATTAATTATCAATATAATTATATTTAATAAAAAGTTAATTTTTAAAAATAAAAGACTTGTTGAGGTGGCTTAACCACAAGTCTCCTCATTTTGCAAGAACTATTATATATATAATTTTTATATAAATATATAGTTATAAATAATATATTAATATTTGATTAAGTATAATAAATTTATAAACATTTTAAATATTTGTATTTGTATAATATATATATATATAGTTTTTTTCTATTTTTATGTAAATATTTTATGGATATTAATAAGATATTAAAGAGATCAATATAACTATATTTAATAAAAATTTGGTTTTAAAAAATAAAAGAATTGCTCAGTTGGCTTCACCACAAGCCTCCTCCTTTTGCAAGAACTTTTATATATATAATTTAAACCATTTAACTACATTAATGATCAATATAATTATATTTAATAAAAAAATTAATTTTTAAAAATAAAAGACTTGTTGAGGTGGCTTAACCACAAGTCTCCTCCTTTTGCAAGAACTTTTATATATATAATTTTTATATAAATATATAGTTATAAATAATATGTTAATATTTGATTAAGTATAATAAATTTAAAAACATTTTAAATATTTGTATTTGTATAATATATATATGTATATAGTTTTTTCCTATTTTTATGTAAATATTTTATGGATATTAATAAGATATTAAAGAGATATTTAAAAATTTTGGGTCATTTAATTACATTAATGACCAATATAATTATACTTTATAAAAAATTAGTTTTGATAATATGTTAATATTTATTTGTCACTATAATATATTTGTTATATTTATCAATTTGGATGTTATGTTATAAATATTATCTTGCATATAATCGTATAACACTAAAAAGTTATTACAAAAATTGAATCCAAAAAATATTATATATAGATTAATTTTAAAATTAAATGTATTACATTAACTGACATCGTTTAAAATATTGAATTACATAATCAGAGTAAAAAATATGAATGTGTTGTAATTGTTTCAAATTACGTTACGTTTTCATCTACTATGTAATTTTAAATAGACACTTTTGGATAAAGAAAGCTGTAATTTTAGTTGGCGCAAGTACAAGCTTGTCTCTTTAATATAGAAAAGAACACATGAACAAATATCATTTTATATAAGTAAATGAGGATCTTTTTTCAAACAAAATAATGTTACAAAGAATCCAAAACAATAATAAAGTCTTAACTCAAAATCTCCTCTGGTGTCGAATCATCAGGAACACGGTTTCTTCTGATATGAGTGTATTCTTATTAGCCGGAAGAAAGTACTTCAGAGATAATGTCTCAACATTGCAGGTGAACATCTCTGCAACATCTTATAGAAAATCTTTGTATGTCATCTGCTCGTCTAGGTCTATGGCATGAGCAGCACCTCCCTAGTAGAAAGAGAACCACAATTCTCTGCCTAAAATGCCCCACCAGACATACAAATGATTCGTTTTCGTTTCCCCACCATATCCTGCATCACTCGAACAAAATACAAATGAAATCCCTATTAAAGCTTGTATTCTCCGAGTAAATTGACAATAAAAATATTAATATACAGGATTTACACAAAATTAAGGTTGCAATGCCAACGTATAAAACAACAAAACATATCAAACCTCTCAATTTAAATAAATCGAACCTAACCCAAGCCTTTAACACCAGAAATCCTTAACGTCAAAAGCTTTGGAACCAAATGCTTTGAGGATATCACCACTATAATAAAACTTATTCTCCTGGTAATACAAACAGTTTCATGTCTTCAAAGATTTAAACCGAAGAAACATTATGATTCTGTCCAAAGTAAAAAGAAGTTCTATCCATGCTTTACTGCCTTACTGAAAAGTCTTAACCATAGCTTGAATATAAAAAGTTAAGCTACAAGTTCTTACCTACAGTGGCTTGTGATGTTCTTTGGTGAGCCATGACACATTCATCAGTTCTAAAATTATCTTTGGACTGGCTTCTGCACCAAACCTAAACCCAAAAATATGTGTAAAAAGGAAAATGAAATGAGAAAAAACACAACATCAACCAAGAATGTATAAAGGGCTGAATTCAATTACCTAACCCCCATGTGTAAATGCAAATGTTTTACCACCAGATCTAGGATATAAAGGAACTTGCAAAGTAAATATGCAAATTCAATCAACAAATAACAAAGTGTAGAAAATAACAAAGTGTAGAAGAGGAAACTCACCTTCAAGTAGTACATAAAGCTAGAAGCATAACAAAAGCATCATTTAAAAATTTGAATCGAAGCAAAACCCGCCTTTGTCCTCCTTCGCATATGCATTTGTCCTGGTCCGATCACAGATGAGATCCATAACCCCTATGCCTCGACAGAGGTTGAGCTCCTTAACCACTGAATCCTGAAGATCTTTTTGATGGAGGATCCTGAGCTCTTGAGCTGTAAAATCATGAAAGGAGAAAAGAGCGTGCATCCAATACTTACTCTAAGAATATCCAAAAGGTTAGAGATGACTTGGAAAAATTGATAGTCAAATCAAATTCAAAGCAAAAACATCAAAAACATCAGAGGAAGTAAAGAACTCAATGAACAACAAACAAGTATGTCGCTGCTGCTGAAAAAAGTAAAATACCTTGAATACTTAGGCATGCTCCATTTTTAGCAAGGGAACTCAGCTTATCGATCACACTTTATTGATCCCCGCATTCATGGATTTCAATCATGACATGATTAAAGCGTGAAATCCATGCTACAACATCACTATGGTACTGCTTCTACATATTTAACTCGGGAAGGCCAACACCTAAAACATTGAATTCAAGAAGCAACTCTTCCACACACTGCACATATCAGAAACAAAAGTTCATAGTCAGAACAATCACACTGGAGGATACAAAGCATAAGCAAGGATAAGATACCAACCTTGAGAGAAATAGAACTTGTCAAAATTTTGTTGCATTTAAAGCGTCGGGAAAAATATGGACGAAACCGGTGCAGAGAATGACTCCAGCGGCGAAGGCCTTCACCGTGAAGAAGATATCATTCTCCGAGTCCCTTGAAAGTTCTAGAGAGAAAAAAGGGAAATTGGTGGAAATAAAGAACATAGGCTCACATGCTTTATGAATAGAAGATGAAGCGATGGACTAAAAAGAGACAAGTCTAAAAGTTGTTGGATTTCTCTGTTACAATTAGAAAATGAATTGAAATTATATTTTTCAATAAAATGTAAAAAGTGACAAGGAAGGTAAGGTGGAGGGCAGAGAAGCCTCCTTCTACAACAACTTATATATATATATAATTTTATAAATAATATATTAATATTTGATTAAATATAATAAATTTTAAAATAATTAAAATAATTTATGCAATATATTACAATGTTAGGTTTAATATATTATTTATAATTAAATCTCTATAAAAAGATGGAAAATATATATTTGTATATATAGGTTTTCCCTATTTTTATATACATATATAGTTATAAATTTTATATTAATATTTGATTAAGTATAATAAATTTAAAAACATTTTAAATATTTATATTTGTATAATATATATAGATTTTTTCTATTTTTATATAAATATTTTGTGGATATTAATAAGATATTAAAAGAGATATTTAAAAATTTTAAACCATTTAATTACATTAATGATCAATATAACTATATTTAAAAAAAAAATAATTTAAAAAAAACTTGCATTTTTTCTATTTTTATGTAAAGATTTTATGGATATTAATAAGATATTAAAACAAATATTTAAAAATTTGAAGTCATTTCATTACATTAATAATCAATATGATTATATTTAATAAAAAATTATTTTAAAAAAAGACTTGCTTAGATGGTTTCACCACAAGACTCATTTTGCAAGAACTTTTAGATATATAATTTTTATATAAATATATAGTTATAAATAATATATTAATATTTGATTAAGTATAATAAATTTTAAAAAAAATTTAAATATTTATATTTGTATAATATATATAGATCTTTTATATTTTTATGTACAGATTTTATGGATATTAATAAGATATTAAAATAGATATTTAAAAATTTTAAGTCATTTAATTATATTAATGATCAATATAATTGTATTTAATAAACAATTAGTTAAAAAAAACTTGCTTATTTGGCTTTACCACAAGCCTCCTTTTGTAAGAACTTTTATATATAAATAATATATTAATATTTGATTAAATATAATAAATTTAAAAACAATTTAAATATTTATATTTGTATAATATATATAAATCTTTTATATTTTTATGTAAAGATCTTATAGATATTAATAAGATATTAAAATAAATATTTAAAAATTTTAAGTTATTTAATTACATTAATGATCAATATAATTATATTTAATAAAAAATTAGTTAAAAAAAATCCATAAAAAGGCAAACTAGGTTACATTGTGTTCACACTGCAATATATGCAGGTCCGGGATTGTGGTTGATGGGAAAGCTGGACCTTTAACTGGGGACGAAACGGTAAGCTCAGAATATAGTTTATCGATAGTGGTGTTACAAGTTACTGGAAACTTCATGATATTTGCTTCCGGTTTTGGAACACTTCCAAGTATTTCATGCGCTTATTTGTTGCTTTAGGTACCCTACCACTCACTCTCTTGGTGCAAGAATTGGCTTGGACCTAAAGTTAATATTACAATGGCGCCCCAGGTATCCTCCTGAAATTGCAATGTGTGTTTTTGTCCACAAAGACCAATCTTGTAATCAACTGTTCTGGTTCCCGTCATGTCTTTAAATGTTTCTGCGGAATCAGAAGTACTGTTTGACTCATCCTATCTTTTTCAATGAAGTGCCTCAAAAGATGGCTGTGTTTTAACATCTTATATCTCCAACCTCAAAGAAAATGAAAAGCTCCGATGCGTGGAAGCTAATTAGGTTCTCACTGGGACAAAACAGGCGGAACATGATGGAAGTGATGTTCAAGTAGAGCTAAACGTTGAACATCAACCTGGAGCAGAAATTGTTCCCAACATGACACGATCGCCAAGGGTCAAGTACATAACATTCTACGAAGATTCTGAAAGCATTCAAGGAAAGAGGACTGCAGTTTGGGAACTCGATAAAGGTTGGTATTAATATCTCCTTGCACATCTACGAATTTGTCTTTATTGGCACGTACCAATATTTTATTTCATTCTTGATGAATCTATTAACTATAGTTTGATTCAGCAAACCACAGGAATATTGTTAGATCACCAGTTTTGATGCGGGAACTATGGCTTCAGATGTGGCATGACATTCAACCTGGTGCAAAGACAAAATTTGTCACCAAAGGTAAAAGTTATATTGATACCATCATATTATCCTCGAAAGCATTCATCAGTTCCGTTGCCCTTACACATAAAGATCGTGTCATAGCCAAGCGTGGACCTCTGAGAGACGTAGATTGCTACTGGGATTATGGTAAAGCCCAGTGTGCTTGGCAAGAGTACTGTGAATACAGGTTCACTTCTTTCACAGACCAAAATATTCCTATGTTCATGATCTTCAGGATCCTCACGAAAATAACCAGTCACTTGATTCATTCATGCAGATATAATTTCGGTGATGTTCACTTAGGACAAAGTTGTAGATTGAGGAACACATCTGCTGATGCGTTGATGCAGTACGTATAGATCAGTAAGTCTGTTTTCTTACAAAACCTCAACTAATAATATGAACTGCTCATTGTTCTTCATCCGAACCATCCATTACAATTTCCCGTTGTCGTTTCCACAGGACCATTCACCACATTGTTGTCAGGGTCTTATTGATCTACTATATATATATATGGCTTTGTCAGAGTTTTCTCTTGGTTTTTCACTTGATCCTATCCATTATCTGTGCATAGACATCTAAGCTCTCTCTCTCTCTCTCTCTCTCTCTCTCTCTCTCTCTCTCTCTCTCTCTCTCTCTCTCTCTCTCTCTCTCTCTCTCTCTCATAGACATCTAAGCTCTCTCTCTCTCTCTCTCTCTCTCTCTCTCTCTCTCTATCAAAAAGAAGCCGGGAAGCTCTATCCTACCTAAATCCAAAGGTGGCTAGGCCATGTTCGACAAGAAGATTCGAACAGGTTAAGTTTAGGATCTATTATTTAAAAAAATAATTAATATTTAGAATAATTATATGTTAAAAAATATAAAAGGGTGTATTTTAATTTTATGACACATGGTCTCTTTTCTAACGTTTTTTAGTTGAGCCGACCAAAACCACGATTGCTCGAATAAAAGGTAACAATCTTTGTCCTTTTCTTTAACTTCTCTCATTGAACATAATGTCGGCCTCATAGCTAAGGTTGAATCATTATGAATGTACGACGGATAGACGCCCAGTAGGTGTGTGTATGTGTGTTACTTGCACAAAGCCCCATAGGGTTGCATAAAATTGTTAAATTTATTAGGACCATTTATTAATAAAAAGAAAAGCTGATCATGAAGAGGTCTAATGGTCCAACCCTAAACTTCAGACCATTAGAACTCTTCAATGAGTTCCCTTTCATGGAATGGAATCATCGAAATAATAAGCGACCTGAAGATTTATTGGAACATAGCTGTAGGATTGATTTCAATTGCGAAAACGTGTTTTATCAACTCAATTATAGATCTAATCATGTTTAACGATTAGTTTTTTTAGGTTTTTTCAACAATAAACAATTTACAGAAATAATTTCGTAATACCTATCGTTGAACGTCCTACTGTCGGATGCGAGGCTTGATGATGCAAGCCCTCTACGCGTATCCACGTCGAGATCGGATCTGTTTTGATGCGGAATTCGGAAGAACGAAAATTGTTTTTCGTTCTTCGGGTTTTTCAGTTAGGGTTTTAGGTTTTTAGAATTATCTTCTAACGAAACTCGTTTTCGTTTATTTATAATTATTAACCTTTTAATAATTATGACTTAAATCCATAACTATTGAAATATTACATAAATGGTATGAGACTTTCAGTTTGACCATGTGTTTGTCTTCTTGTTTTTCTTGAATCATAAATGCATGTATCTACCTGCTTAAAGTTTAATTGTATGAATTTTTCTTAATATTTATTTTACAAGTTTATTTCGATGATGCGTTCAGTTATTTTTTAGTTTCCTATGGTAATAAATATAAAGATATTTACAAGGTGTTTTGTTCTTCTATTATACAGTATAATAAATAGGAACAAACCACGTTAGGTTTAATATTTTAGTTTTAGCGTTAGCGTTTGATGGTTTGGTTGAACAAACCACGTTAGGTTTAATATTCTCGAGAATTTTGGCGCCTTCATCCTGAACAAAACAATATGTATATATAGGTTTTCCCTATTTTTATATACATATATAGTTATAAATTTTATATTAATATTTGATTAAGTATAATAAATTTAAAAACATTTTAAATATTTATATTTGTATA
>CM071873.1:30354003-30367080 GCA_036759665.1 Gynandropsis gynandra
TACCATTTATTATTTCTTCATGTTTATAAAGCGCAATATAAAAAAAACTATCATCCCGCGCATTTCGAAAGGCAAGAGTTATGACGGCCGTTAAAAAAACTATAACTTAAAATTTCAATCCTTATAGTATTTTAAAAATACCTAATATTTTAAATTACTTTAAAATACTATAAGAATACTGTCATGAACCACTCAGGCGAGGGGAGTACGCCGCCCTGTGTCGATGGACGGTCCAGAACTTCCCACGTGTCAAGGCGAAGGCATTGTGGAGCAAGTACTTCGATGTCGGAGGCTACGATTGCCGCCTCCTGGTTTACCCTAGGGGCGATTCTCAGGCTCTTCCGGGTTACATCAGCATCTATCTCCAGATCATGGACCCTCGCGGAACGATGTCGTCTCGCTGGGACTGCTTCGCAAGTTATCGTCTCTCCATCGTGAACCATGTCGACGATTCCTTGTCCATCCACAAGGATTCGTGGCACAGATTCTCCAGCAAGAAGAAATCTCACGGCTGGTGCGATTTCACCCTCAACTCTAATGTCTTGGATCCCAAGTTGGGTTTTCTGTTTAATAACGATTCCTTGCTGATTACCGCTGATATCTTGATCTTAAACGAGTCCGTAAGCTTTAGTCGTGATAACAACAATGATGGGCAGTTGTTGTATAAGGATAATTCGATAGCTGGAGCGATGCCTGATGTTTTGAGTGGCAAATTCACTTGGAAAGTTCATAATTTTAGTTTGTTTAAGGAAATGATTAAGACACAGAAGATAATGAGCCCTGTTTTCCCTGCTGGGGAGTGTAATTTGAGGATTAGTGTCTACCAGAGCGTGGTTAATGGGCAAGAGTATCTGTCCATGTGTCTAGAGAGCAAGGACACTGAGAAGACTGTGGTCTCCGACAGGAGCTGTTGGTGTTTGTTTAGAATGTCTGTGTTGAATCAGAAGCCTGGGTGCACTCACATGCATAGAGATTCATATGGGAGGTTTGCTGCTGATAATAAGAGTGGGGACAATACAAGTTTGGGCTGGAATGACTATATGAAGATGTCCGATTTCGTGAACTCGGAAGCAGGGTACCTAGTGGACGATACGGCTGTGTTTAGCACCTCGTTTCATGTTATCAAAGAACTCAGTTGCTTCACGAAGAATGCAGGTTTGATTGGGGGAAGGAATGGGAATGGAGCTAGGAAGTCAGATGGACACTTGGGAAAATTTAGTTGGAGAATTGAAAATTTCACAAGGTTGAAGGATCTTCTGAAGAAGAGGAAAATAACGGGTCTTTGCATCAAAAGTAAGAGGTTCCAAATTGGAAACCGTGATTGTCGGCTTATTGTTTATCCACGAGGTATTTGAGTACTTCCATAATGCATGCAAAAAGGTGTTTTTAAGTTCCTTAGTTGCATCTATAGGAGAGTTGTAGCTTATTTAGCATGAACCTTATTCAACACAGAACACTTTTACTCTAATTTTTTTTATACAATAGATATAAAACTGACAGATCCTGTTTCAAACTCTTATTTGTTAAGAGGATTTTCTTCCCACTTGAGCTGTCTGATTGGTGCTTGTATAGAGTTTAGTGACTGAACTGATGGTATAATTTTCTTCTCTTGATGGCCTCAGGGCAGTCCCAACCACCATGTCATCTTTCAGTGTTTCTTGAAGTAACGGATTCACGAAGTAGTAGTGATTGGAGTTGCTTTGTTAGTCACCGACTGTCAGTTGTGAATCAGAGAATGGAGGATAGATCTGTGACTAAGGAATCTCAGAATCGCTACTCAAAAGCTGCAAAGGATTGGGGATGGCGTGAATTTGTGACACTTACAAGTTTGTTTGATCAAGACTCTGGATCATCCTGAAAAAATTGTATAATTGTTAAAAAATTTGGAAATTACTTTTCTTCACATGATCTCTACGATCTGAGGCGAGGACTGTTTCATCCTAAAGTTGGAGACGAACGTGATAGTGAAAGGTTACTACATCCGAAAATAAGCCAGTTCGATAGATAACCCCATTAGGCCTTTTTGTTGTGCAACCTTATTGTAAGAGGCAAATTATTATGTATGTCTTTACAAGCTTAAAGAGATGGAAAAAAAGACTTCGCCTTTGTTTCCATCCATTGAATCATGTCATGATGATTAGGATACTGTTGTCAAAGAAGCATAGATGACTATATTGGTATTTTGTATGTGACAGGATTGTTTCTTGATTCGTGAGTCTCCATTCTTTCTTGAAGGCAAGATTGTATGTTTGAGTTAATTAGTTGATTTAGTTGTTATATGAATCTTCCGTTTCAAGGTTTTCATCACTGGTTTCTGTATGAATGATTGGATTTTGATTTTTTGATACCTTATATTGGGTGTATGAGTGAATTAAATAAGCATGTGCTCACTTGTGTGTCTTTACAATCATCTCAATTTCATATTATTATCTTCTTTTTGGTGCAGTACCTTAATGAGAACAAAAAATTGATCATTGCAATTTTGAAAAATCAGAACCTTTGAAACTTGCAGAATTTGCATAGTGAGTATCGATTTATTAAATAGTCAATGGTGATTTGGAAATTATGTATATATGTTGTTTGTAGTACCTTATGTTTTACATTTTGTTGAGAATCGATGTCATCATGGTAACCTCACTTGTCTTTTGCTTGTACTTATAACATATCATGCTAATTTTAACATATCTACATAATCTATATTCTTATGTATCATGTATCAAGGTGTTCTTCATAATAATTTGATGTATCTGGCTACAATGGCTGATGCATAACCTCATCCATAGACTCGAGTAGCAACACCAGTTTTGATAATGACTCCACATGTGGGTTTCAAGTACAGAGGCGTTCATAATTTTCTTTTGTTATTAGTTACTCATCAATCCCTAGCATTGTCGACATGTAATGGAATACAAGACAATACTATTGTTCCTATTACTGGTGTGACATGTGCAGATAGCACATCATCCTTCAATACAACCACCAAACTACTTCAAACAACAAACACAAGGCATAACAATGCCTCAACAAGCACCACTCGGAATATTCCCTATTAAGAGGCTCATCACAATTCCATATTCCTCATCATTATCATCAAGATCCTTAGCAACAACATCTAAATCCACATGCCATGGCAGTGCATCTTGGGATCAGACCCATCAGAATAAATAACAAGGGACTACAACAAGCCATGCACCACAAAAAATCACTCTTGGAAACGATTTGAAAATGATATATAGTACTTCTGGATTTGGTTATTACTCGGGTATCGCATGATGTTACTTTTCGGGTGACTAAAGTTTTAAAACTACACACTTATACATGCATTCCGTCATGTTACTTTGCACTGATTCTCTTTATGGTTCTATTCAGATTTTGTTTATTTCGTATGCTATGTTGATGAATTGTTTATTTTTAATTCTCACAGGATAAATACATGCAGAATAGGCTTGTACGACTTTTTTCCGTGTTCTTGCAAAGTCTAATTCGGAACAGAATAATTGACGGTATGTGTGCATTTCTTACTTATTTTCAGATGTTTTCAGACTGTGGAGGTATTATTCTAATTAATAGATCATTGTAGCTGCCCTGTTTCATAAAATTGTAGGTGGAAATCTGGTCCTCCCTTTGTTATAATGAGGGGCAGAAAAGTAGTGATGCTTCGTAGATACTGAATCATTAAAACCTATGAAAACAATATCAAAACAATTGCCAAGCTTTATACTCATTATATAATTGTGACATTATGTCCGATGCTCATTAAATCGCTGATTAAATAGTCTCAGTCCGGCTAAAATTTTGAATTTAAGCGTGTTGGCAATTTCTCCTTGAACCAAATGATATTATGTTGTATTGTTCCAAATTGACCACAAAATAAATCATGAATCTTGTATATTGTATTGGTCAATCCAAAAATTTTGAGCTATCTTTCAGGATTAGTTAAATTTCAATGATAAATTTGTTACAATTTGAATATTATGAGTTTAGGATTAGTTAAACATCAAATTTATAATCACCTGGTGTTTTTATTTATTTATTTTGGTACAGTGAAGGATTTGTTCATAGAAGTACAGGCATTCTGCATCGAATTTTCGCGGATTAGGGAAGCGGCCGGGCTTTTTAGGCTTCTAAAAACCTTGGAATGAGTAAGATCTCTCTATCTTTGGCTCTATATTTTTTTCAGCAGAGTTCAGATTCTTCTCTTTTTTTTTTTTCTTGTCGTCCTGATTTTTGGGTTCGTTGTAGTTATAGAAACAACACTTTGTACCCAAATGCACTAAGGAAAAGTCTTTGATTTCATGTTCGTTGTGGCTCTTGAAATCCTAAATCCCAACTGACATTCATCCGAAAGCTTTATGCGCTCTTAAAGACGCATTCATGCGCGACTCTCACGTAGCTTGTCTTGAAATTTGCTTTTGAGCCTGTATTTGATAACGTATAGGGAAAGCTGGCTCAAAATCTATTGAATTCGTCCGAAATCGACAAAATGAAAAGATACATGAACATTCCTAAGAGCCTATAAATCCACAAACATATAGTTTATGACCAAAATAATACATGAAATAGAAGACACAAAGATATATTCAATGTTCATATAATTTTCTTAAGCTAAAGTGGCTTATACAAAAATCTTAAAAAAAGTAGTTGAAAGTTAATATTTATTGCAATAGATGGACTCTCCCAATCAGTATCTATAGACTTTTTTTTATATAACTTGAACACCATCATATACTGGAAGAATCTTCTTTCTTTTTTCCTTCTACGTGGCATCAATGTGTTTTTTTCTTTCTTTTTTCCTTCCATGCCAGATCAATGTCTTTTTTTCTCTTCCAGAATTTAGTCGTACTAGTCATTATCATCATAATGTAGAAGTTGTAATCTAGTCTTGCAATGGCAATATAATCGTATAACCATATTGTAGAAGTTCGCTAGTCGCAATATTATCGTGATATATTGGAAACACGACTCTTTACTCCTAGTTAGTAGAAACAAGGTCACAAAACATTTTTATTAAGGGTATGTTTTATTTACCATTAATATTACTAGTAAGTGGACTCGTGCGATGCACGGGTTTCTATGCACGGGTTTCTATTAAATGGTAGTATAGAAATGCAATTTATATATTACAAATAAAACGTTATATCATCGATGTATGATATTGATAGTGATAACATATTTTGTATATCAATTAATGAAAATTAGTCAATCTGTTTGAATTAATATTAAAAAATAGTTATTACTTATATTATTTAATTTTTCGATCTATACAATCAAATATAACGAAAAAATATGTACAAAATAAAAAAAAGTTAAATTTGAAATGTTTTAAATGATACTGTAACTTAAATATATAAATAACATATATATATATATAATATTATTATATATTAATGAATAAAAGTTGATATGTTAGACATAAGTTAATATATATAAATATATAAATAATTACTACATAAAAGAGTAATTAGAATTTTTAAATTGTTATTTCAATATATATATATATATATCAAATTATATGAAAAATTAATGGACAGAAAATTCATTTAAAATTTAAAAAAATTGTAAATGTACTTATTTAATAATATTTCATCTATATTTAATTTATAATTATTCCTTAAGGATATGTATCCCTCAAGACCGGTGACGGAAACCCTAAACCCAGATTTTGGCGATCTACCTCGCTCCTCGACCGTCAACCTCTTCATGTTATTCTTAGTCGTCACGACCAACCTTTTCGCGCTTTACGCCTTCTCATCTCACTCCCAATCCCACGTGTCGTCGAACCTCCACAGCTCTAACATTTCGCTCGTTTCTTTGCATCTCTCGCTTATCCTCCGTGAGATCGATTCTTTGCAACGTAAGCTTGTCCAGATGGAGAAACAACTCATGGGTTACGAATCCATCGATATCTCTCGACCCAATATCGCCCAAGAACTCAAATTTTTCCTACAACAGCATCAGCTCCCTTTGGGCAAAGATTCTCGAACTGGGATCATAGAAATGATCCCTAAATGGCTTATATTGATCATTAATGTAAAAAATTTATATATGTATATAACGCATTGCAATACCTAATATTGTTTATATTGATCATTAATGTAATTAAATGGTCAAAATAGTATAAATCAATGATCGTAGAGACCAGGTTAGTTTGGCTTTTTAAAAAAACTATAAGGATTGAAATGGCTTTTTTATTATTCGACCAGAACAACTTTATTATGTTAATATTTAAATTATATATATAATAATCCTTGCAAGGAATTGATATCTTAAATATAAAAATTTTCTATTTTTTAAAATTAAGAAAATACTCAAAATATGTGAATTTTACACCAAATTAATATATACCAATATTAATATCATTCTACTTGAAAATTATATAAATATTAACATAATATCTCAATTTTTTTAATCTTCCAAACAAAATCACAATTTAATTGTTAGTTTCTTATAACATCATTGGCTGTAAATGTTTGATTTTAGTTAACGTCTCATATTTTCATACAATACAACATTTTTATCTAATTAGAATTAAAAATTATCTATTATTTACCAAAACAAAGAGTAAAATTTTTTAAACATACAAAAAATAAAATACAATTATATTTTATTAAATAAAATAATGAGATATACTACCATACGTTATTTGATATATTATTTATTAAATAACAATAATAAAACTTCAAAATATATATGACTCTTGAAATACAAATAACATCATATAAAATTAACAATTATTTGTAATATAATATGAATCGTGTTAAATTATTATCATTTTTCAATTTGTTATTTTTCTATGTTATTGTAAATTTATAACAAAGTCCTTATACCGATGGTTATTTTATCACCTACTGATTCAGGTCTTCCATTTAGATTGAGAAGATATAATTATCAGTCATATGCTACACAATGACAATCAACAAAAGTTATCATATACATTGGATATATATTTGTTCAAAAATATTATTTTAATATCATATCTCTTCTCTCGCCGCGCCACATCTTCTTTCAACTTTTTATTTTCTATTTCAATTGTTTTATCATAAATTATTCCAATTAATATACAAAAAAAACCTTTCATCTTTCATATCATTCTTTTATATTTTTTTAGTTTTAATTTTATCATCATCAAATATCTACATAATGAAGAAAAAACGAAACATTTTTTGAAATAACACTAAATGAAACGTCATGTCTAAAAATATTAAATTAAATTAAATCTTATATATTAAAATTCGAGTTTTTGTTCAATTCTTGTGAAGTCACGTTTGACGTAGCAGTCCAATCACCAATTTTTTTTATTATATAAATTAATTCATATATAAAATTAAAACATTTGTATAAAGAGAAAAAAATCAACAAATATTATCTCGATTATATTGTGATAGAATATTTATAAATTCTCAAAAGATCTATTCTTTAGCCTAATAATTTATCATATGATTATATCAAAATTTAATTTTCCTGATCTTGCTATTGAACTATAATAACTACTTACGCATTAATAATAAATTCAAATATATTAATCATTTTTTCATAAAATAAGATATACAATACATAACCATAATCGATTACACGAGTCTTACACGATTTTTTGATATGATAATCTATATGAATTTCAACTTTATAACAAAAAATTGATAAAAATCCGCGCATCGCGCGGGTCCTTCCTAGTAATAATAATAATAATAATAATAATAAGTAGATATTAAAAATGTTTATCAAAGTAGTTAAAGAACACCAAATGTTTCATAACAACACATTATATATATGGAAAATCAAAGATTATTCGTAGACTATATTAAAAGAAACCAAAGCATCGGTGTTGTTCCATTACAAACCAGTTTGAATGTGAAGGAACATTCCATTTTTGGTCCATTTGCATGAAAAAAATTCCCCAACCTCCTCTAATGCAAACCCTATCACGACTCAAGGGTCTCAAAGCTGACGACCACGAGCTTCCTTATTCGTTCATCGGAATTATCTCATATCTTCTATCGGTTAGATCGCTTGACTTCACAAATCCTATAATAAGGTGCTTCACTATCACCCAAGTTACATCAGTAAATATGATTAACATCATAAAGAACTAAAATGATATGATGAATCATTTTCACTTGGAGTGGTCACTTACCACTGAATCTACGACCACATTAAAAAGCATGATAAATATCGTAAAATAAGTCTGATCAGAAGATGAACTTGCTTCTGCTTCTGCATTTCATGATGATGGATATTGCAAATTATAGAAACTGGATCCGAAACCAATTACGTGAAAAATCATGTTACTTTCGTGGCAAAAAAATGCAAGATCACAAATTCGAAAATCATGATCCTTGGCAACATTTCCCAACTGTCGGTGAACTTCAACAGAACGTTCTATAACAAAAAGCAATGTTTTGCAACAAAATTTCAAGTTTTGTTGTCTTGTTCCTCTTCTTTCTTTCTATGAGCTTCTCGAAGAACTTCAACGGAATATTCTACAACAAAAAGCAAAAGGAAAAATAGAGTTATGTCTCTACATGCAACACATAGAGAGAGAGAGAGAGAGAGAGACAGAGAGAGAGGTGATTACAAGGTGGTCGTGAAAGCAAGAAAGAAGTGGTTGGAAGAAATGTGGGTTTTGAGACATTTTTGATAGATTTGGAGAATTTTTCAAAGTTTTTTCCTAAGAGGAGGAGACAGAGACCACAGAGAGATGAGATTCAATCTCAAATGGGAGATGAGAGTTAGAGAGAGATACGAGATTAGAGTATGGGAGTGTCATTAATTTCGAAAAGACAGAAAGTGGTATTTGAAAAGATAGAGAGGCATCAAAATGACAGAATAGTACAATGTGTGGTAAAACGTGTGTACTACGTGTTCCCAACTTTGTATACACGTTGTACACGTGTGGTACATCGTGTGTACAAAGTTGGACAGAGGTTGTACATAACGTGTGGTACAACGTGTATGTACAATGTTCAACATTGTACATAACGTGTGTGTACAACGTTCAACGCTGCACCACAACGTTATACCACAAACGTTGATCTCTTGTTCTTGTCCCACATCTGTAAGAAAATTCGATAATCCTATATGCGAAAGCAATTAACGATAATCTAAAAGCAGATTAAATAAACAAAACAAATATTTATAAACATGAAGAATTATTGATTACTTACTTGACGAATCCATATTTTGTCAGAAGATCTTTTCTTTTCTCCAATGCCAAATCCACCAATTCCTCCTCAATTTTCTCTTTGATAATATAAGAGAATTATGTGTTTTTTTTTCTTTGTTTTTTGTAATAATTCTTGTGTTGTGATAATCCACCATAACAAAAAATAATGAGTCATTTAAATAAATAAAAAAGACATGACTTTAAAGGCATGTCTTTTGGACATGTCCTTTAACTTATAATAATTACAAATCAATATCAAACTTGTAATTATTCTCAAAATTGTCTTTTGATTTCAAATTATGCGGATTGGCACGGAGGGATTTTCACCCGATAATTGTCTCCTCAATACAACACTAATCATCACCATGTGTACCTCAATAACAATGATCAAATACTTATATTTATATGAATCAATGTTAGAATAAAATTTCAAACATTCTCCCACTTGATTCATATATGACAAGTATAAAATCGTTGAGCTTACTTAAATGATCATATATACGAGTCACAACATTATAAGAATTAAATTGACCGAATCATGATGGTCACGGGCCTGGAAAACGTCCCGATTCCTTCCATGTATCACAAATCAATATAATGCAAACAACTGTAATTTGATAAGATAGACATCTAAAATTATCTTATCCCACAATGTCTTTAAACAAAGACTAAATATCTATAATCATAACAAATATGCATAACTGAAATATGATTCATAGATAAGCAAAATCGAAACTTATATCGATATCTAGAGTGCAAATAAATTTCAATGTGCACGACTTATATTCATACATGTATAATCATCAGCAATACAAGGACTTCGCGACTACTCCCATTTCACTAACATGGCCAAGAAAGATCTTTGGAGCTAGTCCTTTAGTCAACGGATCCACGATCATATCATTGGTGCCGATATGCACAATTTGAACTCTTTGATTTTGCACTTCTTCTTTAACCGATAGATATTTTAAATCCATATGCTTGGCACCCTTGGAGTATCTATTGTTCTTCGAGAAGAATACAACTGGCGTATTATCACAATATATGTTCATCGGTTTAGCAATGGTACCAACGATGAGCAAAATTGCATAACCACAACGATTGAACTGTAGCTTCAAAGCATGCCACAAATTCGGCCTCCATAGTGGAAGTAGCAATGACAGACTGCTTATCACTCTTCCATGAAATAGCTCCTTTAGCTAGAAGGAACAAATAACCAAATGTCGATTTTCGAGTATCCGAGCATCCAGCATAGTCTGAGTCTGAATAACCAACAATCTCAAGATTGCTAGTTCTTCTATATGTGAGCATGTGATCCTTGGTGCCTTCTAGATATCTTAAAACTTTCTTTGCAGCTCTCCAGTGAAATTGTCCGGGATTTGATTGGTAACGACCCAACATACCAACCGAAAAACTGATATCCGGTCTAGTACAAGTCTGAGCATACATCAAACTTTCGACTAAAGAGGCCTAATGAATATCATCCATTTCCTTATGTTCTAAGTCATTCTTAGGACATTGGGTAGACTGAAACGATCCCCTTTCTGTATGGGAATGGGACTTGGTGAACACAATTCCATTTTAAATCTTTCTAAAACTTTGTCGATGTAAGCCTTTTGAGACAATTCCAAAATTCCTTGTGATCTGTCTTGAAATATTTCTATTCCGATCACATAGGAAACCTCATCCATATCTTCCATCTCAAAATTAATAGAAATATAATCCTTAACATCATGTAATAACCCACAATCATTGGCGATAAGAAGAATATCATCTACATATAATACAAGTGATGTGCGTTATATCAAGTAATAAAAACCTAGACTAACGCTTCCGCAAGAATACGGATCGTGTAGTAACTAGGGTCGAACACAAGGAGTTAATGCGACTAATGAGCTACTAAACTAATTGAATAGACGTGTGAGATGACTAAAGTTGGAATCGTGGTTAAGCTAAGCTAAACTAAGTCGAAGAGAATAAACTTATGGCTAAGTACCATGGGTGTTGAGAGTTTGCTTAATGAAGTAACGAAGTTTCAAAAGGATAATTGGTCTAGGTACTATCATGAATTTAGGGAAATCAAGCTCTCCTATAGGAATTGACTGGCGTAGACTTGTCCACTATCTAGCATGCATATACCAATGTATCCATTGCGTATCTTACATGCATAGACGCATTATGGCCGCTATCCTAATCCCTAGATTAAACCGATTGACCTGGCGTAGATTCTAAACCGGCTAACCCTAAGTCATGGCTAAGTTCCGAAACCTAATGCCCTGGCGTTGGTTTATTAGGCTTCTAAGATCATTCAATCAAGTGGCGTACAGGTAGAGAAAGCATTAAGAACAACCATGAAATCTAAAAACATGATAGATACCAATTTCATTCATTCAAGTGGCGTACAGGTAATGAAAATGAAAGCAACCACCATTCATTAAGCATAGACTTCGTTACAACATGACAAATCACTCTAACCCATGGCAAAGGATCTACTCAGACATAGACATAGAAAAGGAAACACAAGAGAAGTCTAGATTCGACATAGATATGGAAAGAGATAACTCCCTATTCATAAACCGATGTCTTCGGGAGATTCTCCTCGCTCCCGATCCGTACATCTGTCTTTTCTTCCTTCTTCCTCTTGCTCTAATGTCTCTCTATCTGCTCTAATCTCTTCTGGTCCAATTCCCTCTTTCAGATCTGATTTATCTTTTAATTTGGCCGTTCTAGATCTTAGGGAAGTTTGTTGAGATCCAAGGACCCGAGCGGGCATGTCCCCTACCAGCTCGTGCAAGACCTCTACCCGACCGGGTTGCACACCTTTGAGCCCGAGCGGGCACCATGCCCGACCGTGTGCTTCATCAGCCCGAGTCGTGTAAACCTTCGGGGTTTTCATGACATGAATGAGCCCGAGCGGGCACACCAAATGGACCCGAGCGGGCACACCTCCCAGGTCGTGTCCCTTGAGTGCCCGAGTCGTGTAAAGCTACGGGGATATTTGGTAGCAATCAACCCGACCGGGCACTCCCAATCCACCCGAGCGGGCATGACTTGAGGTGTTATTTCCGCTCCTTTCGCTCGGTGTTTGAGTGCTCACTTCCATCCGTCGCCTTGCACAAGTTGAACCTACGTTTTCGGGGTTAGATTGCCAAAATCACTCGTGTTTCTTCTCGTGTCTTCATTTCCTACGCAAAACACGAAATGTGGATAAAGTCTCCGAATATACTCAATAAATGAATGAAATATGAATAATATACTCTAAACAAGGCCTAAGAATGATATAAAAACTATAACAAATTCATGCGGAACAACGCGTCACATGAACATAAGCCTAAACGTACCAAGTTCAGACTTCTATCAACCGAAAGTCTCGAGCCGTGCAATCCTACCAATGACCTAAGTGAAAAAATTCGTTCTCCTAAACAACGTCCAAGCAATCTCCATACCGACTCTCATAAACTTGAGACATCATTAAGCTCATTCTCTCGTTCTTATTCTTTTTTTTTTATTCTTTTTTTTTCTTTTTCTTTTTTTTGTTCCTTTTTATGGTTCCACGCTTGGTTCCTAGGACGTCGAAGTCGAAGAGGGTGGCTTTCTACTTAGATCCAGGCTGCCTATGGCACACTCATAAGGTTGCGCGGCCTTAGAGGAGTGAAGAGTTGCGTCGTTGAAGTTTATTTTCTGATTCTTTTCCTTTTTTTTTATTATTATTTTCTTCTTTTTTTTTCTTTCTTTTCTTCTTATGAAGCATACGCATAACTCTAACCCTTAGGACGTAGAATAGCGCCTCAACCCACCACTTAGACCCGAACCATCGATCTCGATGTACTCATGTCAATGAAAACCTCAAATAGTTAAAACTCATCCAAGGACAAAAAAAATTGACAGCGGAGTATAAGCGTGTGGAATCTTATGAA
>CM071873.1:30378049-30407026 GCA_036759665.1 Gynandropsis gynandra
CCATGGAACACTCCACGTGTTCCACGTTTACGTTTTCTTAGGGACAAGCAAACATTCAAGTCTGGGGGATTTTGATCATCTCGTTTTCATACGTATTTCTTGCACGATTTTAGAGATGTTTATGATATATGCGATGCTTTACATATGATTCCGTATCCGTTTTACTTGTTTTCGTGTTTTCATGTTCTTACAGGTTTTTATGCGTATTCAGTTCATTTCGAAGCTAAAGGACGTGCACGAAACAAAGTACCAACATCGAGGATCATCACGGGACAAACGGGACGAGAATCGGCATGGAATAGCCATTACCCGTGCGGGTAACTCCCTAGCCCGAGCGGGCATTTGTTACGGCGATTTTGGGCAGCAAATTTAGCACGAGTCGGGCGAGAAATACCCCGCCCGGGGCATGAGCCCGAGCGGGCAGCACATGTGCCTGAGCGAACAGGCCTTGTGCCCGAACGAGCACCCTTGAGCTCGAGCGGGCAGCCTCCTTTCCATCGCGTTCTTGTGCGATCTTCCGCGCCGTACCCGAGCGGGTCACTTACCTTGCCCGAGCGGGTCACGACCGTCACCTGCAACTTCAAATAAGTTAATTTGACTTAAAAAAAATGGAATTTTTTGGGGGACTTATACAATAAGAAAAACGACTTTAAAGGAGGAAAAAGGGGCCAGAGGTCGAGATTCATTCATTCATTATTCAGTTCTTGATCGAGGGAGAGAAGAAGGAGGTTCTTGCGAAGGAGACTTACGAGGAGCATTGGAGATCAACCCGACACTTCGGTTTTGTTTGGTTTTCATGTTCCTTAGACCTTCTATTTTGTTTATGTTTGTTTACGGACACATGAGCGAGTAGTTTGTTTGTTCTAGGAGAAGGGATTAGCCCTTGGCTATCCCGGAACCACTTTTGATTTATCTTTGAATGCATCTTCCCGTTTTCGTTTATCTATTCTTTACCTGAGTGCTTAAATGACTTGTGTTTGCGACGGCCGCGTAGATGCATGTGTTAGGGGTTAGGAGAAGGACCGAAAGGAGAATTCTACTCCTAGAAGATCAGGTTTATAACAACCGAGGTTAGGCCACGAAAGTAGGGTAGCATCGATTGAGGGTAAAACAGATGAATCACAGGTCTTATGGGTTTAGCCAAGGTGTCAGCCACGAAAGTAAGGGGCAACTTGACTAGATCACATGTCTATGCCTCGAGAGAGGGTAGATATCATATTAGGATCGTCTGCCTTAGATAGTTTGACTGGGATTGCATGATAGATAGGTTGATTGTTGGTTTCGGTAGTCTTGTGGTGAAACTGGTTTCCTAGAACGTTTGTCTCATTCTTAAGAACTAGTTTGTTTATTTGCTTTTAGTATTTCATTCTTAAAACCATATTTCGTTTGTTAGCAAGTTTGATTCACAGTTAGAGTTTAGGTTGTGTTGCGTAGTCTCTGTGGGATCGACACCTAAGTACTACACACGTGTTGTGCACTTGCGAGTAGTTTAGGTTATTTATTTAACTTTGACCAGCATCACTTTTCAAACCACACCTTCCTTTTCAGGCAATCAGCCTTCTTGTGCCCAGGTTTATTGCAAAAGAAACATTTCAGATTTCCTTACCCTTCACCAGGCTGCACCTTATATGACTACTTTCCCTTTTTCTTTCTTTTCTTACTTGGAGCTTTGCCACTACTTGAACCAGCATTTGGATGGCCACGATAAGCAAAATTGGCTTGGGGATATTTGACCTTAAGGTATTCCTTTTGCCTTGCCTCCTCTTGCATGAGCATGGCCTTGGTATCTGAAAGAGACCATTTTTCCTTGAGTTGGTTGTAAGTTCTCCGAAATTTCTTGAAATCATCACCTTTGCACGATTTCAGTATGAACTCAACTAACACACGTTCACTAAGATCAATATCCAAACCTTTGAGCCGGTTGTAGGTATTCACCATATGAGTGATATGGTCATCCATAGACTGAGATATGTTGTACTCTCTCGTAGATAAACCATTAATGAGAGTAGCAACAACAAACTTATCCATAATGTATGTCATAGTACACTTCTTAATCTCAGCAAGGAATTCCTTCACATTTTCAGTCTTAGGCTGGGAAGGTCTAACATAAGACGATATGCTAAACTTGAGAAAGCTCATCATAAGCCTATTCGATCTGTCCCAATTCTCGCACAGTTTTTTGTCTGCCTCAGAACTTGTAATAGTTGGTTTAGTGTGCTCATCCATAATGAGAGTTGAATCGAGTCCCAAAAGGCCAGCATTTAGCTTCACATATTCGATCCAATCGTCATAATTATGCCCATTAAACTTGATACCATTTTCCGTCATACTTAACATAGTGGAGACCACTGCAAAATGATCACATCTCACATTTAATTTGCTTTGAATTCAGAAAATAATTCAGATTATATAACTTATACTAAAATATTGTATTTAAATTCACCTTTAGGCTAAATTAAACATAATCAACATGTATCAAACAACTTATATAAGATTATTCACAATGTTACTTTAACATATAAGCCATCTTTGGATGTATATCATATGTTAATTAAACAAAGTTCATAATCTACTTCAATTGTTATTAAACATGAGTAAGATCTACCTTTGGTTAACCATATAACTACATGTTAATAATTATAAATGTTTATCATTCTTAAATATCATTATGAAGTTAAACATTTATATAAATAATTTAAATCATTAATAAACTCGAGTGGGCCACTTTGGTGACTAACGCACTCACTAAATACTAACGAATTAAATTACGTGATCTAAAATAAATACATAACTATAATTCAGTTTTTACAAGAATTCCGTATGTCTATATATTTATAACGATTTCATCATGTTAATGAAATATTTATTTGGTCCAGTGATAATGCCCAAGCCACTTGCACAAATAACCCGGGTTCGAAACTCCACATGTATATAGCAAACATACTAATTCTATATTGAATATGTGACGTAGCCTAGTGGTGTATCACACAAACCTTGCTGGCGTCACTACGAGTACGCTTGTCCGCATAACTTTTTTATATGATTTTTTACACAGATACATACACATTGTATGTATCTCCCTCTTCGCCTAAAATTTCCGAAAATCCTTGGAATCCCACCGGAATTCGAAGCCGATTCGTCGATGAAACCGCTGCAGGTCCGTCGGTTTAGAATCCGACCACCACAAGACGGTGACCGACGCCGAAATTCCGAAATTCGGTGTAGTAACCCGAAATTCTGAAATTTCGAAATTCGGCGGAGCAACCGTTAATGATACTTAACTTTTCGACGGCAAGGTCATCATTGGACATAGAGGATTTTGCCGGACAGAGAAGGGTTCGGAGAGAGGGTCGGTGGTTTTTAGGCGGTGGATGGTTACAGAGGATTTCTTCCCCTCGTAACATTGAAACCAAATTTTTTTATTAAACCGATAAAAATCAACCGTAATTTTCATTTTGTCTTCACCGAAAAAAATCAATCCAGAAAATGTTCACCGAAAATATTCACCGAAAAAATCAATCCTGAAAATGTTCACCGAAAATATTCATCGAAAATTTAATTCTGTATTTTATTCAATTTTAGATTTAATCCATAAACTTACAATCCGGTGATTTAATTCCTATTAGTATGCTCTGATACCAAATGTAAGAAAATTCGATAATCCTATATGCGGAAGCAGTTAATGATAATCTAATAGGAGATTAAATCAACCAAACAAATATTTATAAACATGAAGATTATTGATTACTTACTTAATGAATCCATATTTTGTCGGTAGATCTTTTCTTTTTCTCCAATGCCAAATCCACCAATTCCTCCTCAATTTTTCTTTGATGATATAAGAAAATTATGCGTTTTTTGTTTCTTTGTTTTTTGTAATAATTTTTGTGTTGTGATAATCCATCGTAACAAAAAACAAAGAGTCATTTAAAAAATAAAAAAGACATGAGTTTAAAGATATATCTTTGGACATGTCCTTTAACTTATAATAATTACAAATCAATATCAAACTTGTAATTATTCTCAAAATTGTCTTTTGATTTCAAATTATGCGGATTGGCACGGAGAGATTTTCACCCGATAATTGTCTCCTCAATACAACACTAATCATCACCGTGTATACCTCAATAACAATTATCAAATACTTATATTTATATGAATCAACGTTAGAATGAAATTTCTAACAACAATGTGGTACAACGTGTGTAATACATGAAAAAATTTCATAAAAATATTGAAAAATGAAAAATTTTCATAGAAAGATGGTGAAAACCTAACGATGAACTTTACCATGCATGCATATTTTTTTCGACGGCACCACATGATACTCATCCAAAGAGGATGATGAGATTTCAAGATTTTGAGATAATTTTTGACTTATTTAGAGAATTTTTGAAAATTTCTCCATAAATCAGAGAGAAGAAATAAGAGCTGAGATAGTTTTTTTTTTTTAATTTGTCTGAAGACTAAGTCATAAGATATAAGACAAAGTGACATTTTCGTAATATTTGTGTATAGTAATGTATTGAAATTACTAATTATTTTAAAAAAATTAAAAAAAAGTTATATTATTTATAAAAATAAATCATTTTAAAAAATGGTATTTGAATGGATCATTTGAGATTGAATCTCATTTCTTTTATATAATTTGGATCTATTTTTTAAATATTTCCAAATAATTTTCCATTTTTTATAAGTACTTGAGACATTAACGTGAATAGAAAAACATAACGCAATATGGGGGTGAATAGTCCGGTCCGGTTCGATTCTTCTGTTCGGTTACGTGGAATTGCGGTGGATACGTTTACCGAAGCTCGGTACTCTCCCTCGCCCCTGGCCCTAGCTCCACCTTCCCTCCTCTCCGATGCGACCAGTACGGCTACTGGACCCGGCAGTCGGTTTACCGGAGGTTTTTGATGGCGGTGTCTCCAGCGTTATTAAACGAGCAATTGTCATTGGAAATGGTTGCGCTGGTGCGGAGAATCAATGCATCGGCCTTGTTCGTGCTCTTGGCCTCGCCGATCGCCACGCCTTATATGTAATATCCTCCTATGAAATTTTTCTATCAATTATTTTAAGATTCCATCTCCATGTTTGATGTTTTCGAGCTCTTTCTGCCGACCAGAGAGTCACTAGACCACGAGGAGGTATCAATAGGTGGCTTCAATGGCTTCCAATTTCTTTCCACAAAGGACTCGATCATTTCATCGGTAGAATCTGTGCTGGATTCGCCATTAAAGAAAAAGAAGGCATGGTTTTTGCCAACGGAAGATCTGGTGGTTCTTTCCTTACAAAATTCGAGTGAACTTAAACTCTCCATTTAGATTTTTTTCTCTGGTCATCCAGTTTGTGTGAAATGAAGACCTAGCAAGAGAGTGATGGAGCTAATTTAATACCATGGCTGCAGGGATGTTGGGTATTTTCCCGGAAGCTGATGCCAAGCAGATTGCCGTCATGGCTCGTAGTACGTTCCAGAAGTATTGCTTTTTCTTGTGAAATTCCTCAACTATTTGAATATTGTCATCTAATTTGGGGTTTTCATCGTCTCCTGTCTCATACGGAAACAAGTTTGTCTTTGTATTCAGTGTCATCGTGGATCCTTGACATTGTTTTAATGGAAGTTTGAAATGCTATTTTTTTTCTTGCGTGATCACAGACATGGCCCCGTGCTAGTGGTGGCATCCGGTCATGATACAATTTCTGTTGCAAGCTCCATTAAACGACTAGCTCGAGAAATTGTCTTTGTTGTTCAGGTTGCCATTTCCTTGATAATACATCAATGCTCTTTTATTGCTGTTTGATTGTATGAGCAGTTTTTCCATGTCTCTGAACTCTGTAAATCGTTATGGAACTTGGCTACTAGTTTGTACCGTTGCTGTAAACTTGACTTCATGATTCACTAATTCAGTAACTTGTCTGCTGTTATCTTGGGAACCCTTTTCAGGTGCAACATCCTAGGTCACGTCTTGAGAGATTTGATCTAGTGATTACACCTCGTCACGATTATTATCCTGTAACTCCTGAGGGGCAGAGGCAAATTCCTTTTTTCCTTCGGGCATGGATAACTCCACGACAACCTCCTGGTGAGAATGTGGTATGTATTTTACAGTCTTCAGTTGAAGATAAAGCAATGCGTTTGATTTTAGCTGGTGACCAATTAGACGTTAGGGTGTGTGCTGCTAACAAGCCTGAATTTTTAAATTCCAGTTTCTCACTACTGGGGCGCTTCATAATGCGGATTCATCTACACTAGAAGGTTCTGCTTTAGCATGGAAAAATAAGCTGGCTGTGCTACCAAAGCCCTTGGTTGTAGTCAATATCGGGGGACCTACGAGTAATAAAATCCACCTCCTCATATGTTTAGGTTTTTCGAGTTGATCTTTTTTACTGTGAAGAAACTGGTTCTTTTTAAGAGATTAAACAGCCACTGTTTGGCTAATTTTGTAGGTAACTGTTGGTATGGTGGTGATCTTGCAAACCAGTTATGTGCTATGCTTCAAAGTGTCCTCTGGAGCTGTGGGAGCGTAAGAATTTCTTTCTCACGGAGGACACCTGAGAATGTAATTTTCTATTGAAAATGTTGGTGACCAATCACGTGGATGTGCTCATCTTCTCATTAGCTGTATTGTTGACAGGTTTCAAAAATCATAATGGAAGAATTTAGCTCTAATGCTAAGGTCTACATTTGGGATGGCAAAGGTAAATGGCTTTTATGCATTTTCCACCTTATCAGTGGAAAGATTGGACATTTAATGTGCTCTCATTTTAGGTCTTAATCCACATCTGGGACATCTAGCTTGGGCCGACGCTTTCATTATTACTGCCGACTCCGTCGGTATGTTGAGTGAGGCCTGTAGCACAGGGTATGTTGGATAGTGACCGCTCACCATGCTTAAATTTCCTTTTTTATTCCGTTATATCGGGCAATGCTATTCTTTAGACGATTGCTAAGCCTTCTTTTGGACAACAGGAAACCTGTGTATGTTGTGGGATCTGAGCGATGCACGTGGAAATTTGCTGACTTCCAGAAAACCCTCCGTGAAGGAGGACTTGTTCGTCAATTTACTGGCAAAGAAGATGTACACCGAAAGCCATTCACGCTTTCCACTTGTTACCTAAAATAAGGCCGAACTTCTCTGTCGTGAACCATAACTTTAGCTTCTGGTTGGATTTTGATATTGCAGATATCTGAGAGGTGGAGCTACCCTCCTCTTGACGACAACACAGAAGCCGCAAAGCGTGTAGTTCAGGATCTTGCCAAGCGCGGATGGAGAATCAAGGAGTGAGCATTCGCATTGTCAGGGTAATGTGTTTCGTGTCGCTCTCATGTTGAGATGGAACTCATGGCCTTAGAGTCACATTTTACTGGAGTTCAGGGTTTAGGTAATTTATTTACCGTACTTAGGTGTTCATTAGTTCCTTCTAAAGCTTGAACAGCAACCAAAACCAATGTAATTTGTTCAGAAACTAGAAATTTTTTATGAGCTTCTCGTCTTTTATTATTATTATTACTAAAAAAGAAACCGCGCGATGCGTGGGAAGTTTAAATTTGTAGATTTATAGTCGAAAGTTAAAAATTACAAAAAAACATTGTTATTCCAATGGTATACGAGATCTTTTAAACTGAAATTGTAATAAATCTCCTTAATTATAAGCATAACGAGGAAAAATTACAAAGAACATGAGATGTGAAATGTATTATTAAATATCAATGTATAATATTTGAAATGTTATTCTATTTATCTTTAAAACATGTAGACTTACCGGCAATGCTGAAGTTAATTTGTTTATTCTCGTTGAACTTTTAAAAGATCATTTGGATAATGAGGTCTCAATCTTTGAAAAACAGCTCCCTTTAATTAGTAAACTAACAACATTTGTATTATAATCATGAGTATAAAGTACTAAATATTTAGCTATTATGATGCTTGCTTGATGTATTTGGTAGACCAATAAATATTTATGTATAAAGAACGTTTGTAACGAGCGAATATCTTGTGCAATCTTCATTTAGATCTAATATCTTCAATCCGTTGGATGAAGTGACCCTCGAGGCCTAATTTCAAAAATACACTTGAATTGTTATTAGGACTTCAATCCTACCATTCCCTAAAAAAATCTCAACTTCAACTCTATCCCTATAATATTGATAACCCCATATTGTCATTGTCCTCTAATCGACAAATTTCTTTCTCCTCCAAAACACCCCGATTTTCCTTTCTTCTTTGGCTCAAAATTTTTTTCTTCCGCATCATATTCGTCGTTAGTAGCTTCAAATCGAAATTAGATTAATCCCAAATAGGTTGAAATCGTTTGTTGTCAATAAAGAAGTTTGAAATTAAGTACGTTCTGCAGAAAAAAACTGGTATATATAGTGAATTTTGAGCTTGCATTTAAATTTATTTTTAATTTGAGCATATTAATGGTGTTTGTGGGGATATAATGGTGTTTTTTGTGTTTCTTTTGTGAATTTGATAACCCGAACGAGTAGTAGCGAGTAATATGTATAGATTCAAGTCTACCTTTGTCAAAATGAGTCTTATAGTGTTGTAGTCAAAACGAGTCACTGAGTCAAATGGTCGCAGTGAATCACAAGGTCGCATTTGGTCACATAGTCGCATTAGGTCACAAAGTCTCATTGAGTCGTACGGTCACAGTGGATCACAAAGTCATATTGAAACACATTGTCGTAGTGGATCAGAGTCGCATTGGATCACAAAGTCACATTACGAAATCCTCCATACATTCTAATCTGGTCGTAGATACAGTGGTAATTGACTAACCGATTCATCATATATAATTCTTGTTCTTTATTTGATTTTTATTCATGTTTACTAGTATAACATGGGTGATGGTATAGAACGTTCTGATAGGGTTTGTGAGTCGAACTGTCTTATTGGTAGAAGATGTAAGATAATAGTGAAGAACGATCAAGGAAGGGCGTGATCGTTTGATTTGAGGCCCTTGAATACATATCACCCAAAATGACATTCGTGACTTTCGTGATCTTTGTGACCTTGGTGACCTATATGATCTTTGCGATATTCGTGACCTATGTGACATTTGTAATCTTTGTGACCTTCCCGACCTTCGTGTCCTTTGTGACCTTTGTGTCCTTTGTGACTTTCGTGACTAAAGGTTAAAACAACTTACATTTTTAAGCCATAAGCCATCCTTTAGTATAATCTCCTTAAACTCTAGCTCCCGGGACAACCTGTTTTCGATTTCCACCAACGCTCTTGGCGAGATTTCGTCATAAATTTATATAGATTTGTCAACCGGGAACTACTAGCATCAATGAATGAAAAAGTTCAAAATATCTTTCCTTGTACCAATCCCTTCGCTTCTACACAAAATTCTGACTTTCAACAACAAGATGAGGAGTCCAAAGCAAGTACCAACAGGAGATGACTCGTACCACAGTCTAGAGCGGGTCAACCAAATTTTCTACCACCATAGATTGCCTACTAGTTAGGATTCGAGGATGAATCACTCGCAATAGGGAGGGAATGATGAGGTTATCGGTAGCGCCATTGCACCAAAAGAGGGTCACACCAACAATGCACTAAACCAAGGAACAAAATGTAGAAAACTTTACTGAGACCTACTTGCACATGGCCAGATAAAAAACTCGTGGAACATGCCGTCAAGGGTAGAAAAAGAAACGTGGGTGTCATAGGAAAATCATGAGGAATTATCGAAGGGTTCATACCATATGGATTTGGAAGGATGGAATATAAAAATCTTACCTTATCCCGTCCAACGGATAGGAAAACGCCCAAAGATATCGATATCCTTTCAAGTCTTATATATTTCCTCCACCAACGACATCCAACAATCTTATCCCAACTCAAAGAAAGCCCACGTTGATTTTCTACATTGAATTGGATTGCAACCCGCACCCTTGAAACCGAGGGGCTCGGGTGACATGAATAAGGAAAGGCAAGATATAAATAGATAAATTGATTTTCTCCCATCCGATCATCTACTTTCCTCTACGAAAGATTCTTAATGATTAGAAAATCTTCCTAAACGGAAAGTAGATAAATTTGTAATAATGTATTTATGCAATTTTTTTTGTTTTGATATGGAGTCTTTCCTATATAAAGGACTCCACCTCATTTGAAATAGGCAGACTAGATTTTGTAGAGAATAAACTTTTTTTGTTTTCTTGATAGTTCATCAAGAACTTGATGTTTTCAACTTATTCTAGGAACAATTTATTCATGATGTCTTTAAATTGTTTTGGGAACAATTGAAATTATATCCGACTGAATCAAGAGGCTTTCGCACCTGTTGTGGTGTCCATCGCTCCACCACAAACACTTCAAAAACCACCATCAACCTACATCCTCCACCTTCGCTGGACGAATCTTGTAGAGAGCCTTTAGGCCAGGCAAGAGATCCTCCACCATTTTCCACCATTATCCATCGACAATGGACGACTTCTTGAAGAGTGTCCTTAGGCAAGTCAAGAAATAAACCTTGACACCACGAATCCTACTTCTCTCTACGTGTCATGAGTTCCCACCCCAAGGCGTGTATCACATTGGTGATCTTTGTGACCATTGTGATCTTTGTAACTCAAGTGACCTTTGTGACTCAACATTACTTACTTGGTGGAACTTCGACAAGAATATCTGCATCAACCTTTTTTTACTGAAAAATCTGGATTTTTCTCAGCACCAACATCAGTGGCAGCCTCTTTGACAGGACCCACTGGAGGATTCTCAGCAAAATCCTCGTCAGGAACATCAACGCCAGCATCAAGAGCAACCAGTGGAGGAACCTTGTCAAGAATGTATTCAAGTAGAGGAATGCTAGACTGAAGCCCACTTAAAGGATTAGTGGCCGATGTAAGTTTAAATGTTTAGCACCTCCTTTTTTGAGCCATCTCGAGAGTCATTATCAGTATCTGACTCTGCCGACTCTTCTCTTGGTACTGGATATGGACAGTGCCAAAATTCAAATTCACAATAATCATCATATCTCAGAGTGTCGTAAGATTCGTCTTAGGTGCTCGTATCTTTTTGGGCTACCGTTGATTTTGCTACAATTCGGTCTTTAGTTTTTTCCGCTTTGTCAGCACATTTGGGATTTTCGGCCTTTGATTTTGGATTAGGCAAATCAAAGCCGACGTCCTTTAGAAGGCCACTTATGGCGTTGATGATTCTTTTTTCTAACTTCTTTATTTACTTCATTAATTTTTGTTCCAGTGTCAGAGAGACTGCCACTTCTTCTCTTTTACTTTCAGCTCCTTCTTCAGCTTTAGCCTCTTCTGTAGACTCTACATATCCATCATATTCATCGGTTTCAGTAATGGAAGGAACATCTACAACCTTCATTGTTTTCCCTTGCTCTTCTTCCTCTTACTCCACTTCTTTTTCTCCTTCTATTTCTCATCATGAACTGCTATTCGCGTTAGTAGTTCGAGCTTACGGATGTCCTCCCAACAAATACCATTTGGATTTCTTTTTAGATGGTCCATCCATATCTGAACATCTGGGTCGGTACATCCCTCGTAATACTGCAGATCAAAAAGTAAAGCTTCCTCGTTGTTTTCAACATGAAAAATACTTTGAATATCCTGCGAAAACAACAAATAATCATTGTGACCCTTGTGACTTTTGTGACCCTTGTGTAATTTTTACCTTAGAATCTTAGATCTGTTTAATCACGTCTACATATTTCGAGTTCAAATTGTTTTTAACCCGTCCTTTGGCATGATGGATTGGCTTCCAAAACATTAATGTACCTTCCGTTTTTCACCCAAACTATGGATGGTTTCGAATGAAAGTAATTGAAACATTAAAAATAAAATGATAAGAACACAAAAGTACAAAAAAATTCATTTTATTCTAATAATATATACAATTTACCAATATGAGTGGGATCATGAACCACCACAATGCCATTTTGGTTTCGGTGTTTCCTCGCTAATGTGTTTGTGGCAAGTATCCACAAGCTTCTCAAATGTGTAAAGCCCTCATGGAAAACCTTCGCAAAATTTCAAGCCATCAACCATGTCAATCAGATTATGGTTGATAGAATTGTGTGATGAAGGCTTGTGATCTAGAACTTGCCACAACACCACTTTCCACGGCCGAAATTCTTCAGCCTTTATCACACTGTTTCGACTCCCATCCTCTAGGATAAGATCCGCAGTTGAATTCGGTAATTAGTGCATGCTCTACTATGGAGTACCGGATGAGAATATCATTTAACACAAAACACATCTTCTTCTTGTCTCGTACAATCACTGAGTGATTTAATATGACTTACATTTGAACCTTCATTAGGATGAAGTCATAATGGCAATGGAATATATGCCAAAATTGTGGCTCCATGTTGAAGTAGTGCAACTCAATTTCACTTAACATTCCTCTCAACTTCTTTATTGTTTCGAATGGATAACACTTGGTGGAAATCTTTGGCGTTTTGTCCATGTTTTTGAATTCATAGAGAAACTTCGGCTTTGGCGGAACCTGCAAAATGACCAATTAAGAATACATTAGACTTCCACCGACACACTGAGACCTATATTACCCTTTGCGACTCAAGCGACCTTTACGACTCAAGCGACTCATTCTTTCTTTCTTTCTCACTTTAAAATTTCCTTGCTCTTAACTTCGTTCATTCTTCTTCACTTGGAACTCGATCCTTGATCTTAACTTTGAAATCGCCTCTTGCTCCTTGCTCTCAAATTTGAAATTGGTTTCGTTTCGAAATTTTGTCATCTGTGTGTTTCACGTGCAAAAATTAAGGTACGTTTTTATTTTTTCCATCTTTTAATCTTTAGGTTTTCGAAGGTACATGTGAAGCAAGATGCCCTAGGAAGGCATCCTTGCTATTCCACCAACCCTCAATATTGTAATATAACTGATCGTGGTTGAAAACTGTTTTGGTAGATACAAATCAATCTATTTTAAACTTTTCTCTTGACTTTTATTCGTCATCATTGCATAGCAAAATCTCACAGAAAATTGTCTTTGTGGTTGTATAAATGGAAAACCTACATCATTTGGTGATGGAACAATTCTTGGTATATGTATCATATTTCCAATGATAATCTCAGCTTCTAAAACTCTTATTGCTAAATTAGTGACATTTGATCGTGTTCCATTGCAAAGACCTTCTTTCTAGTTGATATTTCAAAGTATCATTATAGGCTTGATTGGTGGAAACACCGCGTTTACTTTGGTGGAGTTTTTGTCAGCGATTGGCGGCGTTTTGTTTCATTTTGTCTGAATGGTGGAAACACTGTGTTTGCGGGTGGCTACGACTAGAAGCGAATGACAGAAAAATATTGCGATTGCGTTTTGAGCAAAATTAATAGACAATATTAATAAAAGAATTTATTCAAATTTTTTTGTTTAGTGTATACTTTTTAATTGTAATTTTTAAATATTTGAAATAAATTAAAAAATTTAAAAATTATTAAAATATTTAAATATACAATACATATACATATATATGCATATATATACATATATTTATTTACGATTAATATAAATTATACTAGAAACTTAAAATAATTTTATCAAAATATAATAAAATATTTCATACGCCCATATATATACATATTTATATATTTACGATAAATATAAACTATAACAAATCATTAAACAAAACTTGAAGGGTATTTTTGTAATTTTATTGAAAACGCATCGAAACGCAAACGTAACGCAACATAATTCCGGATTTTAAAATTCTACGTCTCCCCGCATTTGCGGGCGACTGCGAATTCACAAATCGGTTTTAATGTCACCCGCAGTCGCCACGTTTGTAAGCTACTGCGATTCCACCAGTTAGGACTTATGAGGGCATCCAGATTTAATGAAATTTTATGTTCTAGGAAATTTTAAAACTCAAGGGAGTTAAGGTACTCAATATGGTAGAATGACTATTAGTCTGTAGTAGGAGCACTGTCAAATCTTATTAGATCTGAACTTAAGTACTCTGTCATATTCTTGAGAAGTTGCAATAAGAGAAGTTCGTTGATCTCATCAACATTTTCATTTCTTAGAGTTAAAAATTGCTCTTTACATAAAGTATATGCGATCTTTATATAATTTAGTGAATTGCAGATATGTAGCATCCACAACTGTCTACAAGGGATAATTTGTGCATTTCTGAAGTAATTTGATATCGATGAAGATCTTTAGTGCCCTAATTGTACTTGTCTTCTTTAGTGCATCCAATAGCTATTTCACAAACACAGACTGTTGTTGTTGGATATCAACTAATGGATGCTAGCACATTGTCATTTCTACCATATCGAGTAACCGGTAAATTTTGTCTAAAATCACAACAAATGATAATCGTTTTCTCACCAAAAGGTCTTTTGGTTGTTTTTAAATCGTCCATAGACATAATATCTTTTAACATTCAATCAAGTGCTTCAAATGTGTGTTGGTGTGCCATCGACCCTTCATCCCATATAATTAAATATGCTAGCATGCTTTTTTGTTTAATATCGCGCGTTGACCTTTCATGCACATTAAACAGAATTTTGAAGCGAGAATACGCAGTTCTGCCACTTGGGGGAAGTAGTGCTCTTATGTTAGATGATGCAACTAGTACTACAATTTTTTCTTCTGATCCGATCTTTGAAATAAGCATTATGTACAAGAACGTTTTCCTATACCACTCAGTTTATAAAAAAAAAGTTAACCTCCTTGATATTCCACTGAATCAATAATTATGGATAAATCCTAAGTTATTCTACATTAATGGAGACCATTAATTTTCTAGGCTTCTCTTTGTCTAATTCCACATTGAATTACAAATCTTGCCTTAACATGACGTTTGCAATTTCATATAGAATGCTTTTATTTAAGACCGCTATCCTAATTCCTAGATTCAATCGATTGACCTGGCGTAGATTCTAAACCGATTAAAACCTAGATCATGGCTAAGTTCCAAAGTTTAATCCCCTGGCATTGATTCATTAGACTTCTAAATTCATTCAATCAAGTGACGTATAGGAATGAAAGCATTAAACACAACCAATCAATCAGAAAAACGATCAAGTACTGAATTCATTCATTCAAGTGGCGTACAAGATCAAAAGCGTTAAGAATCACCATTCATTAAGAACAAGAATTCGTTACATCTTGGCAATACTCTCTAATCCATTTCAATTGGTTTGCTGACCTCACAATAAATCAATAACGTAATAAACAATCAATGTAGTTGTGTTAGCATATCCCATTTAGCAGCCTCATTCATCACTTAATGCAATTCCTTATCGCCAAAAAGCAAACCACTTGCTACACACACCTCTTTAAAGTTGTTGTACCTAACAATATCAACCATTTTAATGCCATCATATCTAGTATGCCCTTTGACAATATTTAGTAACATCATAAGATAATAAATTTCCCATGATGCTAGATGGCTATTTACCGTGTGCTAAGCCTTTTTCCTTCGAGACCATAACTTGTCTAAACTGTTCCACGTGAACATCGTTGGGAAATTAACGTATGTCAATTCTCTTGTATCTTCATACATCCTATTTGTATTCATCCATTATGTGAACATAGTCTCTTCCATGCCTGGTTTTAAGAGAAATCTCTATGAATTTGATGAGTCCTCAAAGGTCAAACTCTGTTCATTTATCAAATGAAATAACCTCATAATTGGGGGCTTTTGGTGATGTTTGTTGAAAGATAATATATTTAGACTACTTTGCATGAAGATAGATATCTGCATTCAAGGAAGTTCATTGTTTCATTTATTTCTCTAACGTGTATCTTTTTCAAGCTTGAAATGCAAGCATAATTGGTCCCTCTTTTAGTCAGTAAAGATACTTTGTCCACTCCTTTGGTGATGTATTTAAAGGATACTTGATTGCATCAGATCTGCTGCACCATTCAACATAGATATACACCATATATTTCTTGAGTATTTCTAAGTTATGAGGAACAACGTAGCAATTGTCTTTTTTTATCACCCTTCATAGCAAACTTCGAGTCATTTTTCCTTTGCTTGTATAGAACATAACTTGAATTATCCACATATGTATCCTTGATGTATGTCCTTGGATATTTTTTATGCAAACACCATTTTCCATACACAAACAATACAAAAAACATACCATTTTCAACGGTCATTTTCCCTTGGAAATGACCTTTTCCAACGGATTTCAGACTATTGAAAATAGGTTGTTGAAAAATCACATTCGTTACAATTTGCAAAGATATTTCAATAGATAATATTGATTGAAAAGTATCAAGGGATTGTAATGAATATCGACGTTAGACGTTATAACAGATTCCCATTACAACATTTCAACGAATGCCCGTTGGAAACTTACAATGGTTATCCGTCGCAAATGTTGCTTGGATACCGACGGGCATTCGTTGAAATGGTTGGCGGAAATTACCAACGGATCCTCGTTGGTTTTGTTTTTAGTGGGAAATTTTAAAATGTTAAATCGAATGTCTGTTTATAATTTTTTTCTATCAACGAACATCCATTGATAATTTGACGATATTTAAAAAAACAAAAAAAGTTTTTTATATATAAAAATCTTTATACAAAATTAAAAAATGGACGTCTACATATCATCTAAACCGGCACCGTCGTCTTCATCCCAGTTTTCGCCAATACCTTGGGAAAGGGTTGCGTCGGAGTCTTTGATCGGTTCTTGTCTTCGCTGTTGTTGCCTCCATCGGTGGTAGTGGTTGATACGGTTGATCGTTAATCAATTCGATGATACTCTCCGTATGACATATTTTTACTCACATTTCTCGAAGCGTAGATTGTGTTTCTCAAAGTGTAGCCTCGAGTTGCTCGGTGCATCGTTCTTGCATGAGAGTATTTTGGATCGTGGGGGGTACAAGGTGTCAAGGTGTCAAGTTTGATTTTTTTGACTGGCCTCGAGTTGCTCACTGCATCGTTCTCAGGACATGTACAGAGTAATCTCGATCGCTCGAGTAGGGTTCAAGGTGTCAAGGTTGATTTCTTGACTAGCCTAAGGGCACTCTTCAAGAAGTCATCCATTGACGGTGGCTGATGGTGGAGGATCTCTTGACTGGTGTAAGGGCTCTCTTCAAGATTCGTCCGACTAAGGTGGAGGATGGAGGTTGATGGATGAAGTCGAGGTGTTTGGGTGGAGTGTTGGACACCACAAGACATGTGAAAGCCTCTTGATACAATCGGATAATGACTTGAATTGTTCCCCGAACAAGTTGAAGTCACTATGTTCTTGGCATTGCTCAAGAATACGAAAAGAGTTTATTACTTCAAATATCAATATGTCTTACAAATGAAATGGAGTCCTTTATATAAGAGAGGAGGCTCCATGTTACAATAAGGAAAATGCATAAATGCTAGATAACAGATCGATCTACTAGCCATTGAGAAGATTTTATGGACGTTGGGAATCTTCAAATGGGATAAGATCGGCTTGGAAGATTTCCTAGCCGTTGGAGAGAATTTTTTGGTCGTTGGAAAGGATAATGAAAGATCTTTATCTTCCGCTTTTCCTTGTCTGAATCGCCCGAGCCCATCGATTCTTAGGTGGGCGGATTGAGGCTCGCTTCAATGTAAAATACCGACGTGACGTTTGTTTAGGTTGGGCTTGAACCCTACTACTGGTTAAGAGTCTAACATGCCTCCATCATAATCTCTGATGCCTTGTCACATAAGCTCATTGCTCGTCAACGTGTGAGTGAGCCATGGGAAGATTAGGTCTGCTTGTTTCCTTATGGTGGCTTCTCGTTCGTGTGACCCTCCTTAGTTTCGCTTCGAGTCCAATGTTCTAATCATTCCCTCCCTTCGTGAGCATTTTGTCTTTGAAATGTTATCATCTACATCAAAAGGGGATAGATCAACAACATTTAATGTTGTTGATCCGCTCTAGAACACGGCATGGACCGTCTCCTTTTGGCTCTAGAACATAAAAGGGGATAGATTAACAACATTTGGTGCTAGCTTCAAACACCTTTTGTCGGGGAACAGTTCTGGCCTCATGTAAAGCTAAACCCCATCTCTTTTGTCGAATACCATCCTTTTCCACCCTCTGTTGGCTTGTTTGGCGTATTATTCAGTCCTTGGCCTTATGTTTTCTGAACCTTCTCGTGTAACCTCATGATTAGTTTAGCTTTCTTCTCGCCATCCAAGTTGGTAACCTCTTTTTGCTTGGTATAGCCGAGAGGTCCAAGGGAGTGATGGGGTTGAACCCATATACGACCTCAAATGGTGAGTTCTTTGGGGCTGAGTGTTGTGTTGGGTTGTAAGCAAACTCGTGTGGGGTAGTTAGTCAAGCATTTCTTTGGGTACCGTCTAATGACTGATCGTAGCAGGGCCACTAGTGTACGATTGACCACCTCTATCTGGCCGTCAGGCTGAGGGTGGCACGTGGTAGAGAACACGAGCTTTGTCTTTAGCTTCCGCCAAAGTGTTCGCAAAAAATGATTCAGAAACTTGGTATCCCGATCTGACACGATCGTCTTGGGTAGCATGTGGATGCGTACGATCTCTCTGAAGAAAAGTTCTGCAATACTAGTTGCATCGTTGGTCTTCGAGCAAGGTACAAAGTGTGCCATTTTTGAAAACTTATCGACAAAACCAACTTTTTTTTGGATCTTTGGAAGTTTGAGAACAAAGACCATTGAAAAATCAGTCCATGGATGAGTCAGGATAGGTAAGAGAAGATACAAACCGTGGGGATAGACACGAGACTTGGCTTGGTAACACGTGATACATCGTGCACAAAGCCGTTCTACGTCTCGTTTAAGGCGTTGTCGGAAGAAATGTTCCTTTTTTATGGTCAAGGTTTTCTCCACGACGAAGTGTCCCATGAGTGCTCCTCCATGTGCTTCCTAAAGCAACTATTCCCTCATTAAGTTTTGCAGAATGCAAAGCCATCTATCACTGAACATATATCCGTTGTGTATGTAGAATGGTCTGCTAGCTCATTCTTTACACATTCGAAATATCTTACCAAGCTCTAGATCTTGTTCATATAGCTCCTTAATGTGCTCGAACCCCAAATTTCTAGCATCCATGGTGGTGATGAGGTCGTGTCTCCTTGATAGGGCGTCAACTACCACATTTTTCTTGCCTTTCTTATACTTTATTATGTACGAAAAGGACTCATTGAACTACATCCACTTAGCATGTCGCCGCTCTAGATTGGTTTGATCCTTGAGATGTATGAGGGTCTCGTGATCAGTGTGGATAATGAACTCCTTCGCCAGTAGGTAATGCTGCCATGTTTCCAAAGCTCGGACAAGGGCGTCGAGCTCCTTGTCGTGCGTAGGGTAGTTAAGTATGGTCCCACTTAATTTATCACTGATATACACCATTGGTCATCGTTCTTGAATAAGGACCGCACCAATGCCGATCTATGAGGTGTCACATTCCACTTCAAACATTTTGTCCAATTCTGGCAGCGCGAGGACAGGTGTGGTGGTGAGACTCACCTTCAATACTCCGAATGTCTTGCTTTGTGCTTCTCCCTATTCAAAGGCCTTGTCTATTTTTTATAACCACAGATAGGGGTGCAGCTGTGCTTCTTAAGTCCATCACGAACCGACGATAGAAACTTACTAGCCCATGAAAGTTTCGTATGTGTACGGTGGTTGTTGGTGTTAGCCATTCTTGTATGGTTTTGATTTTTTTCTCGTCTACGCGTAATCCCTGCGAACTTATTACGAAACCTAAGAAAAAAATCTCATCAGTGCAAAAGAAGGATCCAAGATATAGGGCGGCAGTCACAGATCCAAGATTACCTTCATTTGAAAAGGTGTGATTTAGCTCATTCTGTGCATTTTTTCTTGCCATGTAGAAACTCTTTTCCTTCGGTACGTGAATTGCACTACCAGCAGCCACAATGGAAATCGTTTGGGTGATTTGGGTTGTTAGTCCTAAGCGTACTCCCTGAGTATGGTTGGCATACAAACACAAAAATAACCTCTTGTTTTTGCTTACACAGTTTTATTTCCTACCGTAGATTCCTTATAGATTGGTACGACTACGTTTGTTTTCCACAAGAAAATCATAGTGCAAAAGCAATTAACATACCTCAGGAACATCTGAAACTATTCCGCCTTTTTCTCCTCGACAAAGATACGTGAAATGGTGAAATTTTGGTGATTCGATGTAAAATTGTAGGAGATCAATTTTGATTGAAAGGAAAAGGTCATTCGTACAATGTCCTTCAAACATTGAGGAACAACAATTTAACTTCCTTTGTCCTAAATACAAATAATTGTTAGAATTTAAATTTTTAAGTGAGTAAAGAACTTTACAAAATAGAATGTGTAAGCATACCTCTTTTTAAATAAGATTCGAAACTCACTTGTTTGTAAACTTTGATATCTCACAATCGAAAGCAACCAATTGTACAATTTTAGTCTCATCGTCAACCGCCAATTCCAACTTGAACCTGAGAAATGATGTATAAAATGGGAAACCTTAAGGTATAGAAAGCCATTAAATTTAACTATGATCAGCGCGAACTATCAAGCAAATCAAATGCCTAATATTCACTTACCATTGGAATACGGATCGGTGTAATACCAAGGTCGAACTCTAGGGGCTAATGCAACCTAAGCTAAGAATATAGCTAAACTAAGACAGATGAAAGTTGATAATTAAGAACACTACGGGCTTCGGTTACCAGAATTGCAAGGGTGCAACAAAAAAAAGATCATAAATCAATCAAACTATCTTGATAACGGGAAATTCATGCTCGTAAGTAGAGAATGGTTCTCTCGACACCTAAACTCCCTAACCACAATAAGATACAATTCTACCTCCTAGCAGCGATTAACACGAAATTACGATAGCATTAAGCATGTAATCCTAAGTCCTAACTCGATTAACCGACCGGTCAGATTCTCATTAATCAAAGTCAATCAACAATCAATATTTCCGGATTCATAATCTAACCTCCCTGTTAAACATGAAATCCTAAGTTACTGAGCGGCCAACACAAGTATAGAACATTCATAGCATTGATCATAGAACCGAAATACAAGAAATTTTAAAATATCTAAGCATTAATGCATAAACATAAGCATCCCTTACAAAACCAGTGTCCCTAACTCATAGCTAAAGGCTTACTCACTCATGCATTCTACTGTAAAACAAGAGAAAACAACAATAAACATGATAAAGAGAAAGGAATATGATGCCTCGGACTTCCCTATCTCGTCACCAAGGTTCCAATGTTGTTTCCTTGCTTCCCCAACTTCTGATGAGCTTTTTCCCTGTGTTTTTCATCCTACCTTTCTGTTCAGAGCGTCCCTTGTATTTATTGGTGGCACTACCTCTTTTCCCATCGTATCAACCCTTTTTTAGGTTTAATGTCCCGGAACGCGCCCCGCGCGGGCTAGGTGGCCACCCCGCACGAGCTCCTCATCCACATGAAACCTGAGCGGGCTTGGTGACTGCACGAGTCGTGCAAAATTTTCTGGAGGTGCAACCCGCGTGGACTAAGGGGACCACCTCGTGCGGGTTCATGTCTTTCCATGGTTTTTCTCCTTTTGCTCGATGCTCGGGTATTCCATGCGGTTCTTTGGCCTGAATCTATTCCGGGTGGTTTGTAGCTCCAAGTATGTGTAGCTGACTCCAAGAATCAACATCCTTAAGCTCGATTATGCCTTGTCGCCTTAAAACCTGAAAACAAATAAAAAGGCTAGATAGAGGACATATGTGTCGGTTTTGTAGCTCGTGCTATGAAAACTACGCAGAAATGATTTAAATGGATTACCTTAAACTAACCCATAATACGTGTTATTAAACTCCCTAAGACTTGAACCTTTGTTTGTCCTCAAACAAAAACTAGAGCTAAGCACAAGTAGATTCAAACAACAACCAATTACTAGCACAAGTACTTTGAAAAAGTAGCCATCATGCACAACAATGCGTCACACGAACATATACTTAAGAAAACTTTGTTCAGACTTCTATCAAACGTAAGTCATGAATCGTGCAATCTAACACATCACTTAAGTTCAGTTCATTACCCCCTAGAAAATATCCAAGCAATATCCATACCAAATTAGTCATGCATACGTGAGAGACCTTTCCTAAATATTTTTTCATTTTTTTAGTATACCGCGCTCGGTTTCTAGGACGTCGGAGTCAAAGAGGGTAGCTTTCTACTTAGACCCAGGTTGCAAAATGACACACTCATAAGGTCTTGTAACCTTAGAGGAGTGAATAGATTGTGTTATTGAAGAATCGTTTAGACCCAAACCATTGAGATCACACATCAACTCTAACCCTTAGGACATATAAAAGCGCCTCACCCCACCACTTAGACCCGAACCATCGAGATCAATGCACTCATGTCAATGTAAGGCGGAAATAGCTAGAAGCTTATTCTATTGACAACAAAGTGTAAGCACGTGGAATCATAAGAATAGAAAAGTAAATCTAAAAGGTGTCCAGCTAGCAAAGACTGAACGGTATACACAGAGATATAGACACTTGAGACTGAAACCTAGAGGGCGGAATATAACTATAAGTAATGGATTCATCCAAAACTACTAGACTAGCCATTATCTAAAAGTACTTTTCAGCAAACCTAGGCTTTTGTTCCCGATTCGACAAAGTCGTAAAAAAATGGCTAAAGCTCAAAGTCTCATACTAGATATGCGGTAAGAATCTTAAAAAAATGACGTATAAAATTCTAGAATATAAAAAATCAATGCTAATCCTAATCGCAAGCATATCACTCAAAGAGTACCCCCTTAAACTTGAATGGAACACAATTCTGGTATTCAAAATCTGTGAAAAGAACTCACATGTCGAAACTCGGGAGAAGATAAGGAAAGTGAGAACGTGTACACTTGGTGTATTCTGCTTTCTCGAGTTAGTGGTACAAATGGATGTTATACGCATCTACTCTGTTGTGGATGATATCAAAGTGGTGAACTTGTGAAAGAGTCACACAACCCAAAATAGAAAGAATATGATACATCGTGGTAGCTGGTAGAGTACATATACATGCGAAAAAGGAAAAGAGTTAAGTCTTGGAAATCAAATAGAGATAGAAAAGAAATACGAAAGAAAAGGGAAAAGGATACGAAACTCGAGTTGCCTCCCGAGAAGCATTTTTTTACGGTCTTTAGCTTGACCCTTACATTTTACACGTGTATGGAATCGAAAAGAGGAAGTATGCCTCTTTCATCCTCTACGTGATCAGCATAGTATGACTTTTAACCTATGCGTGTTTGCCATGAACGATTCCTCGTTCCCTTGTCCAATTCTACGACTCCATATGGTGAGACACCTCTGATGGTGAAGGGCCTCGACCATGATGACTTGCGTTTCCATGGAAAAAAATTCAAGTCAGAATTAAAGAGTAATACTTGGTCGTCTACCTTAAATGAGTGCTGGAGGATATGCTTGTCACGCCATTTTTTGTGCGCTCCTTGTAGATCTTAGGTGGAGGATGTGATGCGCAAATCTGACACACCTTAGCTTGCTCATGCTCGACACTACGCTCGCTCGGACACGAGTGCTATCTCCACGGGGTAGATGTCTCGATGTTCATGTTGAACTTCCTCAGCTAGTTCATCCACCATGTTAATGTGCATTACAGGTTCAGTCATGTATGGCTTCTTGAGTGCATCCTCAAGCTTGAACTCAATGGACTCATTTTTGAACTTCATGATTAGTCTGCCTTCAATGCAATACATAACCATGTTCGCCATGTTAAGGAATGTTATTCCCAAAAATGATGGGAATCTTCGGATTTATCTCCATGTACACTACTACGAAGTCCGTCGGGAACCAGAATGTTTCCACTTGTACAACGACATTTGTCAATATGCCTACGAGACTTCATACAAACTGATCGGCCAAGGTAATCAGCATGCACGTGGGTTGTAGATCTCCTACTCGACTGAGTTTCGTAACAAGTAACAATGGTAGCAAGCTTATACTCGCTCCAATGTCGATTAGTACATGCTCTCATAATCATAAATCTTGCAAGTAAAACGTGTGCCAAAACTTGATGAGCGCGAAATATCAAGCAAATAAAATGTGTAATATTCACTTAACAATGGAATACGGAACGGTGTAATACCAGGGTCGAACTCTAGTGACTAATGCAACCTAAGCTAAGAATATAACTAAACTAAGACGAATGAAAGTGCTGTGATGTGGGGTAAAATCTAAAAATTCTAAATGAATTATGAAAACAATGAGGACACACGAAAAAATTGATAATTAGGAACACTACGGCTGCGGTTACCGGAATTTCAAGGGTGCAACCAATAAAAGATTATAAATCAATCAAACTATCTTGATAACGGGATATTCATACTCGTGAGTAGTGAATGGTTCTCTTGACACCTAAACTCCCTAACTACAATAACATTCAATCCTACCTCCTAGCAGCGATTAACACAAAATTATGGTATCATTAAGCATGCAATCCTAATTCTTGAGTCGATTAACCGATCGGTTAGATTCTCATTAATCAAACTCAATCAACAATCAATATTTTCGGATTCATAATCTAACCTCCTAGTTAAACATGAAATCCTAAGTTACTGAGCGACCAACACAAGTATAGAACATTCATAGCATTGACCGTAGAACCAAAATACAAGAAATTTTGAAAGATCTAAGCATTAATGCATAAATATAATCATCCTTTACAAAACTAGTGTCTCTAAACCATAGCTAAAGGTTAACTCACTCATGGATTCTACTGTAAAACAAGAGAAAACAATAATAAACATGATAAAGAGCAAGGAATACGATGCCTCAGACTTTCCTATCTCTAGCGATGTTCCGATGTTGTTTCCTTGCTTCCCCAACTTCTCCGGAGCCTTTCCTTGTGTTTTCCGTCATACCATTCTGTTCTAAGCGTCCCTTGTATTTACTGGCGTCGCTACATCTTTTCCCATCGTTTCAACCCTTTTTTAGGTTTAATGTCTCGGCACGCACTCCGCGCGGGCTTGGTGGCCACCCCGCGTAGGCTCCTCATCCACATGCAACCCGAGCGAGCTTGTTGACTGCACGAGTCGTGCAAAATTTTCTGGAGGTGCAACCCGCGTGGGCTAAGGGGACCACCTCGTGCGGGTTCATGTCTTTCCATGGTTTTGCTCCTTTCGCTCGATGCTCGGGTATTCTATGTGGTTCCTTTGCCTGAATCTGCTCCGAGTGGTTTGTAGCTCCAAGTATGTGTAGTTGACTCCAATAATCATCATCCTTAAACTCGATTATGCCTTGTCGCCTTAAAACCTGAAAATCAACAAAAGGACTAGATAGAAGACATTTGTATCGATTTTGTAATTCATGTTATACAAACTACACATAAATGATTTAAATGGGTAGCCTAAAACTAACCTTCATTACGTGTTATCAAACTACAACATCCTCTTTTAAAACACTTTTGAAATGATTAAACAACATTTCACTGGCTGAGTCTTGAATCAAAGAAGGTTGCACAATAAAAAACTTAGAAGATATAGTTTTTAAGAGGAATATAATTGTTTAGAGAACGCAAAATAATATATTAAGAAGAAAATAACTAGTCTCATGAATCAAGAGAAAAATCAATCCACATGATTTGGTCCATTTTTTTGGCATTCCGTGGTTTTTATACGCGGAAGACTAATAATAATCCGTTGTCGTGCACGACCAACCATGAAGTTTTGGAAACATGGTTTGGGAAGCCAACATGGTTGTTGTAGCAGTAGCCAACATTGACAATTGGGCTTAAAAAATAGATTATGATTTGTTTGTTGCTATGTTGAATTTAACATGTCTCTTTTATAGACAATATAATAATTTGTTATGAGAATGAGATTTAGGTAAATTTACGTATGCCTATTCTAATTCTACCATAATGTTACATCCATAAAGTTATGTTTAATGTATTAAACCCATTAGAAAGGTGGGGTAATAAAGACCGTGGTGGTTTAATTTTTTTTTTAAACGACAATGCCATTTAGAACATTAATATGAATAAATGAAACACTAGAGTATATATTGGTATTGTATGACTATATTTTTTTAAAAGACTCAAGATCAGTAGTATTTTAGTTCCTCTTTTGTCTACATATTGATTTATTTTGTAGTTTTTCCCTCAGTTGGAGAAGACTTACATGATTCATTGGTCTTTGCCTTTTGATTAGTCAAATTTGTACAAGAGAGAGCTTCTATTTGTTATGGTAAGACCATGTTCATGTTACCATGTTCAAACGTTTTTCAAATCAGAGTAGTATCTTCTAGTAAACCTAAATGATGTAGTTTAGTTAATTAGTTCAACACATCATAACCCGTGGGTTATATGAGTTGATCCGTGACTTGAATATTTTCTATAGAATTATATAAGAAATAATTCATAAAAATATCTAAAAATTATGAAATATTCTAAATAAATGGCTAAAAATTAAAATAAAATTATTTAAATCTTTTGAAACTTAAAATATAAAAATAATTCATAAAAACGTAGATAAACCAAATATAAATCTAAATGTTCAAATAAAAACAACATTTAATTAAATATTTTGAAAGTCGAAACTTCAAAATATAATTTTCATTTTCGTAGATGGTTTACAACTATATTTTGTGTTCTATAAAAATATTATAGTATATGTTATTAATATTATGTCTATAAATTATATATCTAAATATTTTGAAATTTCAGAACATTAAAATAATTCATAAAAATATAGATAAACCAAATCAAAGTCTAAATTTTCAAATAAAAATAATATTTTAACTAAATGTTTTGAAATTTGAAGTTTCAAAATATAATTTTCATCTTTATAAATGATTTACAACCATATTTTGAATTCCTATAAAAAATATTATAATCATATGTTATTAATATTATATATATAATAAATATGTAATTTTAATTCAACCCCACGGATTGATCCGTAACCCATATGAACTAAATCGTATGGTATGGTTCGCTTAATATTTCGGTCCAATCCTTTAACCAATTTTTTATATGAGCTGAAAAAAACTCAACCCGTACGCGGATTGATAATCCATTTGGCACTCTATGTAGAAGGAGAGTTTATGTGTTTGCTTTAGTTAGTTATATATAGGTTTTAAATTCATTAACAATTTATTATTTCTCCTTAACTTGAATAAAAAAGCAAAAAAATGAAATATTTTAACTCTGATTCAAAACAAAAACTTGGAAAATATTACTAGTTTGCTAGATCTAACCCTTGCTATTACGGGTTTGGGTTTTTTCATATTAAATATATATGATAACCGGGTTGATTTTATGGCAAGATCATTTGATTCGATTATAATGATAACTGTTAGTGAATTAAATAATATCTAAATTTAATTGGTTTTGATATTGTTAAGTTATTTCAATTTTGATTAATTATTTTATTGTATAAAAATAATAACATTGTAAAATCATCATTATATTTTAAAAATAATATATAATATAAATAATTAAAGTTTAATATTTAATATTTAATTATTAAGATGTATATATATAACGATTCTTTAAATTGACCTTGTTTATCTATATTTTGAAAATAACCAAACTATCGTAATTAACGAAATGAACACGGCTACTCACCATAACTAAGTCACCACTGTTAGGAAAGAGCCACATAATTATTCTTTAATCATGAGAAATCGACATAAGCATCCATTAATTTATGAGGAGTGTTTTAGTTGAAACTTGATAATAATATTATTCTATATATATAAATATATATACATATAAACTTGACTTGCTACACTCTTAATTTAGAATTATACAAATTTCCGAAACAGAAACTGATTTGTTGAGAAGGTAAAGGCAAGCAACCATTCCCCCTCCAATGTTTGACCAAAAACATAAACATACCCACTTAACACAATATATAAAAGCAATCACAACCAAAACCATCCCAAACAAATCCTTCGTATTCCTTCCTTTAAGTTCTTGATATCACAAAGACAGTAACAAACATATACACAAAAACAAAAACAAGCCAAAAGACATGATGAAGAGTGAATCCACCACCATTGACATTACAGAATCGAGCGCATCGGCTAAAGGAAAAGCTCCCCTCATTGGAGAAGTTAGCAACCAACATGGCTCAGGAGTAGGGTATAGCAGAGGCCTCTCTGTCTTCGACTTCCTTCTTCGCATAGCTGCTATTGTTGCAACTCTTGCGGCCGCGGCCACAATGGGGACTAGCGACGAGACCCTTCCGTTCTTTACTCAGTTCTTCCAATTCCAAGCCAGCTACGACGACCTCCCTACTTTTCAGTACGAAAAATGACTTCAGTATCAATCTTGTTTCTTCTTCCTGTACGTTTTGCCCCTCGTACGAAAGTTCTCGCCACTTAAATCATTGGTTTCTTGGATTTTTGTAGGTTTTTTGTGATTGCCATGGCCATAGTTGCAGGGTACCTCGTGCTGTCTCTTCCATTCTCCATCGTAACAATCATTCGCCCGCTTGCTATCGCTCCCAGGATCCTCTTGCTGGTTTTGGACACTGTAATGACCAAAGACTTCAACTCATCAAACACAACATACACACACAAATATATACCACTCTATATCATGTATTATAACAAATCTACACGTCGTTTATATATATGTATGCTTAAAATGGAACACCAATCTATTTGTATAAGATTTCTAATAAATCTTTGACAGGCGGCTCTGACATTAAACACAGCGGCAGCCTCAGCAGCTGCAGCCATAGTGTATTTGGCCCATAGTGGGAATCCGAACACCAACTGGCTTGCAATCTGTCAACAGTTTGGCGATTTCTGTCAAAAAACAAGCGGAGCAGTCGTCTCTGCCTTTGTCGCCGTAGTCTTCTTCACCATTCTCGTTGTCATCTCCGGTGTCGCTCTCAAAAGGCACTAGTTTCTACTTCTTGTGTGCATTACAAGCTCTTAAGATCGTAATCCTTGGCGTTGTAAGGAGAGAGAGTCATGGTTTGTGAATTATGTCATGTCACACGCTTTTATATATATATATATATATATATATATATATATATATATATATATATATATATA
>CM071873.1:30421772-30433104 GCA_036759665.1 Gynandropsis gynandra
CTTAGGCCTTCTACCAACTCAACCCATTCCATTCTTGCGGCTTAAGTCACAGAGCTTGTATCACATGCGCCCTTGGTATATCTCGGGGGACATTGCATGTATATTCCTTCGTCAAGATCACCTTAGAGGAACGCATTTTTGACTTCCATCTGTCATAGATCCTAGTTAAGATTAACCGCAATGGATAACATAATTCGTACCGTATGAAGTTTTGCTACGGGAGCAAAGGTCTCGGTGTAGTCTTCTCCGTAGGTNTAGCCTTTTGCCACAAGTCGGGCTTTGTGTCGTTCGATTGACCCATCACTCTTGTACTTGATCATAAATATCCATCGACAGCCGACAGGTTTCTTATCTCGGGGGAGATCGACGAGGTCCCATGTTTGTTTTTTCTCCAGTGCGCAGATCTCCTCCCTCACTGCAGACATCCATTCGGGCTGATTCACGGCCTCTGAGTACGACTGAGGTTCGTGATATTGGTGAATTTTACTGAGAAAAGCACAGTGGTTAGTAGGTAATGAGGAAATATCAAAATAATTCTGAATTGGATAAGCAACAACAAGACCGGTATAGTATTCTCCCTTGTATAGCCATTCGGAGACCGGTTTTCAAATACGGGTGTTGCGACGAGGGACAACAACATCGTGATGTTCCTAAATGATGGCATCTTAGAGTGTTTCTTCGTCTTCGTGACTGTCCCCATCAGTGGTCCGATCGGTGTCGTCAACGACCCGAACTAAAGCTCGAGCGGGACGCTCTGTCTCTGTCCCAGAACCCGGTTCGCTCCACGCGGGTCTCCGCTCTCACCGGGTCATGTTGTTCCCTTTGTGAGACCAACACGCCCGTGTTAGGTAGAGGGCACGAGCAGGCTGTCCTGGTATGTGTTCGCCCCGCGCGGGTCTCCGCTATCCCCAGGTCGTGTTGTTCCCTCTGTGAGATTTTTGTCAACACCAACACGCTCGTGCTGGATAATGAGCACGAGCGGGCTGCTTGCCCCGCGTGGGTCTCTTGGCTCTCCGATCCGTGTTGTTCCTTCTGCGAGATTTATGTCATCACCAACACGAGCGGGTCGCGTTATCTCATCAACGGACCGATTCCTCTCATCATTTTGGCTATCTTCTTGACCTGTAACACCTTTACTCTGTAGTTGTGTTATGAAATATTGTAGGGAAGAGTTGAGATCATGGGGTACCGAGAGATTTTCAAGCTCTTTCCAATCTTGATTTCCATAGAAATTGCGTCCGTCATCAAACTTGACTTCTCGTAGATTGTTTGTCAACAAAATTTAAATCTAAAAAACAAAGAAAGTACAACTTCAGATGGATGTCCAAGTTGTCGATGTCACAGAACTCGTGAATTCATACTACTAACATGATGCACACTTGCCATAACAACAACTCAAAAATGATACACACCATTTTGTTCTTCACCCGCTCCAATCAGAGTCTTCTTGATACGGTCTTGAATCACACACAATTTATCAGTAAATGTAATGAAAAAGTTTGTCTGTCAAAGTAGTTTTGCAATGGAAACTAGTGTGCATTGTAGATCGGGCACATATAGAACATTCGTCAAACAGAGACAATTGCCTAACAACATCTCGCCATGTTGGTTAACCATTGTTTCCTATCCTTTTGGTAAGCTAATCAGACAAGAAACAATATCCACAAGATTCACCAAGATAGCACGTGTTCTAGTCATATGATGTGTTCCGCCTGAGTCGAGAATTAAATCAGGCATTACAATTTTACCCGATAAACGTTCGCTCGCCCCACCATTTCGAAGATTCATGAGACGAAGTATTGTATTCCATTGTTCATCACTAAATCCTAGAAATGTATTACGGTTTAGTTCAGCACCATGTAGTGTATGTTCCCCCGATGCCACTGTTGCATTGGCTTGAACACCTCTACTACCCCTCAAGGATTTGTCCCACCCGAAATGCCTCTTCCCCTTGACCCCGATCATTTTGGTCTTTTTCCTCACCATTTTGGATATCCAAGCAGTTCAAAAGAAGAGGAAACTTCATGACCTAGTTTTTGCAATGATAGCACATTACGTTCTTGTCTCGGACTCTTACTGAAACAGCCACTCACCGTGGAACAGATTGAACATAATAGTTTACAGCCTCCATCTGATCCTCATCGAACCACTGTGTTTCTCCTTTCTTCTTGATTCACCATAGAGAACACACGTATTATGCTTGATAAAGATTCAGTATTAAAGATTGCATAACAAATTGTACCGAATCTCTTATCCAAACCCATAAAAACTGATGAATACGTTCTTCATTCCGATCTTGTATCAATTCTGCATTAATTTGTCCACGATTGCAAGATCTTTTTGGTTTATACCCATTTAACTCATCCCACATCTTCTTTAGATATGCGAAATAAGATTGCACATTTTTTCCTTGCTTATGACAACGAGACAATTCAACACGTATTTGGTACACACGAGAGGCATTTACGATAGAAAATGATTTCTCAAATCTTCCCACAACGTTCGCACCCCATCCACAATAGAAATAGAAGTGTGAAACGACAAATCAATTGTATTGAAAATTCATTCCACGAACATATAATTCACCAATCCCCATTCAACATACTTTTGTTCCTCTTTCTTTGGGGGTTTGATCGAACCATCAATAAACCTGATCTTCTGCTTCGTTCGCAAGACATGTCTTATGTGTTTCAACCATTCTTCATAGTTAAAATCACCTTTGAGTTGTACCGCAGTGAGGATGTATCCAGACCCTTCCGCTGGATGCAAATAGTACGATGAATACAACGAAATTTCCCTCACCCGTCGTGCAACTCCAACCCCTGTTACAGAGCTACCATTATCTATAACAATGGTGTCTTCTTCTTGTGCTTTGGGAATATCATCAGAGTCTTGTCTTTGAGTTTCAATTTCATAAGATTCAACACCGGCCATAATTAGATAAAACAGAGTATTGAATGACCAGAACAAAGAAATAAAAAATCAATCGGAATTTTGTGAAAGTCTCGCTAGAAAAACTCAGATATGTTTGCAGAGAGTAGAGTGCTCAGATACAATGCTGAAATTCTTGAAAATGATTCTCTTGATATTTCTCATTGATGTGCATCAGTTATGTACAGCCAAAAAATTCAACTCTATTAACGGTAACTAACTGAAACAGAAAACAACATTTAACCGAAACCAATATATACAAAAATATATAAAGTTGCTATATTCCAAAACACACATAAAAAATCTCACCACTTAAAAATGCTCATTTCAATGACAAAATCCAATATAACATTAGATTTTATCGCCATATTCCGAAATTTTAATATTTTTCTTCGGCCTAAGCAAAAGCAAAGAGCACTAACATTAGGCTTGTGAGAGTTGGAAGTAGGGCACAAAGCGAGGAATTAAGGTAGTAGAATATATTGATTTTGAACTCTCACATTGTTAAATCGAAGAAGTTTAAGCGAATAAATCATAGAATAAAATACTAGAGAAGACATCGCTACAAATCATACCTTTCTCGGCCTTTAGGCTAAGATCAAATGTAGTATATTTTTTTATCAGTTTAATTAGGGGTGGGCATTTCGGGTTACCCGCACCGATCCGGACCGATCCAACCCTAATAATATATGGGTTTTATAGAAAATCCATATGGGTTCAATATCAAAAACCCAAATGGGTTCGGGTTGATCCGGGTTCAGGTTCAGAATAACTCGAGGAACCCGAACAACCCAAAAAAAACCTAAACAAACCCTAAGCCTAAACCGTGAGTCATGACGCAACTCTCTCTCCCTCTCACTCACACGTTTAAAACCCGTTTAAAATCCGAATTACCCGTTTAAAACCCGAATTACCCATTCTTAAATAACCCAAAAAACCTGCATTACCCAAAATATCTAAATAACCCAAATACAATTCGGGTATTTTGGTTCAATGTTTCAAAATCCAAACAACCCGAACCGAGACCGAAACCCGAGAAACTGTCCCGAAAACCAAATGGATTTTTTGGATTTAATTTTTTATAACCCGAGAAACCAAAACTCAGATCGAACCCGAAGAACCCGTCCCGAAATCCGGATTATCCATCTATTAAATTTAATATCTGATATGTGGACCGATGGCCCACAATGATATTAACTCTACTTTTTTAGTGAGTGAATCCATCATGGTAGCTTGCTATCTTGCTATCGGGACTCATGCGTGTCACCCACGCGTTGCACTACTGCGAGGGCCTGGTACACCCCCGCCCAAATCTCTTAATGTTAAACAAGTTTACGGAAAATCAATTGATAGAAAATTATGTTATGAGTTGGCTTCTCAAAGACCATGATTTAGCCAAGTTTCCGGAAAATCATTGGTAAATATTTCATGGCTTCTTAAAGCGCCCATGAAGCCTGTAAAGTCCTTCTTGGCTTTAAATGCCCCCATAAGCTATCTGATTTAAATGCGTGATTGACATATTCGTATAGATAATGTATCCCACATTGAAGAAACGTATTTGTTAAGTGGCCCATTTTGAGACGAAGTAATTGAGGGACATTAAATTAGATTAATGGGTTCAAATAATTTTTATTAGTAGTTCTTTTTGTATGTATATATATATATATATATTATAACTTATACTTGTATACTAGCGTGAATTCTTTAATTATTAAAATAAAATACAGATATATATATATATTTCTGTATTTTATTTTAATAGTTAAATATATATATATATATNATATATATATATATATTATGAGAAAGAAACAAATAATGTCAATTGTGGAGAAGTTGAGGAACAAATTCCTGCTCCTATGTTAACAAAGCCACAGAAAACCACTAATTAAAACTACTCTCTCATATTATTGTATTCCCACGTAAACCTTCTATATAAAACCCATTTCAATTCACAAGATACAAAACAATCTCTACTCCTAGTCTCTTCAGTACCAAATTGAGAGAGAAGATATGGCCAAAGGAGAATCGACTACCATTGATGTTCCAGAGTCCAGTGCAATTGCCAAAGGCAAGGCTCCTCTCATTATGGTGGCCAAACAACATCATGGCTCCGGAGGGTACAAGAGAGGCCTCTCCATCTTTGATTTCCTCCTACGTATTGCCGCCATTGTTGCAGCTCTTGCTGCCGCGGCCACGATGGGGACTAGCGATGAGACCCTTCCGTTCTTCACCCAGTTCTTCCAATTCGAAGCCAGCTACGACGATCTCCCTACTCTTCAGTACGACATATCTCGTTACATGATCATTTTAAGTTCTTGTCACTTCTCTAATAATATTATGTCATGCAATGAGATCATCGCATGTTTTGATAATTTTCTTCAGGTTTTTTGTGATTGCAATGGCGATAGTTGCAGGGTACCTTGTCTTGTCTCTCCCATTCTCTGTCGTCACCATTGTTCGTCCGCTCGCAGCCGCTCCAAGGCTCCTCTTGTTGGTTTTGGATACTGTAATGACCCAACCCCTCAAACTTAATAAATTCATGCACGCATATATATATAGACACACACACACACATATATTGACATGTTCCAATGTATATGCTTTGCTTTGCTCTGAATTGTTTTACAGGCGGTTATGACACTGAACACCGCAGCGGCCTCTGCGGCGGCAGCTATTGTGTATTTAGCTCACAGTGGGAACCAAAATACCAATTGGCTTGCAATCTGTCAGCAGTTCGGTGATTTCTGTCAGAAAACAAGTGGAGCTGTTGTTGCTTCCTTTATCTCTGTCGTTTTCTTCACTCTTCTTGTTGTTATCTCTGGCGTCGCTCTTAAAACGAACTAGTTTCAATCCATATTTAAACATACACAAAACGTCTTGTTTGTCTTTTCGTGGTTTCTTTCTTACTTTCAAAAACCTTTGTTTTTTTAATGGTAGATATGAAAAGGGTCAATCATCTTTGTATGTATTAGTACGAGGTTATTGTTCTGAATGGTCTTACATTGTATTGTGTGTTTGTTAACAGTTGAAAAGAGGATGAAAAGTAATCGTTGCCATTTCCGTCTCTTATTTCTTCGATACTCATGTCTGAAATTGCTAATAATGGAACATACAATTCAGAGATTATCACATAAATAATATTCATCTGACATAAAATCTTTCGTCGCATCGATCAATAAGATACTTCAGAATCCTCTGTTTATGCTATTTGTCATGGTCTCTAATATTCGAATCTTAGGTGAGAGTTGCATCATATGCACTCTATTACGTAAGTTTTAAATGTTGTGTTCATAGTTGCTGTCATTTGTCATTTGGTTTATAATTCCATTTACATCTCAAAGAGAGTGGGAAGAGAGTTTGGTCGTTTGTTTTAGTGGGAAGGTTTACCTTCTTTCCGAAGAGAGTGAAGAGTGAAACGCACTCTCTAATAAAAACAGTGAAACTATTTCATAACTACAGCAAAAGTATCCCCTCCTAAATTATCTCATTCTAATCTTATTTTCTTTCTCATTTTATTCTCCATAAACCATCATTACTCATTCTATTTCCCTTAAACTTTACAAAGTATCCTATATATAATATGTTAGCTTGCTACATCATCGTCATCATCACCTATCCAACAAATGAACAGGAAAAGCCTCGCAAAAACATGACGACGTGTTTCTCTTCTTCTTCTTCACCTCCTTATCGTCATCTTCTTCTTCCCCCTTCGATTCCCAAAACCCTAGTCTTGTTTTCATCCCCTTATCTCAACAAACCGTCTTTCCGCTTCCTCTTCAATGGCACTTCACCTGCTCGTGTTCGGTCCCCGAATCTCGTCCTCTGTTCCACAAACAGCAGCAACATTAACAACAACGGCAGCAGCAACAGCAACTTCTCGGGCCCTCCTTTCTCCGGTGACATTGGTTCAGGGCAAGTTTCTCAATTCTTCTCCTCTCTTCTTGTCGGAAGATGGATCTGGCTTAATCGGGTGTGATCGATTGTTGTGATTGTATATTTTATACTCAATCTGAGATGCATCTTCCTTTTAATTTGGGGAATCCATTACGGTCTACTGCGATAAAGTTTTTTGATCTGATAGGAAATGTGGTAAAACAGGAGAGTAGAATTTTTTTGATGAAATGTGTTCACAATCAAAATGGGAATCCTTGTAGTTGTAATGATGACCTTAGCTTATGATGTCTTCAGTAACTTCTGCATCATTGAAGGGCCAGAGACGATTCAGGATTTTATGCAGCTGCAGCTGCAGGACATCCAAGATCACATAAGGAGCAGACGCAACAGGATCTTTCTCCTCATGGAGGAGGTTGTGTTTCGTTTATCAAGATTGCTTTATGTTTACAGCTCAGAATCATTTAGCTAACTTTGGGACTGATGTAATTCTTGTTTCACCAGGTGAGGAGATTACGGGTACAACAACGCCTCAAGAGTAGCAAAGTTTATGAAGAGGCCGCTAACGACGAGGCAGCTGAGATGGCCGACATCCCATCCTCCATTCCTTTTCTCACTTATGTGGTGAGTTCTGGGCTTTTACTCCTAAGTAGAAGAACCTCAGAAGATCTTGTTCGCGTTTGCAGGAGTTATATGTGCACAATGCCTTTACGTTTTGCTGAATTTTGTGTTATTACTTTATGTGTGCCACTGCAACCAAATTGTCTTACAACCTTGATGATATTATTGATAGAGAAACAGTGCCCTTGAAGTTGGAATTCTGTCAATTTAAGCTTTTCACTCATTTTCTGCTTTTCTATCTCGAGTAGACACCAAAGACTCTGAGGCAACTCTACATGACAGGCTTGTCACTAATATTGGGGACGATCTTCTTTGGTGGCCTCATTGCACCTAAAGTGAGTATGCACATACTCTCCATGTCTTTACTCTTGCTTTCCTATCGCAATTATCAAACTTTTGGACATGACAACCGAAATCCGCATATTCAAGTCAGCAAAAGGAACCTTGAACTCTCCCATGTCTTCGTACTTGAGTCTTTAATAATTATGTTATTGTAGTTACGGTACTGAAATTTTGCTTCTTTAGAAGATGGTTTCTTTGGTTCACTCTGAAGTCTCTTATCTTTCTATTTTGGTCGTTTTCTTGCGAGCTGAGTTTCTTTCTTTTTTTTGTTCTCTTGCGAGCTGAGTTTCTTCTTTTTTGGTCACTTTATTAAACAATTGATACTGCTAGCTTGCTTTTAGTGTTTGTCTAAAACTGCTAACTGACCTGCTTGTTTGCTCGATAAGACACAATATTGCCAAAGCACATATGATTAATCATCCGAGTAATTATTCCAGCCTGAGGCTATTGGTTTCACAACATTTCTGATGATACATCAGTAAGTGAGTACATTTTATTAACTGGTTGATTGACGATATGAAGTACATAATTGTCTTTTTTTTCCTTATTTTAAACAAGAAAACACTGAATGATTAGTTTTTTAGAGAAGAAGATGTGAACTTCAGCAGTAGTTGAACAAAATAGTGTTGAGAGAGTGAAGTAGAGTTTTCTCCTTGCTCTCTTTGAGTCTTGCTGTTTAAGAACCAATAAAAAAACAAAAACAACGCTCAATCATTTAAGCATGCAAACCACTATATGAAGATTATATTCTGAGCTTGCATCTTTTGAAATCTTTTGTCGGGCAGCTGGAACTGAAGTTAGGATTGGGAGGAACATCATATGAAGATTTTATTCTGAGCTTGCATCTACCGTTGCAGCTAAGGTAGTCATTTATTGCATCTACCACTGCAAAGTCGGTTTGACTGTAACAAAACAAAGTTAAAAGCCGAATTTCCTATCGTCTTGTTTAAATTCCGCAGAGCGCTCNTTGAACGTCTAGCTCTTCACTCCTACTTCTGTTTTCTTGATGGTTATTCAGGGTTTTTCCAGTGATCCAGTCAGGTAGATCCAATTGTGGCATCTTTTTCGGGTGGGGCTGTTGGTGTCATCTCTACCTTGATGTTAATTGAAGCTAACAATGTAAAACAACAAGAGAAGAAAAGGTGCAAGTACTGCCATGGGACTGGTACATCTCCCTTCCATTGAATAAATATCGTGTACTGTTTGCTCGAGTCGAACGGTGCAGTCAGGGGCTTTGCACGAGTTGTGTGTCTTTCAAACTATTCAATCATGCAAACATAGATTTTCAAACTTTTCAATCACTTGTAAATTGAATAGATGCATAGCATGATTATAACAACCCGAGAATTTGTAGCAACAACTCGAGTGTTGATCTTTGTATAAACTTTTTAAGGTAACTCACCGTGATTTGCCTCTTACATAGGGTACTTGCCGTGTGCTCGATGTTCAGCAAGTGGTGTGTACTTGACCGTTGACCCCATATCACTGTCTAGTGCTTCCAATCGGCCGCTGCAGGTTCCCACAACCAAAAGATGCCTCAACTGTTCAGGTGCAGGGAAGGTATAAGATAAAACTGAAAACCCGATGGTCCACCGTCTTTAGCTTCTTTTGTTCTTCTCAAAACCAAATCTTTTTTTAATCGATAATATATCTATTTTGAAAAAAATTGAGTTCTGATAACATGGTAATATGCGCTTTCTAAATCAACAACAATCCATAATCTTTATATATTGTATTATATTTATTTTATTTCAGTGTAAAAATTCCTAATAGTACCCTCCTATATGAACCAGGTGATGTGCCCAACATGCCTATGTACTGGGATGGTAACAGCTAGCGAGTATGATCCACGGTTTGATCCATTTGACTAGCAAGGCCTGTAAAGCTTGAACCTCAACTATGGCATCTGGATGTCCTAGACGCCTTTGTCACATATTGTAAAGGTTTAATTAAACCTTTTGAATCTGTTTTCAATGTTTTCATACTTAGCTGTGTTAGCCTTACTACACAAGACAAAGTTATAAAAAATTTAATCAGCGGGTCGCTAAGTTTTTATTAACGTAGATTGGTAGTATCGGGCATGTAAATGGTATCTACCCAAGGTTGGATTCGAACTGGGGATTGATAGTACAACGTACTTTTATACAAAGTCCTCTTGTTCTTGACCACTTGATTAGATGTATTTGGATTGCATGAATTTTTTACTTTTAGAAATCATCAATTTAGGATGACAAAAACCATTTTTAAATTGTGTGGAAAACAATTTTTTGGATGATTTAGGGATTAACGAAAATTATCCGAAACCATACAACACAGCAATGCTTCGGAATTTTAGATAGAAAAATCCATATGGATCCTTATGTAATTAGGGATGCATTGTGGACTAAAATTGTGTCCCGAATTTTCATATCGAATCCTTGCGAAAATGTCCATCTCAAATTTGTTTCAAGAATTGTGTCACGAGGTGTCCCGAAATTTTATTCCAATAAAAATAAAGAATTGTGTCACGAGGTGTCCCAAAATTTTATTCCAATAAAAATAAAAGTATAATTATAAACAAATGAACAAATGAATCTGATATGAACTGATAACACATAATCCGTCGAAGTATTTTCATGATTCCTAGGTTTAGTTTTGTTTCCGATTCTTGGACTTTTCCGACTTATTGAATATATTTGTGTACTTCTTATATTATTTCGTGTGTTGTGTAGGAAACGAAGACATTCTAAGGAAACACACGTAAGTGCGGCAAATCTACCCGAAATCGTGACCAAGTGATCAAGGTGTGAAAGGAGCACGTCCTATCAACTTGCTGCAAGACCGAGCTGAATCACACGTGCTAGCTCGACTACTTAGGTTACGTGCTGGTCCAAGCCTTTGCAGCATGACCGGGCTGGAGAATGAAGCAACTGCACGACCGAGCATCTACACCTGCACGACCAGGCTGGAGAGTGGAGCACATGCACGGTCGGGCGTCCTACAAAGCACGGTCGGGCTCTAGAGGCAAAATCGCCCCGTAGCTGAAGCATGGCCCGGGCTTGCTCCATGCTCGGTCGGGCACTTCAAGGAGAATGCATGCACGGTCGGGCATTTACATGAGCACGTTCGGGTTTGCATGCCAACAACCAAGCGACATACACGAACACCATTTGAATGAGCCTGAATTTAAAATCAAAACAGAAAGAACAAGAGAGAGGAGAGACCAGGCTAGGAGAAGAGAAGAGAGAACACAATTGAAGTGAAGATTTCGGGAAGCCGAAGGATTGCTCGGAGGCCACGCTCGGAGAAATAGGGAAGATGAATACTTACTTCGTTTATGTTTGTTTCCTTATGAATTCTGAGTAGTTGTCTTCGCCATGGGTTAGGATGTCAGTGTAATGGATTGTTTGGTTCTTTAATGCTTGATTTCGGTTTTGTTCGATCGTATGGTTCGATAGGTTGTAGTTGTACGTAATGCGTTCATACTTTGTTGATTTTATGTTTTGAATGAGACTAGATCCGTTCGAGTGAGATTAGACACGTTTGAATGAGATTAGAGATTTGT
>CM071873.1:30438176-30467286 GCA_036759665.1 Gynandropsis gynandra
TTTCTGATCCAGCACTTGAATCGATCGGTTTTACATTCGATCCTATCACGAAATCCCAAAGACCTCGCATGTCAAGATTGGCCTTAGCAATCTTCATCCAGATGGAATATTCGATTCCATTGACCAAGATTGAGATGCTTTTGGTCGAGTCCATGACGAGAGATCCTAGAAAACAAAGGGAAACAAAAACAAATAGTGATTAAAAAAAGGTTTGACCGAAAACAATTTTTGAAAGAGATTAGATTTCAAAAGGAATAAAATCGATCAAAGACTTTTTGAGATTCGATCACCGCTCTGATACCATATAGATTTTGTAAACCAAAGATGAATAAGCGGAAGCAAGATTAGAAAGATTGAGAGCGAGCGAAAGATCGAGAAAATTAAAGAGAATAAGATTAACTATTATCTTATATTCAACATTAGAGACAAATGTACTTTTTACCCAACATTCCTAATAATTAGAAAAGAGAAAAACAAGTACAAATGCAAAGCGCAAGTTTAGATGTCAGTTGCATGAGCTGGAGCGATCAACTAGGCATAGGAGAGCGTGGAGCTCATTAATTGGCTTTTGACCGGATGACTTGAGTGAAGAGAGCAGGACGCGGAGAGCGGGATGTGGGACGCGGGTGGCGGGACGCGGCCGAACGTGAAGAAGAAGAAAACACAGATTTTCTTAACAAATACAACATATATAAGATGGTTGTGAGGATTTTCCAAATTATCACTTACAACTACATTAATAGGAGATAAGATAAATAGAAACGTTACAAAATATTACATAGATTAAATGTGTCTCATATTGCATGATTTTTTTTCTAAAGGTGACATCACACCTAAGTCCTTTTTTGATTATCGATGTTGATTGGATCTCTCACAATTCGACATAAAAATATCGATGTATATGTGCAAACAATTGTATACGACATACAAAGATAGGTTGGGAAATTCAAAATTATTAATACGTAAAAGTTTGAAAGTATTTTGTCGAGGTATATTCGAAATTTGCAATGTTTACCTACTGTTATACACTGATGGGTGCTTATAGTAAATAATATTTATCATGGTCTGTAATTATATTACCATTTAATTTATCACTAACGATGTGTTTAATTGTTTCTACAACATTGATTGATAAGTTTAATTATTTATTGGAATACGGTGTAGAATCATATGATCTTCAAAAGAGAACAAAAATTTCATATGAAAATCGTATTGGTATGGACAATAAACGATTTTCCCATTAATGAAATGTTGTGTTGTTGGAGTACACACAAACTTCTTTCGTGACCATATGTATGGATGATAAAGATTTGTACATACTACAACACGGTAGAAAGCCGTGTTGGTTTGATTATCTTCGTAGTTTTCTTTCGCTAGATCATTCTTTGAGACAAAATAAAAAATTTAAGAAAATTAAGACGATGGATGAAAATTCACCACACATGTTGTTGAAAATGTACCACAAATGTTGTTGAATTACATGAAAGGAGTTTCAACTTAGTAAATATGTTAACCACATATAATGATTTTTAAGATTAGTGTTGAGTTGCTAAATGTAATGCTAAAATGGTTGGAAGGAGAAATTAAGTTTCCAAAATGTCATGCTTTACAAGCGAAAATTTGTGCGGATCAAAGATTCATATATATCATTATTTCATGCAACAACCTCTTCCAATGGATATTGTGGAACTCCTCCCTTAAACTATTCACGAGCCATTATATGGTGTTAGCTTAAATTTTAGAGATATTTTCTTCAAACATTTAAAGATCAATGACATATGAGTTTTTGAAAAATATTTCATAAATCTTTTGTGCATTTGAAAATGTTTCTCCTCATTTCTTATGTAATGGAGCATTTTGATGATACATCTTGATGATGAACCCGAGTTGGGTGATCATGTACAGTTTTGATGGATATATCTGTTTTGGACAACTCTGTTTCATTTTAAAAGAAAGATGAAAAATCAAAGTATACTTTAGGGACAAACTGTGAAGCACATAACAAGAATCAATAATGAAAATCATTATTTGAAGAGATTTATCAATGAAGAGATCTCACTTTATGAAATACCATTTTGACCCTCACATAATGATACAATCCAAGCACATTTATCACGCCATTTTCACTCTATTATATCTTGTATGTTCCTATTGTGTTTTGAATGGTTTCAATCTCATTTAGTTTCTTTTTACGCATCATTTGCTTCATTTACAGAATATTATGCAATAGAGGTTAATGAACATATTTTGAGAAAAAGGCAAGAAATATGCACTAAACGAGAATCAAGGCGTGGAACATCGAAATCGTTCAGTATGATTTCATTATCACTCGACTGAGCATGTGACTTGAGATGTAGAAGGACCATCTACAAGAAACATTAGATAACTATTTAATCGAAAGCATTTGGGTTTGCGTTTGGTGGTAAAGTGCACATTAGACATGTAGAAAGAAAAATGGAGAAATATCTCACACAATAAACACATGTTGGCCACGGCATTGTAACATATTTTCCACTCAAGTTTGGTGTTAGCACAACTTTGTCAATGCGGATGCATTTCTAACACCAACTCAATGTGGTATAAATGACAACATTGCTAGTCACGGTGTCGGTATTGGTAACGCTATAGTAACATCATAGCAACACCACATTAAGTACTTTTAAATGTAGGGTCACACTAGTATTATAAATATTGTGTTGGGCGGTCGACTAATTACCGCCTAGGCACTCGACATGGATGATCGTCTAGACCATAGAATCGATTTCATTTTGTGGCTGACGACTGAGCAACTATTAATCGGTTCCTGAGCGACCGACTAAGCAAAAACCGTTGTCGATGAAATGTTTATAAAATAAATACATCAAAACGACACCATTTTAGGAGAGTCCAAAACAATGCACCTCCTCGCTCTCCTTAGCTCGCCACCGTTTGCCTTCGCCTTTGTCTTCATCTTCAGTCACCTCCATGTTATCAAATATTAGTGGATTATGAAGATTAATACGAGGTATCATTTATTTTACTTGTTGATGGTGAAGATTTAAAGATTCATCTTTAATATCAGCCACCAAATCTTCAAATGTGGAAGTGGCATATTTTGTATTGAATAAACATAACTTATAATATATTACATAGAAATATGGATTTTTATGTGATTTGTTGAATTCTGATAAAATGAAATATCAATTATATGGAAAATTGATGTTATAACGCATGCATATGATGAAAGAAGTCGATTCATTATCTTGGTCCAACGGATAAATTTTTTAATCCCATCAATCCAGAGTCTTTTTTGGGGAAGAAAGCAAGACAACTAAACATAAATGAAATACATTTCATGGAAAATGAAGTGGGAAGACAATATTTTAATTGATTTATTTGTTTCTTAGATTCATACAAATAAAATGAATCGACTTAATATTAGTCAGATAAATGATCTAGTCTTTGTTTAATTCAATATAAAGTTTTTCAACACGCGTAAAAGGATTGTAAAAATAAAAGGCAATGTGTGCATATTATTATACGGTAGAAAACCATGTTGGTTTGATTATCATCGTCGTTTTCTTTCACTAGATCATTCTTTGAGACAAAATAAAAAGAAAAGTTCAGAAAATTAAGACGGTGGATGAAAATGCACCACACATATTGTTGAAAATGTACCACACATGTTGAATTGCATAAAAGGAGTTTCAAATTAGTAAATGTGTTAAACACATGTAATAGTTTTTAAGATTAGTGTTAAATTGCTAAATGTAATGCCAAAATGGTTGGAAGGAGATCTTAAGTTTCCAAAAGGTCATGCGTCAAACAAGGCTCGTTGTTTTAATTACAAGCGAAAAATTATTCGGATCAAAGATTCATATTTATCATTATTTCATGCAACAACCTCTTCCAATAATTGTTGTGGAACTCCTCCCTTAACCTGTTCAAGAGCAATTATATGATGCTAGGATCGGACCGAGCATGTGACTTGAGATGTAGAATCACCATCTCCAAGAAACATTAGAGAGCTATTTAATCGAAAGCATTTGGGTTTGCGTTTGGTGGTAAAGTGTACATTCGACATGTAGAAAAAAAATGAAGAAATATATCACATAATAAACACATGTTGGCCAATGCTGAAAATCAATTTCAAATCTAGTCCCACGATGTTGTAACATATACTCCACTCAAGTTTTGTGTTAGCACAACTTTGCCAATCTCGATGCATTTCCAACGCCAATTCAACGTGGTATCAATGACAACATTGCTAGTCATGGTGTTAGTATTGGTAACGCCATAGGAACATCATAGCAACACCACATTAAGTAATTTTTAATGTAGGGTCACACTAGTGTTATAAAAATTGTTTTGGGCGATCGACTAATTACCGCCTAGGCACTCGGCAGTGGACGATCGCCTAGACCGTAGAATTGATGACATTACACGGCCGACGACTGAGCGACTATTAATCGGTGCTTGATCTATCAACTAAGAAAAAACCACCGCCGATGCAATTTCTATAAAATAAATATAACACAACGACACCATTTTTGGAGAGTACAAAACAACGCACCTCTTCGCTCTCCTTTGCTCGCAACCGTTTGCCTTCGCCTTTGTCTTCATGTTCATTCGCCTTCATGTAATCGAATATTAGTTGATTATGAAATTAATAGGATGTGCCATTTATTTTCTTTATTAATTGTGAAGATTTAAGGATTCATCTTTAATCTCGACTACTAAATCTTCGAATGTGGAAGTGGCATCTTTTGTATTGAAGAGACATAATTCAAAATATATTACACAAAAATATAAATTTTTTTATGTGATTTGTTGAATTCTGATTAAGTGAAATATCAATTATATGGAAAAATTGATTTCATAAGGCATGCATATGATGAAAGAAGTCGATTCATTATCTTGGTCGGATGGATAAATTTTTTAATCCCATCTATCCTGAGTCTTTTTTGGGATGAAAACAAGATAACTTAACATAAATGAAATACATTTATAGAAAATAAAGTGGGAAGGCAATATTTTAATTGGTTTATTTTTTTCTTAGATTCATACTAAGAAAATGAATCGACTTAATATTAGTAAGATAAATGATCTAATATTTGTTTAATTCAATGCAAAGTTGTCAACATGCGTAAAAGGGTTGTAAAAAAAGGAGATGTGCTCTTGGCAAGTGATTCTACGCACATTTAATCGTGGCTTTTTTAACAAAATATTAGTGAAGATAATAGATATATATTTTTTATGTATTTTTAACTTTATCGATAAAATCAATTATATATTTAGAAAAAGAAATCAATTCGTATGTAGAAGTTCATTTTACTGATTGTATCCATAAATCCAAATTTGAAGTCAAATTTATTGAAATGAACAAGATTTTGCATATAAACTTGAATTTTGAGTTCAAATTACGAACATATTTTAGTTTAATTATAAATTCAAAATTTGGATTCAACTCTCCGTTTGCAAAATAAACATCCATATAGTCCTTCAAGGGTTCCTTAAAATTCATCAACACTTGATGAGTCTACAAACTATACAGAGGAAGAAGGCAATGTTTTGAAGGCTGATTGACACTAGTTGGGCGGAGCAGTTGATCATTATTATGCGTTTAGATTTACTAGTCGATGCCTAGTTAATGATTAAATTTTTTCCTTTTTAATTTAAAAATAAGTACATTGAAACTGATTTAAAATCATTACAATCCAATTATTAAGTATTATAGATTTTTTAGATTTAAAATGTAAATATAAATATTATTTTATTCATCGTTTTACATATATATATATATATTACATAATTAAATAATTTAATAAAAATAAAAATTATATTTTTCTAAATTATATACACTATAGCTATTAAAATATATTTTAATATTTTCAAAAAATCTAATTTAAATAAATGGATTGTTATTTAATTATTGCAAAGAATTATTTTCGATGAATTAAAATACTGATATTATTAAATAAATTTTCATCTATTTCGAAATCTATTAAAAAAATATTAATAAGTTAATAAACTATTATTTTTTCTTTTACGTGTTAAATCACGTGATTTTGTTCTCAAGCTCGCTAGTTTGTGAGCTAGCTCTTTTAAATTCTTATTTTAAGTTTAGCTCGTCAACTCGTTCTTTAATTGAGCTAAAAAATATTTAGTTGAACCTGCTAAGAAAAACTTGAGTTAGAGCTAGTTTACAAGACAACAAATCATTTTAAATCCCTAGAAAAAGAGTAATGGAGGATATATATGATAAGATTTTCAGGGAGATAACGATAGGACGAGGACTCCCATACTACTTTACATTCTTTGGGATTTATATAGAGTTTTTTAAAGTCATTTTTTTTGTGATGGATAATTTTTATTTTCTATTCATATATATATATATATGTGTGTGTGTCATTTGATATTGATTAGTTTATTGAAAAATAATGATAAAATTACTTTTTGATCAAAATTAAAGTTAGACACTGAAAGTTACCGATTTTGTTGAATTTTGGTTTAAAATAGTGGACCTTACACCATTGTGGCGGACCCCACATTTTTTGTCAGAAATTTTCCTTAAGGAGGGGTTTGGAGAGTTTAAAACAATCCTAAAATCAAAAAACAAAAAGAAGAAGAGGAAAAACAAAGAGAAATTACACTTTTCTAGTTTTTAAAGTTCATCTCATTGTTATTTTAGAGAGTTTTCTCTTTGTTGTAAGAAAGAAACGCCAGTGCTTTCTCCTTTTAGTTCGAGAGAAGTGTTGTAATTTCTTGAGAGTCAGTAGACACTTTGTCGAACCACGTAAAAACCTAGTGTCTCATTTTTCTCGTCTCTACTTTATTGTCTAACAGTTATTTATCCACATATGATCCTAACATTGGTATCATATCTCTGGTGTAATATCAGTTGTTCATACGACGATTGAGTTATGGTGAGATATGTACTGATAAAATCTCAACACGATATGAGATATAGAAGTTCAACAGAAATAATTTTTTGACATGGAAAATAGAGATAAGTGTTGTTCTGATGAAAGGGGTTTGTTTGGCGCTATTGGGAAAAGATCGAAGGATATGGCTGAAGAGCATTAGATCAAATTAAATGAAAGTGTCATCACCAGTTTGCACCTCGTTATCGTCGATGACATCCTTAATAGTATAGAAGAGTTGGAGACTCTAAAGGAGATATGGGAGTATCTCTCAAAGCTATATGGGAGGAAGTCATTCCACGACAAGATATTCTTGAAAAGAAGATTGTACACTCTTCGGATATCGAAATATACTTCCATGAGAGAGCATATAAGTACGTTCAATACGCTATTTTTGAAACTCTGCAAAATGATTTACAAAATAGATGTAAAAGAGCGTGCTAAGATCTTGCTCCAAAGTTTATCAGATTCGTATGATTCACTCATTGTGAACATGACTAGAAATCTTCTCACAGACTATATAGTCTTTCACGATGTTGCAACTACTGTTATATAGAAGAGCAGAGGCGCAAAAACAAGCAGGACATGTTGGTAGGCTCACAACAAGTAGAGGCCTTAGCGATGATCAAATGGAAGTCAACGGAACATGGTTAAGGCGAGCGTCAATATATTGACAAATCAAAGTCAGCGAGTACGATGATCAAATGGAAATCAAAGTCATCAAGGCATATATATTCTTGCATATGGAAGTCTTCTCTCGAGGATCAAAAAGGTCACTACCCTTTTGTGAGCATTGTGTTACAAGTAAGCAGAACATATCCAAATTCAACAACTCAACTTCTACAAGCAAGACTATCTTGGATCTGAGTCATTCTGATGTTTGGCAAGCACCGGAGATGTCCCTACGAAGTAAAAGATACTTTATATCTTTCATTGATGACTACTCCAGGAGATGTTGGTATACCCTATCAAGAAGAACTCGGATGTATTTTAAGTTCTCAAAATCTTCAAAGCACAGGTCGGGCTTTAATCCGAAGAGGTCAGACAATGCAAGAGAATATACTGGCGATTAGTTTAATCGATTCTGTCAACAAGAGAGAATCAAAAGACAGTTTACAATGCAATACACACCTCAACAATATGGTGTAGAGCAGATGAATTGAGTCCTGTTGGAAACAACAAGGGATATGTTAAGAACCACCGGCTTGGCAAACACGTTTTGGGCCGAAGTAGTTGTGACCGCATGTTATGTGATTAATCGGTCACCGTCAACCAAAATTGATCTGAAGACACCTATAGAGATGTGGATGGGAAAGCGAGCTAATTATTCCAACTTTCATATGTTTGGATGTACTGCATATGCGATGTATTACACAAAAAATAACTAAATTGGAACCAAAATCCATAAAATGTGTATTCTTAGGGTATGTTGATGGAGATAAAGGGTATCGTCTATGGGATCCTATTGCCCACAATGTTATTATCATCATAGATGTCGTATATGCAAAAGATAAGGTGAAAAATGATAGCAGTTCTATGGAAAGACCAGAGGCAATACGAGTTGATGTTGAAAATTGAACAAAACAACAAGTTCCAAGTACTTCTGAAAATATTGAAGAATCCCGGCTAACTGAGATTTCGAAAATATGGCTCCGACGTTCAGATCGAGAGAGGAGAAAACCAGTATGGTAGAATGACTTTACTTTGGAGGAAAATATTGCTATAGTCTTCTATCTGAAGATGGAGAATCACTCACGTTTCGTGAGGCAGTCTAAGGAAAAAATGCATCTCAATGGATGACAACTAGGGGTGGTAAAATTGAGCTAAGCCTGCGGGCCCACTCGAAGCTCGCCAAAAAAACAATGGGATCGGGCCTTAAAATTAATGGTCTGAATGCAAGCGGGCCTTCGGGGTCGGGCTTTGCAAATAGCTCGGAAAATTATGGCCCGGCTCGACAGGCTTCGGGTCGACCCGTCAGGCCTTGAAAAAAACACTAGACACATTTCTAACCCTAGCCACCCTTCTTCTACTCATCCATCTTCTTCTCTTCTCTCCCTCCAACCCTAGACACCCTTCTTTTTCTCATCCATATCTGGAATCTGGTCTCCTTGTTCGACTCAGACACTAGAATAAAGTAGGGTTTTTAGACACTAGCATCCATCTGCGGGCCACAAGGCTAAAAATTCGAGGCCCGTTTGATTTCGGGTCGTCCGGCCTGTTTGACACCCCTACTGACAACAATGGAAGAAGATATAGAAGCACTTCACAAAAATAAAATGTGGGATCTTGTTCTTTTATAACAAAGAAGGAAGGCCATTGGAAACAAATGGGTCTTCAAAATAAAATGAGATTGCAACAATCAAATAGAAAGTTATCGTGCAAGCCTAGTGGTAGAAGGATTCTCTAATAAAGAAAGGATCGGTTTCAATGAAATCTTATCACTTGTTCGACTCACAACAGTTAGAGTTTTTCTGGAAATGTGTGCTATATTGGATATTCACCTTGAGCAATTAGAACTTGAAGAAGAAATTTATATGCTCCAACCAGAAGGATTTTCAAACAACGAAAAAGAGAACTTGGTTTGCAAGCTAAATATATCTCTATACGGTCAAACATGCGCGCCGAGATGTTTTTATAAGAGATTTGATTCTTTCATAATGAGCCTCCATACAACATACTGAATGCAAATCCATGGGCGTACAACAAGAGATTTGGTGATGATGATTTCCTCATTTTACTGTTGTATGATGACGACATGATGGTAGCAGGCCTCAACAGTTATCGTAGTAAATAATTGAAGGCTCAATTGGCTAGGGAGTTTGAAATGAAAGACTTGGTCCAAGCAAACAAGATTCAAGGGATGCAAATTCATCGAGACAGAAATAATAGGAAGATTTGGCTTACACAAATGAACTATATCGGTAAAATCTTGTGTCGTTTCAACATGCAAGATTGTAAGCCAATTTCTACCTTCTTCCTATTCATTTCAAATTATTCTCCAAGATGAATTCTAGTATGGAAGAAGAGAGGATGGAGATGTCTCGAGTACCATATGCATAAACAGTGGGCAGATTGATGTTTGCTATGGTATGTACCATACCGGATATTTCACAAGCAGTGGGAGCGTTTAGTCGATGAATGGAAAAACCTAGAGTTGAGAATTAAAGTGCTGTAAAGAGGATCTCGAGACACCTCAACGGCACCACAAATGTTGCATTGTGTTATGAAGGATAAGACTTGACTATTATAGGGTATGTCAATTCGAACTATGCCGGTGACCTCGACAAAAGCAAATCCACCACTAGATATGTGTTTACTCTTAATGACGATGGTATAAGTTGGGTTTCAAAACTACAGTCTATCGTCGCGACATCTATGACAAATGCTAAGTATGTTGCGGCTACACACACCAAAAGAGAGGCAATTCGGTTGCAAATGTTGATGGAGGAGCTTGGTCATAAACAAGATAATATTGTCTTGTTCTGTGATAGTCAAATCGTTTTGCATCTTGCAAAGAATCCAATATTTCATCCAAGAACGGAACATATAAGGGTAGAATATCGTTTTGTACGGGAAAAGGTGGAGGAAGGCATCATGGATATTCAGATATATATAAAAAATCATTACAATTTTAAAAAATGAATAATGTAATTAACAATGATAAATTTAAAAAACGAAATCAAATTATATTAAAAAATGAATAATTTAATTAACAATGATAAATTAAATTCAAATTCATAGAAATAAAAAAGATTTTAAATATAAATTTGAATTTTGAGTTTAAATAACTAACATGTTTAAGTTCAATTATAAATTCAAAAGTTGGATTCAATTCTCCGACTGCAAAAATAACATCTATATAGTCCTTCAAGGGTATCTAAAAATTCATCAACACTTAATGATCTTACAAAAAATATACAAAGGAAAAAAATACAATGTTCTCAATATTGATAGATTAGTTGGGTGGTTGACCATTATTTAGCGAACTCGGTAGCTAGTCAATGATTAATGATTTTTCTCTTTTTTAGTTCAAAAATAAATATACTTGATTCGTAACTTTCACAATCCAAGTATTAGTTATTATCCAATTTTTATATTTAAATGTGAATATAAATACTATTTTATATATTGTTTGATATATTTAAATAAATAATACATGATTAAATATATTAATAAAAATAAATTTTTCTAAATTATATACAACATAGCTATTAAGATATATTTTCATATTTGAAAAAGGTCTAATTTAAATTAATAGATTGTTATTTAGATATTACATAGAATGATTTTAGATAACTTAAAATACTAATGTTATTGACTAACTGTACATTATACGTAACTATTTGTTCTTGTACATAAGATCTAGTTCATATTCTTACCTAAAAAAAATGCATGTTCTTTTATTTTTGTTTCTCTCCCCCGCTTCCCTAACATTATATTGTTTATTCTTCGCTCTTGCATTTTATGTCTACCCATTTTTCTCGCCCCTTTTAGTTTTTGTCATATGCATGGTCCTTGTAGTTGGAATCAACGAAAAAACTATTTATTCTTTTAACTGCTAAACCTACTCTATCAAACCGATCACCTGAAGTCTACTCTTCTCTATCAAACCCACTTATCCTTCATCGAATCCACCGCCACGTGTCTCCTCATTTTCATGTCACCTCTCTTCTCTTCGTTGGTGGAATTGTCATGTAGATCATTCTCCTTCATTTTTAAAAATCAAAAGTTAGTCGTTGACCCGCGATTTATCGGTTGTATATTCACTTGACTAAATACACCAATTTTAGCAGTTTTTGTCGGTCGTTGTTTGCCGAGTGCTAAGAAACAACTAGATTTACATAGAATAATTTTTAGAACAACTGTAGAAAAAAAAATTCCAATGTGCTAAATGCTCCCAATACAATATGAAATCTAATTGTAGATTAGAAAGACCTCTTTTATGATGTTTGATGGATAACAATTTTATAGGTTCTGCTCCACAAGCGCCAAGAGGTTTTTGATATGCATCGGTAAGAGATGAGATTTCATTTTACTTATTTAACAAATCCATAGGTTTATAATTGATTTCTAATGGGTTTGATAGGGTATTTTGCTTGTTTAATCCTTTTGGTAGTTGGTGTCTCTAAAAATCACTATCGTTGTTTACTTTTTACTTTGTTATTTTGAATTATTATTCATCTTTATGTTTTTATTTGCGATATGTTAATGACTTTCTATTTATCGGGAGTATTGATGCTTTGATCGATGCCTTCGATGATCGACCAAATATTCCAATCATCGATCACGAATGTCCTGACGGAACGTTATGGTGAAATTAATAGTGCTAAGTGGATTGGCCTATCCTAGCCCAAATAGTTCGCCATGGGTTAATTTATTTTTTAGGTTAGCCCATGTGAGTCCATATTTCATTAAACTTATCGGGAAAATTGGTAAACGTTCACCTTATTCAAAAAGATTGATTTTCATTATTTTCCACGATGTTTTTTTTATTTGGTCGCAATGTGCGAGTCAAATTAATATTTCCTGAAAAGTGTGATATCTTTGTTAATGTATTGCTTGATAATTTATCACTTGGATATAGTTTCATTTTTTACATTCCTTTTAAATGAAAAAGAATCATTCGAATGTATACATCCATGAATATTTTCATTTCGCATTCAAGAGATTTGACACATGATAAAAGGACTTTAAAAGGAATTAGGTGTGCTGTTACATTTAGACAAAACTTCATGCAAAATCTGATAGATTTGATCCATATAACATTGTGTGGCGTTGCAACTTGTCTTCACTTCCATCAATTTTACCGAAAGTAACAACTTTGAATGTCCTCTCAACTTTCATTCAAAGGTTGTTTGTTTACACCAAGTAACTCGTCAAACTTATTAGTTTTAGAGTTTGAAATTTCTTCATTCATATTTTCATCATATGCATATTAATATGATAACTTGAAAAATCATCCGCAATCATTTCAATATATCCATCATGACGAGTCTGATCGTCATTAAAACTATTTTCATTATGCCATAATTACTATAAATATCATCTGATTGTACAATGTTAAGGTGCATAGATGTCATTGTGCTCATATCATTGCCATTTTACACCCAAATATAATAATTTTTCATAAAATCTATCTTGTACATGTGTTTTAACACAACGCCTACACTAAACATTTTTTTTTCATTTCTACACCTACAACAAGTACACATCATAACTTACCTCTCCTTACATATTCAACTTGATTTGTAGCAAATTCATGAAACTTTCTAATCAAATTTCGAATTTGAAAGAAACGTTCTTATTTGTTAGTCAAACCTCTCATACATCCACATTAAAATAGAAAAATTATTTGAACCATTAAAAGATGTTATTAAATGCTTTCACTGCAGAAAGAAAGGTCATACGAAGAAGCAATATTGGCATTATAATAAAATTGGATAGAAAGAAGCAAAACCTCTAGGAAACGTTGCGAATACTCATAATGGTGAAGTGTTGTACAGCGAGGTAAGAACGGTTATCGAAGACAGACAAAATTTCTTTGATGTATGGCTTCTGGATTTAGGAGCGTCATGGCATATGACCTCTCGAAGAGAATAGTTCCATGGTTATGGTATCAAAAATTGGGTCATTTTTCGGAACGAGGCTTGAATATTTTTGCAAATTGAGGTTTTCTCCCGGGGCTCAAAAAGGTCACATTACCCTTTTATGAATATTGTGTTACAAGTAAGCAACACAGATCCAAATTTAGCAGTTCAACTGCTAAAAGCAAGGCTATCTTGGATCTGATTCATTCTGATGTTTGGCAAGCACCAGAGATATCCCTAGGAGGTGCAAGATACTTTGTATCTTTCATTGATGACTACTCCAGGAGATGTTAGGTGTACCCTATCAAGAAGAAATCAGACGTATTTGAAGTTTTCAAAATCTTCAAGGCACGAATCGAGCTTAAATCTGTAAAAAGGATAAACGGCATGAGGTCATACAATGGAAGAGAATATACTGGCGATAACCGCTTGTTATGTGATCAATCAGTCACCCTCAACCGCAATTGATCTCAAGACACCTATAGATATGTGGATGGGAAAGCCATTTGATTATTCCAACCTTCATATGTTTGGATAAACTGCATATGTGATGTATAACACCCAAGAAACAACTAAACTAGATCCAAAATCCATAAAGTGTGTATTTTTAGGGTATGTTGATTGAGTTAAAGGGTATCACTTGTGGGATCCCATTCCCCACAAGGTTATTATCAACAGAGATGTCGAATTTGAAGAAGAAAATGTGAAAAATGATAGCAGTTATATGGAAAGACGAGAGATAATGAGAGTTGATGTTGAATATCGAACGAAACACTCTATTAAAACACAATCAAAGAATTTTTATCAATATATGTATATATATAAACTAAATGGTTAAATCTATCTTATAATTAACTAGTTTTGTAGCAAGTCATGAAAATTATAACCGAATATTTTTATTAGTTTATTGTTTATTTTTAATCTCAAAAGGAACATGTAATTTTAGATGATTTTATCACTATTAATGGGCCCGACGGATATAATTGTAAACGGTCTCTCATTACTAATAGATTGGGTTTAATCCACAGTCCATTTAATTATTATACATTTTATAAATCTAAATAGGTACATAGATGTATTCTATCGGAGACAAAAAAATAAAAATTGTTAGGATAATGAAAGTGATAGAAATGGAAAATACCAAAGCATTGACTTAACTTCGCCATCTCTTTGATTATACGCATAGTTGTAGAAAATATTTTTCATCCACGTCACAATGGATGACATAAACCAAACTTAGTTAACATGATATAACATTTGATAAGAATGATGCATTACAATGTAAAAGCTGGACATTTCAGATCATCGTAAATTCATTGGCATGTCTTGTCTCAATCCTAACTACATGGATTTAAATATTAAACATTCACTTAAAACACAATCGAATATCAAAATATATATAGTAAATGGTTAAATTTGTTTTACAATTAGCTGAATTTATAATGTCATAAAATTATTGATTAGTTTATTGTTTGTTTGTAATCTCATCAAATAATTTTAGATGATTAACCCGTATAATTTTAAAGGGTCTACCATAGATTGTGTTTAATCCACAATCCATCCATTTAATTACTATATATTTTATAAAGATTCATAGATGTATTGTATAGGAGTAACCCAAAATTCAAAAATGTTAGGACAATGAGAGTAATTGAAATAGAAAATACCACGTCATAACACAAAATATTCAATTCTAAGAAAGCAATACCGTAGAACATAAAATTCGACCAGAGGGAATATTCAATTCTAAGAAAGCAATACCGTAGAACATAAAATTCGACCAGAGGGAATTGATAGGGGCCGCGCGAACGCAGGCCCCCGCTGCCACAAATTATGATTCGTCAAGTACTAATTTGTTCCCGATGTGGGAATCTTCTAAGCTGAACAACCGAGAGAGACAGCGACGAACTAACATTTTGAACACATTCCCAGTTCGGTTTCCGGCCAGATGATGGGTATATTGTTTAACATTACAGATTTGGGCAGGGTGCGCCAGGCCCTCGCAGTAGTGCAACGCGTGGGCGACACACGCGAGTCCCGGTAGCAAGCTAACGTGTTGGACTTACCCCCTAGAAAAATAGAGTTAATATCATTGTGAGCCGATGGCCCACGTATCAGATATTAAACTGATAAGAACAGATACTACACTTGATCTTAGCCAAAAGGCCGAGAAAGGTATGAGTTGGACAGAATTCTCCTCTGCCCATTTATTCTACTTTTTCTTCACTTAAGCCTCTACAATTTAACAATGTGGGAGTTCAAGAGCAAAATCTTCTAACACCTTCTTCCCCCGCTTTGTGCCGCTTACAACTCATATCTACCCCTTTTCTCTAATTCTATATTTTGCATAGAAGGCGATGCCCTCGTGAGCCAGGCATTGATTATGGAGGCCATTCCCACAAGTGAATAGACCTCCATTAGGTTTCATGTATGTCTCAAGAAACTCTTCTGACCTGACCTGATAAGCTTTGCAACAACCTTGAGGAAAAGCATATCTCTCTCTACATCATTAAGCTGTGTGAATTGAACAAACATGCCAAGATGAAGAAAGCATTAAAACCATTGATGAAAGACAAACCACAGACAGAAACTGTCCAACCCAATTTGTCCATACATCTACAAGGTTCCGAGAAAATTCCACAGTGTATACACCGAATCTTACGCCGAAACCCTTCCCCGAGAGCTCTAACCCAATCAAACCATATCAGAACCGAAAACGACGAAGAGGAGCAAGTGGTAAAGAAGGATCTATCTACCTTATTCTATAAGACGTGTGTGAGCTTGTTACGCCATTGCCTAATTTCCCAGGTTTCTACCTTAGTGATGATTATGTAAGCGAGCTTGTACGCCATGGCCTAATTTCATAGGAACCGCGACGAAAATTGATAAATACGATTCCGATGACGGAGATCTTGGGCTCTGCCCTACGAGCTCCTCTTCTGCTCCCATGATCTTACAGAGCCAATCGAGCGATCGGAGATCGGGTAGGCGAAATTTCAGACCTCAAACTATTGAATCATTAGTATATTGACTTCGTTAGTATGTCTTTCCCAACCAATTATATCAAGTATTAAATGTTGATTTGAACCTCGTTGCAGATGTATTAAAATGGGAGACAATGGAGATGTATATAGTGTCTTAAAAAAATTGACATACTGTACAATAAATGATTTTTTCCCACTTCTACAAAAAAATATTAGTTAGTCGATTCATCCCATTATAACATATTCTTTCGGTATAGATCATTAAACACAACATCATTAAAACAAATTTGCTAAAGGACCCATCAAAAACAAAATAATTATTTAACCGAAATTCTTCGGATTTGTGTTATGTGCTAAAGCCCGCATATTTGGCATGTGGAGAAAAAATGGAGATATATCTCATATGGTAAACATCCGAAATCATTACAAAAAAAATTATATTGAAAAACCAATTTCAATACTAATCCACGATGTTCTAACATAGATTTCACGCAAGTTTGGTGCTAGCATACCTTTTCCAATGACGAAGCTGTCTAACGCCAACTCAATGTTGTATCAATGACAACATTGCATGGCCATGGCGGTGGTATTGTTAACCCCTAGTATCATCATAGCAATGCCATAATAATGATACAATTTGTGTTGGTTGTGAGCCTAATAGATTTTAGAGTTCATTATCTAGTCACTTCAAACGCAGAAGTATGAGGGTTTGATGAAGAGACGAATAATGTTTTATCGAATTCAAAAATATATTAGAGATTATATGATTTATTTCAACAAATCAAGTTGTACACATAAATAGCGACGTGTTATCGTCGATGATATAAGTGCATAAATGAAAAAATGTTTAGTGCATATGTTATGTTAAACCATATATACATGAAAGGGTTCACACTACAAAAAAAAAAACAAGTGATTTCCAAGAGATATATCCGTTGGAAATTGCCATATTTCTGTTGAAAAGGATGATTCCCAACAGATCGCAATGGTTTCTGAGCCATGGGGAATCGATCGTTGAAAATTCACATCCGTTGGGATTGTAACGGGTGTGCAACAGATAATATCCGTTGACAAATTTTCAATGAACGTGTAACGGATATATCTGTTGGCTGAGTCAAGCTGTTTTGAAAACGAGTCAAGCTGAGACAACTCGTTTTTTGGCGAGCTGAACCGAGCCAACTTATTTTTTCAAACGCATATGCATCGAGAGAATTAAAGAGAATAAGATTAACTATTCTTTTATATTCAACATTGGATACAAAGGTATATATTTATAATTACAAAAGAGAAAAATGAGGAAAATACAAGTACAAAATGCAAAGCACAAGTTTAGATGTAACATGCATGAGCTGGAACGGTCAACTAGGCATAGGGGAGCGCGGAGCTCATAAATTGGATTTGATCGGATGACTTGAGTGAAGAGAGTAGTACATAGAGAGCGAGACACAGGACACGAGATACGGGACGCGGATACGGGACGCATGACACGGAGATGGGGACGCGAAGAGCATAACACGGAGAGTGGGACGCGAGATGCGGCCGAACGTGAAGAAGAAGAGAACCCAGATTTTCTTAACATTCCCTCTAAAGCTTAGATGTTCCAGAGCAACATAAATGGAACCTCATTAAAACCTTTTTGGGGGAAAACCCAATGGGACCAAAAACCCAAAAAAGGAAAAAAAGTACAACCACTTATGAGGGACGATCGAATAAGCTTGAATTCGATGCCTTAGGACTGAAGATATCTACGAGGTCGATCCGATTATGGAGATCTTTGCATACTTTTTCACTTGGGGCTTTGGTGAAGACATCGGCCAACTGATCTGAGCTTTTAGTGTATGTGAATTCAATGACACCATCCTTGAGCTTCTCACGAACAAAATGACAGTCAACTTCAATATGTTTTGTTCTATCATGGAACACCGAGTTGGATGCAATGTGAATTGCCACCTGATTGTGGCAATGAAATACTGTGGCCTGCGAGGGTCCGAGGCTAAGATCTTTGAGGAGAGCCCGGATCCAAACGAGTTCACATGTTGTATTTGCCATAGGTCGATACTCGACCTCAGAGTTGGAACGAAAGACCACCGATTGCTTTTTGCTTCTCCAAGTGATGAGGTTCCTCCGATAAAGGTACATAACCTTGTCATTGATTTCCGCTCTTTGCGGTCACCGACCAATCTGCGTCACAGTATCCAATTAGACCAGTATCGTTGTTTTTACTCATTAGTATACCTTTTCGTGGAGCGTTCTTGATGTATCGGAGGATTCAGTCCACCATTTTCCAATGTTGTTCCTTCGGAGCATGCATATGCTGGCTGACTTGATTCACAGCATAACACAAGGCATGTCTTGTTATCGTGAGGTATATTAGCTTACCGACTAGGTGTCTAAATTTTTCTATATCATGAAATGGTTCTCCCTCACACAAGTCTTTGAATTTTTCTTCGATGGGGGTCTTGGGCGGTTTAGACCCGAGTTTACCTGTTTCATTCAAAAGATCTAAAGCATATTTTCGTTGAGAAAGAAATAAATTATCAATATATCTAGTTACTTCAATTCCAAGAACGTACTTAAGTTCACCTAGATCTTTTATATCAAAAGTTTCTTTTAGAAAACATTTTAACACTTTCTATTCCTTTATTATCATCACATGTTATGCTTATACCATCAACATAAACTAAGAGAACAAGATACCAGATGTGTTTCGAATGATGAACATGGAATGATCAGCCTCACTCCTCTTAAAATCATACTTTTGAACAATATCATAGAGCTTAGTGTACCAAGATCGTGGGGATTGTTTAAGTCCACAGAGAGCTCATTTTAGTTTGCATACTATTCTTTTTTCGGTTTGGAGGCACGTGAGAGGTTTCATATATATCTTCCTTTTGTTTCCCCTTGAAGGAAAACGTTTTTAACATCCATCTACCATAAAATCCAATTAAGGTTGATAGCAATGGAAAAGATAATACGAACAGAATGAAGTTTAGCAACGGGGGTAAAAGTCTCAGTATAATCTTCCTCATACTTATGATTATACCCTTGCGCTACAAGGCGAGCCTTGTAATATTCTACCTCACCATTACTCCTATATTTGATTTTATATAACCATTTGCTTCCAATGGACTTCTTTTCTTTAGGAAGAGGGACATGTTCCGATGTTTTATTCTTTTCTAAGGCTGCTAGCTCCTCGTTCATGGCTTCCTCCCATTCTGGATTCCTTTCGGCTTCTCTATAGGGTTGTGGCTCGATATCCCTGTCAATTTTACTAAGAAAAGCTTAGTGATCAGTAAAGATAAGTTCTAAAGAACAAAACTTTTGAATAGGGTGTTTGGGGTTCACACTATTGGAATAGGGTGTTTGGTTGCCACACCATTGAATATGATTGTGAATCCAATCCGAGATTGGTCGCCTTATTATAGTGCTTCTCCGAGGTACTATCTCATTTAGAATCCTTCCTTCGACTTCATCGACATCATGATCGTCATTTTGGTTATGACCATGGCTTTGTTCTTCGTTTTCATGATTTGAGGCCCTAGTTTCCTCCCATAATTTTCCTCATAATATATGATCTCAACATGGATTTTTTGTTCTTCATTTTGTGAGATTTCTTGATCATTTTGGTCTTCATGATGCTTAGGTGCTCCTTGGTTCTAACTTGTTTCGATGTGAGTCAGGAACAAGAACAAAACACACACAATCGAAAGTTGTAAAGTACTCAAGATCAGATTTTGTAGAGTTTAATACCTCATAAGGTGATTTTTTCTTTAGAACCTTTATTGTAATTCTATTAATGATGTGACATGCGGTCATGACCGCATCGTGCCAAAAATTTTTTAGGAACATCACGCTCGAACATGATAGTTCTCGAGAGTTCCATTAGGTGCCTATTCTTCCTCTTGGGGTACCTACGAAACTGAAGACTAGTATACTCTCCACCATTGTCAGTCTTTAGACATTTTATTTTAGCATCATATCGAGTTAAATCATGCTATGAAACTCTACAAACACATCATAAAGACAACTCTTAGATGAGATAGTATAAATCCATGTAAACTTTGATTTTTCATCGATGAAGGTTACAAAATATTTCTTTTGATCACGAGAAATACATGGAGCTATCCAAACATCAGAATGGATCAGCTCAAAACAGTTTTTATAAACCGAAACAAAATTTAGAAAACTTGTTTTACGTGATTTCCTAATATGCAAACTTCACAAGCTTCATTTTTATCTTCAAGATCAGGAAAAATGATACTTAAAACTTTTCTATGAGGGTGTACAAGTCTCGCATGCCACATAAAAACTTTATTAATATTTGAATCTGATAGAAACACAGACTCAAGATCACAATACATATAGACTCGAGAACATAAAGACCATTGAGGAGCTTTCCTTTTCAATTACTTGTTTGCGTTCAATATCCTGCATCCATGATGAGTTAGAATCGGAACAAACATAGCAATTAAGATCTTTTGCTAGTTTCTGGACAAAGATAAGATTATTAGAATATTTTGGAACGAAGAGAGCCCTGGTATCATGATCGAGAAGCTTAAGCTTCTCTGTTCTTTGAATTGGAATACTCTCCCATTCGAAATAGAAACAGAGCCATTTTGAGGTTTTATATCTTTAAGCAAGTCTTGATTTTTTATCATATGATTTGTAGCTCTAGAATCTATTATAATATGGTTTCAAAAAACATAGAAAGTAGAGATAACCTTACCTCCCTCTTCATCAGCTTTGTTTGTTTGATTTCCTACCATTATCATGTGTAAAAAAACCCGTCGAGGTCTACCTTGGTGACAAACTCAAACTCGGAGGCCATATTAGCCTTATATTGGCCATCACGGCTTCTGTTCTTCAAATGGGGATGAAGGATCCAACAACGATCCTTTGTATGCCCTTTCTTTTTGCAATACTCATAAGAAAACTGCTTTTTGAAAGGCTTGATAGTAGCGGCTTGGACAGAGATGATCTTGGAGACATTAGCTTCCTCGGTCATTCCTTTAAAGAGACGGTTTCCCTTTCATCTCTTTTAATCATCATACAAACTTCGTTAAACGGGGGAAACTCATTTTAGCGAAGTATGTGATGAATAAGGTCGTTGCATTTTTCTTCGAGGGAAAATAAAAAGGCAAAAGACCTGATCCTGGTTTGCTCTCTAACCAAGTCGGTGAGCTTATTTTGTTCTCATTTTTCTGATCCAGCACTTGGATCGATCGGTTTTACATTCGATCCTATCACGAAATCCCAATGACCTCGCATGTCAAGATTGGCCTTAGCAATCTTCGTCCAGATGGAATATTCGTTTCCATTGAACGAGATTGATATGCTTTTGGTCGATTCCATGACGAGAGATCCTAGAAAACAAAGGGAAACAAAAACAAATAGTGATTAAAAAAAGGTTTGACCGAAAACAATTTTTGAAAGAGATTAGATTTCAAAAGGAATAAAATCGATCAAAGACTTTTTGAGATTCGATCACCGCTCTGATACCATATAGATTTTGTAAACCAAAGATGAATAAGCGGAAGCAAGATTAGAAAGATTGAGAGCGAGCGAAAGATCGAGAAAACTAGAGAGAATAAGATTAACTATTATCTTATATTCAACATTGGAGACAAATGTACATATTTACACAACATTCCTAGTAATTAGAAAAGAGAAAAACAAGTACAAATGCAAAGCACAAGTTTAGATGTCACATGCATGAGCTGGAGCGATCAACTAGGCGTAGGAGAGTGTGGAGCTCATAAATTGGCTTTTGACCGGATGACTTGAGTGAAGAGAGCAGGACGCGGAGAGCAGGATGCGGGACGCGGCCGAACGTGAAGAAGAAGAAAACACAGATTTTCTTAACAAATACAACATATATACGATGGTTGTGAGGATTTTCCAAATTATCACTTACAACTACAATAATAGGAGATAAGATAAATAGAAACGTTACAAAATATTACATAGATTAAATGTGTCTTATATTGCATGATTTTTTTTCTAAAGGTGACATCACACCTAAGTCCTTTTATGATTATCGATGTTGATTGGATCTCTCACAATTCGACATAAAAATATCGATGTATATGTGCAAACAATTGTATACGACATACAAAGATAGGTTGGGAAATTCAAAATTATTAATACGTAAAAGTTTGAAAGTATTTTGTCGAGGTATATTAGAAATTTGCAATGTTTACCTATTGTTATACACTGATGGGTGCTTATAGTAAATAATATTTATCATGGTCTGTAATTATATTACCATTTAATTTATCACTAACGATGTGTTTAATTGTTTCTACAACATTGATTGATAAGTTTAATTATTTATTGGAATACGGTGTAGAATCATATGATCTTCAAAAGAGAACAAAAATTTCATATGAAAATCGTATTGGTATGGACAATAAACGATTTTCCCATTAATGAAATGTTGTGTTGTTGGAGTACACACAAACTTCTTTCGTGACCATATGTATGGATGATAAAGATTTGTACATACTACAACACGGTAGAAAGCCGTGTTGGTTTGATTATCTTCGTAGTTTTCTTTCGCTAGATCATTCTTTGAGACAAAATGAAAAATTTAAGAAAATTAAGACGGTGGATGAAAATACACCACGCATGTTATTGAAAATGTACCACACATGTTGTTGAATTGCATAAAAGGAGTTTCAACTTAATAAATATGTTAAACACATATAATGATTTTTAAGATTAGTGTTGAGTTGCTAAATGTAATGCTAAAATGGTTGGAAGGAGAAATTAAGTTTCCAAAATGTCATGCGTTACAAGCGAAAATTTGTGCGGATCAAAGATTCATATATATCATTATTTCATGCAACAACCTCTTCCAATGGATATTGTGCAACTCCTCCCTTAAACTGTTCACGAGCCATTATATGGTGTTAGCTTATTTTTTAGAGATATTTTCTTCAAACATTTAAAGATCAATGACATATGAGTTTTTGAAAAATATTTCATAAATCTTTTGTGCAATTGAAAATGTTTCTCCTCATTTCTTATGTAATGGAGCATTTTGATGATACACCTTGATGATGAACCCGAGTTGGGTGATCATGTACAGTTTTGATGGATATATATGTTTTGGACAACTCTGTTTCATTTTAAAAGAAAGATGAAAAATCAAAATATACTTTAGGGACAAACTGTGAAGCACATAACAAGAATCAATAATGAAAATCATTATTTGAAGAGATTTATCAATGAAGAGATCTCACTTTATGAAATACCATTTTGACCCTCACATAATGATACAATCCAAGCACATTTATCACGCCATTTTCACTCTATTATATCTTGTATGTTCCTATTGTGTTTTGAATGGTTTCAATCTCATTTAGTTTCTTTTTACGCATCATTTGCTTCATTTACAGAATATTATGCAATAGAGGTTAATGAACATATTTTGAGAAAAAGGCAAGAAATATGCACTAAACGAGAATCAAGGCGTGGAACATCGAAATCGTTCGGCATGATTTCATTATCACTCGACTGAGCATGTGACTTGAGATGTAGAAGGACCATCTACAAGAAACATTAGATAACTATTTAATCAAAAGCATTTGGGTTTGTGTTTGGTGGTAAAGTGCACATTAGACATGTAGAAAGAAAAATGGAGAAATATCTCACACAATAAACACATGTTGCCCACGACATTGTAACATATTGTGATTGATGGGATTATCTCCACTCAAGTTTGGTGTTAGCACAACTTTGCCAATGCGGATGCATTTCTAACGCCAACTAAATGTGGTATCAATGACAACATTGCTAGTCACGGTGTCGGTATTGGTAACGCTATAGTAACATCATAGCAACACCACATTAAGTACTTTTAAATGTAGGGTCAAACTAGTATTATAAATATTGTGTTGTGCGGTCGACTAATTACCGCCTAGGCACTCGACATGGATGATCGTCTAGACCATAGAATCGATTTCATTTTGTGGCTGACGACTGAGCAACTATTAATCGGTTCCTGAGCGACCGACTAAGCAAAAACCGTTGTCGATGAAATGTTTATAAAATAAATACATCAAAACGACACCATTTTAGGAGAGTCCAAAACAATGCACCTCCTCGCTCTCCTTAGCTCGCCACCGTTTGCCTTCGCCTTTGTCTTCATCTTCAGTCACCTCCATGTTATCAAATATTAGTGGATTATGAAGATTAATACGAGGTATCATTTATTTTACTTGTTGATGGTGAAGATTTAAAGATTCATCTTTAATATCAGCCACCAAATCTTCAAATGTGGAAGTGGCATATTTTGTATTGAATAAACATAACTTATAATATATTACATAGAAATATGGATTTTTATGTGATTTGTTGAATTCTGATAAAATGAAATATCAATTATATGGAAAATTGATGTTATAACGCATGCATATGATGAAAGAAGTCGATTCATTATCTTGGTCCAACGGATAAATTTTTTAATCCCATCAATCCAGAGTCTTTTTTGGGGAAGAAAGCAAGACAACTAAACATAAATGAAATACATTTCATGGAAAATGAAGTGGGAAGACAATATTTTAATTGATTTATTTGTTTCTTAGATTCATACAAATAAAATGAATCGACTTAATATTAGTCAGATAAATGATCTAGTCTTTGTTTAATTCAATATAAAGTTTTTCAACACGCGTGTAAAAATAAAAGGCGATGTGTGCATATTATGATACAGTAGAAAACCGTGTTGGTTTGATTATCATCGTCGTTTTCTTTTACTAGATCATTCTTTGAGACAAAATAAAAAAAAGTTCAGAAAATTAAGACGGTGGATGAAAATGCACCACACATATTGTTGAAAATGTACCCCACATGTTGAATTGCATAAAAGGAGTTTCAAATTAGTAGATGTGTTAAACACATGTAATAATTTTTAAGATTAGTATTGAATTGCTAAATGTAATGCAAAAATGGTTGGAAGGAGACATTAAGTTTCCAAAAGGTCATGCGTCAAACAAGGCTCGTTGTTTTAGTTACAAGCGAAAAATTGTTCAGATCAAAGATTCATATTTATCATTATTTCATGCAACAACCTCTTCCAATAATTGTTGTAGAACTCCTCCCTTAAACTGTTCAAGAGAAATTATATGATGCTAGGATCGGGCTGAGCATGTGACTTGAGATGTAGAATCACCATCTCCAAGAAACATTAGAGAGCTATTTAATCGAAAGCATTTGGGTTTGCGTTTGGGGGTAAAGCGTACATTCGACATGTAGAAAAAAAATGAAGAAATATATCACATAATAAACACATGTTGGCCAATGCTGAAAATCCATTTCAAATCTAGTCCCACGATGTTGTAACATATACTCCACTCAAGTTTGGTGTTACCACAACTTTGCCAATGTCAATGCATTTCTAACGCCAATTCAATGTGGTATCAATGACAACATTGCTAGTCATGGTGTTAGTATTGGTAACGCCATAGTAACATCATAGCAACACCACATTAAGTAATTTTTAATGTAGGGTGACACTAGTGTTATAAAAATTGTTTTGGGCGATCGTCTAATTACCGCCTAGGCACTCGGCAGTGGACGATCGCCTAGACCGTAGAATTGATGACATTACACGGCCGACGACTGGGCGACTATTAATTGGTGCTTGATCTATCAACTAAGCAAAAACCACCGCCGATGCAGTTTCTATAAAATAAATACATCACAACGACAGCATTTTGGAAGAGTACAAAACGACGCACCTCCTCGCTCTCCTTCGCTCGCCACCGTTTGCCTTCGCCTTTGTCTTCATGTTCTTTCGCCTCCATGTAATCGAATATTAGTTGATTATGAAATTAATAGGATGTGCCATTTATTTTCTTTATTAATTGTGAAGATTTAAGGATTCATCTTTAATCTCGACTACTAAATCTTCAAATGTGGAAGTGGCATCTTTTGTATTGAAGAGACATAATTCAAAATATATTACATAAAAATATAGATTTTTTTTATGTGATTTGTTGAATTCTGATTAAGTGAAATATCAATTATATGGAAAATTGATTTCATAAGGCATGCATATGATGAAAGAAGTCGATTCATTATCTTGGTCGGATGGATAAATTTTTTAATCCCATCTATCCCGAGTCTTTTTTGGGATGAAAACAAGATAACTAAATATAAATGAAATACATTTATGGAAAATAAAGTGGGAAGGCAATAATATAATTGGTTTATTTTTTCTTAGATTCATACTAAGAAAATGAATCGACTTAATATTAGTAAGGTAAATGATCTAATATTTGTTTAATTCAATGCAAAGTTGTCAACATGCGTAAAACGGTTGTAAAAAAAGGAGATGTGCTCTTGGCAAGTGATTCTACGCACATTTAATCGTGGCTTTTTTTAACAAAATATTAGTGAAGATAATAGATATATATTTTTTATGTATTTTTAACTTTATAGATAAAATCAATTATATATTTAGAAAAAGAAATCAATTCGTATGTAGAAGTTCATTTTACTGATTGTATCCATAAATCCAAAGTTGAAGTCAAATTTATCGAAATGAACAAGATTTTGCATATAAACTTGAATTTTGAGTTCAAATTACGAACATAGTTTAATTATAAATTCAAAATTTGGATTCAACTCTCCGTTTGCAAAATAAACATCCATATAGTCCTTAAAGGGTTCCTCAAAATTCATTAACACTTGATGAGTCTACAAACTATGTAGAGGAAGAAGGCAATGTTTTGAAGGCTGATTGACACTAGTTGGGCGGAGCGGTTGATCATTATTATGCGTTTAGATTTACTAGTCGCTGCCTAGTTAATGATTAAATTTTTTCCTTTTTAATTTAAAAATAAGTACATTGAAACTGATTTAAAATCATTACAATCCAATTATTAAGTATTATAGATTTTTTAGATTTAAATGTAAATATAAATATTATTTTATTCATCGTTTTACATATATATATTGCATAATTAAATAATTTAATAAAAATAAAAATTATATTTTTCTAAATTATATACACTATAGCTATTAAAATATATTTTAATATTTTCAGAAACTCTAATTTAAATAAATGGATTGTTATTTAATTATTAAAAAGAATTATTTTCGATGAATTAAAATACTGATATTATTAAATAAATTTCCACCTATTTCAAAATCTATGTATAAAACAAAAATATATTAATAAATTAATAAACTATTATTTTTTATTTTACGTGTTAAATCACGTGATTTTGTTCTCAAGCTTGCTAGTTTGTGAGCTAGCTCTTTTAAATTCTTATTTTTAGTTTAGCTCGCCAACTCGTTCTTTAATTGAGCTAAAAAATATTTAGTTGAAGTTGCTAAAAAAAACTTGAGTTAGAGTTAGTTTACAAGACAACAAATCATTTTACATCACTAGAAAAAGAGTAATGGAGGATATATATGATAAGATTTTCAGGGAGATAACGATAGGACGAGGACTCCCATACTATTTTACATTCATTGGGATTTATATAGAATTTTTTTAAAGTCTTTTTTTTGTGATGGATAATTTTTATTTTCTATTCATATATATATATGTGTGTGTGTCATTTGCTATTGATTAGTTTATTGAAAAATAATGATAAAATTACTTTTTGATCAAAATTAAAGTTAGACACTGAAAGTTACCGATTTTGTTGAATTTTGGTTCAAAATAGCAGACCTTACACCATTGTGGCGGACCCCACATTTTTTGTCAGAAATTTTCCTTAAGGAGGGGTTTGAGAGTTCAAAACAATCCCAAAATCAAAAAACAAAAAGAAGAAGAGCAAAAACAAAGGGAAATTACACTTACCTAGTTTTTAAAGTTCATATCATTGTTATTTTATAGAGTTTTCTCTTTATTGTAAGAAAGAAACGCCAGTGCTTTCTCCTTTTAGTTCGAGAGAAGTGTTGTAATTTCTTGAGAGTGAGTAGGCACTTTGTCGAACCACGTAAAAACCTAGTGTCTCATTTTTCTCGTTTCTACTTTATTGTCTAACAGTTATTTATCCACATATGATCCTAACATTGGTATCATATCTCTGGTGTAATATCAGTTGTTCATACGATGATTGAGTTATGGTGAGATATGTACTGATAAAATCTCAACACGATATGAGATACAGAAGTTCAACAAAAATAATTTTTTGACATGGAAAATAGAGATAAGTGTTGTTCTGATGAAAGAGGTTTGTTTGGCGCTATTGGGAAAAGATCAAAGGATATGGCTAAAGAGCATTAGATCAAAATAAATGAAAGTGTCATCACCAGTTTGCACCTCGTTCTCGTCGATGACATCCTTAATAATATAGAAGAGTTGGAGACTCTAAAGGAGATATGGGAGTATCTCTCAAAGCTATATGGGAGGAAGTCATTCCACAACAAGATATTCTTGAAAAGAAGATTGTACACTCTCCGGATATCGAAATATACGCGTATGTGTGAGTGCGCGACCATACCCGTACGTGTTTTATTTTTTGTTTAGGGTTTGCGTTTGTTTCCTTTCCGCTTGTGGCTGCTCCGTTTGTTACGTGTGCAGGAGATCAAGAGTAGGTACATGCAAGAGAAGACCTAAGACAGCACGGGTGACATGGAAGGCGATCCAAGCCGTGTCAATGAGAGACTCATTGAG
>CM071873.1:30482082-30496711 GCA_036759665.1 Gynandropsis gynandra
AGCTCAACCCGCAACGGTCATTGATTAGGTAAAGTGACCCGCGTGTACTCTTTTCCCCTCGTCGGTTTTGTCCCACCGGGTTTTCCGACCACGGGTTTTTAACGAGGCCGCGAGTCACTTATTTCCCGCGACCTAATTAATGACCCGCCACAAGTCCCAAGAAAGACGCATCCCAATGTGCACGGCCAGCTAGAAGTTATCTTCTTGTTTGAAGAAACCAAGGCATTGATTAGGGCTTTTGCATGAACACCTAGCATTTAATGTATTTTTTTGAATTTTCTTCTTGTTTTATATACATACGGCCGACCACCCTTGGAAGAACAGGAATCCAACTTTTGAAAATTAAACTTTGAATCAATATTGATTTCCTTTTGAATTCCTTGTGAGTTCTTGGTTGTTGGTGAGTAATATCCAGCTTCATTTTCGTTGGTGTGTCATATCCAACGATCGTTCGTTCTTCCTTGGTGTGTCATATCCATTGGAGACGAACTCGGTAAATCGAGAGCCTTTCGCAACTCTCGTATGACCACTCGCCCCACACACCCTTGTGCAATCCGTTGCAGCAAGGCATATCCTTCACTAACCAAGTCTAGAGCGTCGATTCAGTCGGGATCGCGTCACTAAACCTCCTAACCATAATTACGTGCAATCCTACCTTCTAGCAGCGATCAACTAGTGACTACAGCAGCGTTAAGCGCGCAATCCTAATTCCTAAGCCGATTAACCGACCGGTCAGATTCTCATTAATCGAACTTAACCTACAATCAACAGTTCCGGATTCATACTTTAACCTTCCAGCAAAATACGAATTCCTAAGTTACTGAGCGGGCAGCTCTAGTATAAGCGTTTACGATGTTGATTATAGAACCGAATATCAAGAACAGTACGATAGATCTAAGCATTAACGCAAAACTTGTACATCCATTACAAAACCGATAACCCTAGCCCATAATTGGGAATCTACTCACTCATGGATCTTACTGTCAATGGAGATAACACAACCCTAAACATGATAAAACCTAGGAAATTCGATGCCTCGATCTTCCAATTGTGTTACCGATGTACGGATTGAAGCTTCTCTCCTTCTCCAGCATCTCCCGAGCCTTTCCTGATGATTTCCAAGCCTTTCCTTGCTCTAGTTGTCGCCCTTTTGTGTCTGCAACTTGTCTCCCCTTCTATTTTGCTCATTCAAACTCTAAAAGTAGGTTGTTGCGAGAATGGCGGTTCGCTCGGGTACACACTTCACCGATCGTGCAGAGGGCAGCCCGATCGTGTTCACTCTCCAGCCCGATCGGGCATACTTACCCGATCGCGTGATCTACTAGCCCGAGTCGTGTAAACTCTCGGGGATTTTCAGGATTAAATGCAGCCCGAGCGGGTACCTTGCTATCGCCCGAGCGGGCATGGTCACCCGATCATATTGTCTTTGTGCTCGGGTCGTGCAGATTGTTGTAATTAACCCGTAGCTTTTGCCCGAGCAGGCACACTTCATTTTCTGCTCGATGCTCGAGTGTTCCATTAAGTTTCGTGGCTTGAATTTGGCTCCGAGTGATTTGTATCTTCAATATGTGCGGTTTGATTCAGGAATTTGCCTTTTTACGCTTGTTTAGGCCTTGTCGCCTTAAAACCTGAAAACCAACAAAAAGGGCGTATATAAAGAACAATCGTATCGGAATTGTAACTTATGCTATGAAATCTATGCGAAAATGATATGAATACCTAGCCTAAAAGTGATACACTCTACGTGTTATCAAACTCCCCCAGACTTGAACCTTTGTTTGTCCTCAAACAAAACTAAAGCGAAGTATAAGAAGAATCTAATAACGATGGATGCTAGCACGAAAAGTTCGAAGAGTTAGTCATTCCGCAAATCAACGCATCACATGAACGAAAGCCTAAGCGTACCGAGTTTAGACTTATATCAACCGAAAGTTCCGAGCCATGCAATCCTACCAAAAATCTAAGTCTATTTCAAAACCTTAGATAGCGTCCAAGCGATCTCCATACCAATTACCCTAAGCTTAAGATATCATTAAATATGTATTCTCGTTCTTATTCTTTTCCCTTTTTTCGATACTTAGATCCACGTTTGGTTCCTAGGACCTCGAAGTCGAAGAGGGATGGCTTTCTACTTAGACCCAGGCTGCCTATGGCACACTCGTAAGGTTGTGTGACCTTAGCGGAGTGAAGAGGTGCGTTATTGAAGATTCTTTTTTTTCGATTTTTTTCTAGATTACGCATCACTCTAACCCTTAGGACGTAGAATAGCGCCTCAACCCACCACTTAGACCCGAACCATCGATCTCGATGTACTCATGTCAACGCTAACCTGGAATAGTCAGAAACTTATCCAAGATGACAGCGGAGTATAAGCGTGTGGCATCTAATGACTCATGAATGATAAAGATATATCAAACAAGCAAGGGATAAACGGTATACACGGAGATATGGATACTTGGTACTGAAACCTAGGAGGTGAATGCAACTATAGATCATGGCTTCACGCACAACTACTCGGCTAATCGGTATCCAAAAGACTTCTAAGCAAACCTAGACTATTGTTCACGATTAGACAAGGTCGCAAAAATGACTAAACTCGTACTAGGTATCCATCTATTTATTCCTAATCCTAACCCTAATCGCAAATATGTCACTTATAATGAAAAAGAAATCGTATCACTCAAAAGAACCCCCCCCAGACCTGAACGAAACGCAGTCCCGGTGTTCGAGATCTATGAGGGATACCCGCATGCCAAAAATTCGAGAAAATATAAGAAAGAAGAACGAATACACCTGGTGTGCTTAGCTTTCTCGAATTTGTGATATATCCGAATTTGTGATACTCTCTTGCTCTAATGCGGGTGTTATCGTGAAGGACCTATGATGAGAATCATGCATCGCAAAAGATAGAGAAGAAAGTACTACATCAATATGTCCGAAAGAGCGTACATAAGCGCGAAAACGAAATAAGAAATAAAATAAGAAAATGGGTTCATAAAACAAGAAATAGAAAAATAAAGAAAAGGAAAAAGAAAAAAGAAAGTGGTGGCCTAATCCTCTTCCTCTCCACCGCGCGTGGTCGGAGGGTCTGCTGGCTCCGCGGGTGCCCCTTCCCCAGGTGGGAAGTAGAATGACTGCAGCTCGTATGGGTTGTGCGGGCGGTATGGAATAGCCCCATTGTGGTAGTCCTGCGGGATCGGCACGTACGGCTCCTGATAGTGCTACATGCTGAGCTGCTGAAATCTGCGAACGGACTCCATGAGATAGTACGTGTGCTGAATAGACTGCTCCTGGAACTGCTGTTGCTCCGTATATCTTGCAGCCTCGATGTCGTGCCTCGCCGCCTCGAGGTCGTACCTCTGCTCTGCCATAAAAGACTGATATCTGCTCTCCTCCGCAACATACCTGAGAACGTCGGAGACACCTTCCATGGAAGGGAAGTCAGAGCGGTGATGACGGTAGTCAGGGCGGGTACGAGAATGAGTGGTGCGTCGGCTGCGCTGTCTAGACATAGATGGTCCTGGTGCTGTTGCTGGAGCTGGATCTACCTCACCTAGTCTTGGGCCTATGTTTCCAATGGCTGGGTCGATCCTGAAACGTATGCCCTTCTCGTCTAATCCCGGCATCTGAATCTCATGTAGGTTGACTTCCAAGTTTCGACCGTGTTCGTCCTTGTAGCTCCATATAACTCTGTACCTCTCGATCGATATTGCTTTTCGGTTGTGCAAGTTCTGAAGGTTCAGCTCGGGCTCCTCATTAATCTTATCCTCTATCAGGATGCCAAGGTTGATCCTGACTCTACGTGCTATCATCATGACAATCCCACCATACATAATCTTCGTGTCTGTGCTGCATTTCTCGGTGGCAATGTCGTGGAAGTGCTGCATAACTAGTGATGCCAAGTCGACGTCAAGTATATCCCACNTACTCGACGTCGACTTGGCATCACTAGTTATGCAGCACTTCCACGACATTGCCACCGAGAAATGCAGCACAGACACGAAGATTATGTATGGTGGGATTGTCATGATGATAGCAGGTCTGTGTGTATCGCACGCCTAAGGTATGCCAACTCTGTGTGGTTGACTCCGCCTTGTGCTCCTTTTCCTAGGATAGAGAAGACTAGGAAATGGTGGAAATACCTTAGGGCGAGGTGGCGTATGTGGCTGGCTTTGGACCTCGTCGAATAATCACCATACGCTATCTGGGCCCAGAATTGCGCTTGACGGCTCCTATTGTGCTCGGGCATTTTCGTGAAGGTGCGGTGTGGCGCATCAAGCACGATCGCAAACTGTCGCGCGCTAAGCCGGTAGTTTTGTCCCAGCAGACAGAACTCCATGAATACCCTCTCCCGATCTCCTAACTCGGGGAAGAATGTCGTATACGACGCAAGGAATTTTGTTGTAAGGTTGCGGTATGTGTACTCCTGTGTGTCCCGCAATCCCGTCCATCCCAACTCGTGGAAGATGGCGTCGATGTGCTCCTCGATGTGGAGGGCACTCATAGCTTCCGAGGATAGGAAGCGGGATGGGAATATACGCGGCTGTAGCTCGGTGAACCTCGACTTCTGACCGGATAAAAAGGTTGTCATCCGGTAGTTGTATTGCTGATGAGATGTCGTGATTGGCATGTATGGCGTTAGTTCCGTGATGGCATCTGACTTTGCTGGCCATCCGTGTTCTGGATCGTAGGCCTCAGAGCGACGTTTCTTCGAACTTTGGAATAGCTTCGAAGCCATCTGCAAAACAATCGAAGAAGAAAAAATGAATGCAAGTCACCGTTTGCAGGGTGCCCGCGCGGGTAGAGGGTCTTGCCCGCTCGGACTTAAATTCGATCAAAATACCTCGCAGGTATCACCCGACTCGGGTAAAATCACTGCCCGAGCGGGCTCAAATTCACTCTGCCCGATCGGGTGCAAACCCTAGCCCGATCGGGCTGGTTCGTGGAATCGCGACATCCATTTCGATTTCGACATTCAATCCGCAACTTCACCCTAAATCTTTACTAACCAGGCCTAATTCTACTCCAAGCAGTCGAAAAACCCAATTATTTCATGAACATACCTGGAATTCGAGGGAAATTTTAGATTTTTCAGGGTTTTTGGCTAGAGAGGAGGGAGGAGAGAATATTTTGAGCAACCGTGAGCGGTCAACCGACGATGATGCGGAACGGCAGCGGCGTGTGAGCAAACTCCGGCGGATATGACGTGAAGGGTTGCAATTGGGGTAGCACGGTCGGGTCGAGTTTGTTTGTAAGAATGACCGCTCGGGTTACTCGAAATCAAAGACCTACCTGTGCAGAAGATGCACGGTGCCCGTGCAGGTAGTCTTAAGTCGCCTGATCGGGGTCGTTGAATTTTGACCTGGCCCGCTCGGGTGGAGGAAGTCTGCCCGGCCGAGCATTGCTGCAAAACCGAAAAAATTATACGAGGAAAACCATGCAGCAAAAATCAATAAGACCACTAAAATTCCTAAATCCTAAGAAAAATTGTCCACGTTTAAAAAAAGAGTTCAAAAAATAGAAATAAAATGAAAATGACGAAAAAGGATACGGGGCTCGGGTTGCCTCCCGAGAAGCGTTTGTTTACGGTCTTTAGCTCGACCCTAACGTCTTCATACACGTGTGATATCGGAAAGAGGAGGTATGCCTCTTCCTTCTTCTAACTGATCATCATGACATGGCTCGAACCCTAGATCGTTTTTCACTTGCGATTCTCGGTTCTTCTTGTCCAATCCCACGACTCCATGGTATCTCCTTCAGACTCGGTTTTGGTTGAACGTCTCCTCGGTTTTCCAGGCGGGATAAGTATGTATACGGGCCATCGAGGGTGTGGGAGATGATGTGTGTGGCCGTAGAACTGCCGCCCGCGTTGAAGTCTCGTTTAAGCCATGCGGATTTCGGTTCAAATCAGGTGCTCGATCGGGCTCGTTTCTTGCCTCGCTCGGGTTCCACAATGTGTCATTTACCCACGTAAGTGGTGCACGAGTCGGGCTGTGAGGTCGCCCAGGCGGGTTCTTGTCCAATTGCTCTGCCCGATCGGGCTCATACACCCACCCGCTCGGGTGGCCAATTTCACCACTTACCCCCGTGAGTACTACCCGAGTCGGGCTGTGTGGCCGTATGATCGGGTCTCCTAATCCTGGTGTTACCCGCGCGGGTAGGGGTGGGTGCACGCGCGAGTTGAGTCTCGTTTGATGGATATGTAGGTCCTCCCTGTGTTGTATGAATGCTTCGACATCGTGGGGTGGCTGAGGTTGGCTTCCGGTGCACTCGGACAGTGGTATCTCCACGGGATGGACGTTGCGATGTTCACGTTCAATTTCCTCCATTGGTGCATCCATCGTGGTAACATGCATTACGGGTTCAGTCGTATAAGGCTTTTTGAGTGCGTCGTCGAGCTTGAACTCGATAGACTCGTCTCCAAATTTCATTACCAGCCTGCCTTCAGCGCAACAGATGACCTTCTTTGCCGTGTTGAGGAATGGTCTTCCCAAAATGACGGGGATCTTCGTATTGATCTCCATGTCCACAACAATAAAGTCTATGGGGAACCAGAATTCCCCCACTTATACAGCAGCATTCGTCAATATACCCACGGGACTCCGTACGGATTGATCAGCTAAGGTGATTTGCATGCGCGTGGGTTGAAGATCTTCTACTCGATTGAGCTTCTCAACAAGAGATAATGGTAGCAAGATCACACTCGCTCCGATATCGATTAGTGCATGATCAATCTCATAGTCGTAGATCTTGCATGGAATGACGAAGTTACCTAGATCGGGCATCTTCTCGGCCATGGTAGGGGGTTGTATGAGTGAGTTCGTGACCATCACCATCTCGGTGTCTACGGTTCTCTTCCTCATTATGATGTCTTTGAGAAATTTTGCATAGGATGGTATCTTCATAAGCGCGTCGTAGAACGGGATGGTGACTCGCAGCTTCCTCAGGAGTTCCACGAATTGGGCGAATTGAGCATCGTCGCTCTGCTTCCTTTGGCGCTGCGGAAAGGGTAAGGGTGGTACCCTCGGGGGAGGTGCTACGTAGGGTAACTCCCTCTCTTCTTCCTCGGTCGTCTTCTCTTCCACGGCTGAAGTGATGGTTTGTCCGATCTTATCATTCAAAGGCTCTCCTCTTGCAGCTGTGGAAGGCATGGGTTGCTCTACCGTGTTCCCGCACCTTAGGAAAATGGCATTTACTTGCTCGCGGGGGTTTGTCTCGGGTTTCCCGGGAAGCTGTCCAGGCTGTCGGTTAGACCCTTGGGCTAGCGGTGCCACTTGCGTTTCGAGGAGCCTCAAGTGCGTCTAGAACCCGTCCATTCTCTTCCTCATGTCCTCTTGCTCAGCCTTAATCCCTACAAGTGCACTTTTCTGCTCTTGATACATCAATTGGAGCATAGAAAGAATTTCAGAGTCATCTGAAGCTTGTGCGCGAGGCTGATAACCGTAGTCTTGGCCACTCCCTCTCGGCTGGAAACCTTGGTTTTGGTTTCTTGCCATCATCCGCGGTTGAAAATCCTGCGGGTTTGCCACATTGCTCGTGTTGCCATAAGAGAGGTTGGGATGGCTCTTGATGTAATTTTGCTGGTAGGCCCGATTGCTGACGTAGTTCACTTCCTCGATCCCTTGGCCTACGGATACATCTTGTCGGTCCACATGAAGGCCAGCTATCATCCTGTATATTTCGCCAACTTGCTGCTTCAAGTCCGTTAATTCCGGGTTGGCGATGCCTAACTCATTCATTGCCGCTTTTGATGGGTAATCGCGGTTGTAGTCCCCGACCTTCTTGCCTCCTTCCCTCGCCATGCTCTCGATCAAGTTCTCGAGATGATTGAATGTAAGGTTGTTGAGGGAACCACCACCCGCTGCCACGATCATGAACCGGGTAGTTTCTTGGAGACCTTGGATAAAGCTCGTGATAAGATACTTCTTATCCATTCCATGATGTGGGCATATCCGCTGATAGTTATTAAATCGCTCCCATGCATCGTGTAGAGTCTCGCCTCTTTCTTGTAGGAAAGAATTTATGCGATTCTTGGCGAGAAGTGTCCTATGATCAGAAAAGAATTGTTGCATGAACCGCTGCTCCAGATCGCCCCACGATGTAATTGATGCAGTAAGCAAGTTGAACAACCAACGTTGCGTTGCATCCTTAAGCGAGAAAGGGAATGCCATCAAGTAAAGATCCTCCCAAGTAACTCCCGTTAGGGCTGGGCACGGGTCGGGTACCCGAACCCGAACCCGGACGGGTAACCATTTCCCTACCCGAACCCGAACCCGAGGAGCTCGGGTACCCAAAGCTCGGATACCCGCCGAATGCTTCGGGTACCCGCAGGTACCCGAACCCGAATCTAAAATAAATTTTAAATCAAATTAAATGTTAAAATAACCTTAAAAAACTTTAACAATGGCAACACTGTGTAAACATTGTTTACAATAATCAGTAAGATATTCCTCCCAAAATTCCTTCTCTTCCCTAGAAAACACTGCTTCTATACCACAAAACAAATATAAACAACTTACAACGCTTACTGGCGGGGAAGAAGAGAGGGAAACGAAGAGATGGAGACAGAGTTACCTCGAGAATAGTTGCAGAGAGGGAGACAAAGCAAAGAGAGTTGCGTCGATAAGAGTTGCAGAGAGGGAGACGACATGGGAGCTGATCAGGTCTATGGTAAGAGGGAGGTCAGCTGGTCGAGAAGGAGACGAAGAGATGGAGACGGAGTTGCGTCGAGAAGAGTTGCAGAATGGGAGACGAAATGGGAGCTGATCAGGTCGGCGGCGAGAGGGAGGTCAACTGGTCGAGAGGGAGACGAGAGGGAGCTGATCAGGTTAGCGGCGAGAGGGAGCTGAGGTCGGCGGCGAGAGGGAGCTGAGAGACAGGGAGGGAGGTCTGGGGGAAGGAGAAAAAAGAAACTAAACCTAGATTAGAAAATTAGAGTGAGTGGCATAAGTGTAATTAGTATAATATGTATGTCTAATTATATAAATAAATATATATACTTGGATACCCGCGGGTACCCATTTCAATTATTTTAGAACCCGAACCCGAATCCGCGGGTTCGAGTAATTTTTCGCGGGTTCGGGACGGGTTTCGGATCAGGACGAGTTTTACGGGTAATTTGCTCCCGTGCCAACCTTGGTGGTGCTGCAAAGCATCTTGAAGTCCGTGAGATGGGAGTTCGGATCTTCATTCTCCATTCCTCTAAAGGCCGAGTTGTTGAGCATTTGGATGAAGGCGGGTTGTAGCTCAACCTGATTATCGATAGTGCGGGCCATGCACGAAAGCAACTGAGTGTGCTTTGGAGCGGTGTAGGCTCCGTAAGTTTCATCGGTAGCAGCCATGTCTGGATTATTTGTGTGATATTCTCTGCTGCTTGCGCTGTCGGTTTCTTCCTCTTCGCAGGCGTATGTCTCGTGATTACGCTCTCTATCTACTTTGGACTCAAAATCCGCTAGTCCAATCCTCCTTTTCTTGCGCAGGCTTCGTAATGATCGCTCGACCTCGGGATCGTATATGAGGAGATTTTGTGTGGAGCTTCTCATACAAGGCTTCCTGCACAACAAGAGACGAAATACCAAAGTGCAGATCCGCGGTAGATAGAATAGACTCGATAAAAGAAAAAGAAAAGAAATTGCGAAAAATTAACTAAGACTCTGGAAAGGACTAGATCTTAATCTAGCTAATTCCTATTCTAGGCCGTAATTAGTCCCCGGCAACGGCGCCAAAAACTTGATGTGCGGAAATTCAAGCTATAATATTTTCCAGACCATTGTACCGCAAGTATACGGTTCGTGTAGTACCAGGGTCGAACTCTAGGGACTAATGCATCATTTTCTAAGAATATCACTAAACTAAGACGGTGTGAAATAGATGATGGCGTGGTGTGAAATATCTAAAACACTAAACTAAATGATGACAACGATAAAGGGATACGAAAGACTTGACGATTAAGAACACTACGGATTTCGGGATACCGGGAATCACAAGGATGTAACAACTAAGGATCATAAACCTATCGAATTATCTTGATAACGGGAAATTCATGCTCTAAGATGAGGAGTGATTCTGCCAGCCTAAACCTCCTAACCATAATTACGTGCAATCCTACCTTCCAGCAGCGATCAACTCGTGACTACGGCAGCGTTAAGCGCAAAAATCCTAATTCCTAAGCCGATTAACCGACCGGTCAGATTCTCATTAATCGAACTTAACCTACAATCAATAGTTCCGGATTCATACTTTAACCTTCCAGCAAAATATGAATTCCTAAGTTACTGAGCGGGCACCACTAGTATAAGCGTTTACGATGTTGATTATAGAACCGAATATCAAGAACAATATGATAGATCTAAGCATTAACGCAAAACATGTACATCCATTACAAAACCGATAACCCTAGCCCATAGTTGGGAATCTAGTCACTCATGGATCTTACTGTCAATGGAGATAACACAACCCTAAACATGATAAAACCTAGGAAATTCGATGCCTCGATCTTCCCTATTGTGTTACCGATGTACGGATTGAAGCTTCTCTCCTTCTCCAGCATCTCCCGAGCCTTTCCTGATGATTTCCAAGCCTTTCCTTGCCCTAGCCGTCGCCCTTTCGTGTCTGCAACTTGTCTCCCCTTCTATTTTGCTCATATAAACTCTAAAAGTAGGTTATTGCGAGAAAGGCGGTCCGCTCGGGTACACACTTCACCGATCGTGCAAAGGGCAGCCCGGTCGTGTTCACTCTCCAGCCCGATCGGGCATACTTACCCGATCGCGTGATCTACTAGCCCGAGTCGTGTAAACTCTCAGGGATTTTCAGGATTAAATGCAGCCCGAGCGGGTACGTTGCTATCGCCCGAGCGGGCATGGTCACCCGATCATGTTGTCTTCGTGCCCGGGTCGTGCAGATTGTTGTAATTAACCCCGTAGCTTTTGCCCGAGCGGGCACACTTCATTTCATGCCTTAGCTCTTTTTCTCTCGATGCTCGGGTGTTCCATTAAGTTTCGTGGCTTGAATTTGGGTCCGAATGATTTGTATCTTCAATATGTGCGGTTTGATTCAGGAATTTGCCTTTTTACGCTTGTTTAGGCCTTGTCGCCTTAAAACCTGAAAACCAACAAAACGGGGGTATATAAAGAACAATCGTATCGGAATTGTAACTTGTGCTATGAAATCTATGCGAAAATGATGTGAATATCTAGCCTAAAAGTGATACACTCTACGTGTTATCAAAGGGTCTACCATAGATTGGGTTTAATCCACAATCCATCTAATTACTATATGTTTTATAAAGATTCATAGATGTATTGTATAGGAGTAACCCAAAATTCAAAAATGTTAGGACAATGAAAGTAATTGAAATAGAAAATACCACGTCATAACACAAAATATTCAATTCTAAGAAAGCACTACCGTAGAACATAAAATTCGACCAGAGGGAATTGATAGGGGCCGCGCGAACGCAGGATATGTGGATGGGAAAGCCATTTGATTATTCCAACCTTAATATGTTTGGATAAACTGCATATGTGATGTATAACACCCAAGAAACAACTAAACTAGATCCAAAATCCATAAAGTGTGTATTTTTATGGTATGTTGATGAGTTAAAGGGTATCACCTGTGGGATCCCATTGTCCACAAGGTTATTATCAACAGAGATGTCGAATTTGAAGAAGAAAATGTGAAAAATGATAGCAGTTATATGGAAAGACGAGAGATAATGAGAGTTGATGTTGAATATCGAACGAAACACTCTATTAAAACACAATCAAAGAATTCTTATCATTATATGTATATATATATATATATAAACAAAATGGTTAAATCTATCTTACAATTGGCTAGTTTTGTAGCAAGTCATAAAAATTATAACCAAATATTTGTATTAGTTTATTGTTTATTTGTAATTTCAAAAGGACCATGTAATTTTAGATGATTTTATCACTATTAATGGGCTCGACGGATATAATTGTAAACGGTCTCTCATTACTAATAGATTGGGTTTAATCCACAGTCCATTTAATTATTATACATTTTATAAATCTAAATAGGTACATAGATGTATTCTATCGGAGAAAAAAATCAAAAATGTTAGGACAATGAAAGTGATAGAAATGGAAAATACCAAAGCATTAACATAACTCCACCGTCTCTTTGATTATACGCATAGTTGTAAAAAATATTTTTCATCCACGTCACAATGGATGACATAAACCAAACTTAGTTAACATGATATAACATTTGATAAGAATGCTGCATTACAATGCAAAAGTTGGACATTTCAGATCATTGTAAATTCATTGGCATGTCTTGTCTCAATCCTAACTACATGGATTTAAATATTAAACATTCACTTAAAACACAATCGAATATCAAAATATATATAGTAAATGGTTAAATTTGTTTTACAATTAGCTGAATTTATAATGTCATAAAATTATTGATTAGTTTATTGTGTTTGTAATCTCATTAAATAATTTTAGATGATTAACCCGTATAATTTTAAAGGGTCTACCATAGATTGGGTTTAATCCACAATCCATTTAATTACTATATATTTTATAAAGATTCATAGATGTATTGTATAGGAGTAACCCAAAATTAAAAAATGTTAGGACAATGAAAGTAATTGAAATAGAAAATACCACGTCATAACACAAAATATTCAATTCTAAGAAAGCACTACCATAGAACATAAAATTCGACCAGAGGGAATTGATAGGGGCCGCGCGAACGCAGGCCCCCGCTGCCACAAATTATGACGCAGGCTCTCCCGCCTGGGGAGACCTTAAGCCAGCACCCCTCCCAAGTGCAATGGAGGTCACTAGCCTAGGCCACGCGTCTTCGTGATCACACATTGACCCCGTCCAGGTAAGTATGTTGCAATATACGTCAAGCTCAATTCTTGTACTCACCTTGATTCGTCAAGTACTAATTTGTTCCCGATGTGGGAATCTTCTAAGCTGAACAACCGAGAGAGACAGCGACGAACTGACATTTTGAACACATTCGCGGTTCGGTTTCCGGCCAGATGATGGGTATATTGTTTAACATTACAGATTTGGGCGGGGTGCGCCAGGCCCTCGCAGTAGTGCAACGCGTGGGCGACACACGCGAGTCCCGATAGCAAGCTAACGTGTTGGACTCACCCCCTAGAAAAATAGAGTTAATATCATTGTGAGCCGATGGCCCACGTATCAGATATTAAACTGATAAGAACAAATACTACACTTGATCTTAGTCAAAAGGCCGAGAAAGGTATGAGTTGGACGGAATTCTCCTCTGCCCATTTATTCTACTTTTTGTTCACTTAAGCCTCTACAATTTAACAATGTGGGAGTTCAAGAGCAATATCTTCTAACACCTTCTTCCCCCGCTTTGTGCCGCTTACAACTCATATCCACCCCTTTTCTCTATTTCTATATTTTGCATAGAAGGTGATGCCCTCGTGAGCCATGCATTGATTATGGAGGCTATTCCCACAGGTGAATAGACCTCCATTAGGTTTCATGTATGTCTCAAGAAACTCTTCTGACCTGACCTGACCTGATAAGCTTTGCAACAACCTTGAGGAAAAGCATATCTCTCTCTACATCATTAAGCTATGTGAATTGAACAAACATGCCAAGATGAAGAAAGCATTAAAACCATTGATGAAAGACAAACCACAGACAGAAACTGTCCAACCCAATTTGTCCATACATCTACAAGGTTCCGAGAAAATTCCGATGACGAAAATTGATAAATACGATTCCGATGACGGAGATCTTGGGCTCTGCCCTACGAGCTCCTCTTCTGCTCCCATGATCTTACAGAGCCAATCGAGCGATTGGAGACCGGGTAGGCGAAATTTCAGACCTCAAACTATTGAATCATTAGTATATTGACTTCGTTAGTATGTCTTTCCCAACCAATTATATCAAGTATTAAATGTTGATTTGAACCTCGTTGCAGATGTATTAAAATGGGAGACAATGGAGATGTATATAGTGTCTTAAAAAATTGACATACTGTACAATAAATGATTTTTTCCCACTTCTACAAAAAGTATTAGTTAGTTGATTCATCCCATTGTAACATATTCTTTCGGTATAGGTCATTAAACACAACATCATTAAAACAAGTTTGCTAAAGGACCCATCAAAAACAAAATAATTATTTAACCGAAATTCTTCGGATTTGTGTTATGTGCTAAAACGTGATGTGCGTTATATCAAGTGATAAAACCTAGACTAATGCTTCCGCAAGAATACGGATCGTGTAGTGACTAGGGTCGAACACAAGGAATTGATGCGACTTATAAGCTATTAAACTAATGGAATAGACGTGTAGGGTGACTAAAGATGGAATTATGATTGAGCTAAACTAAACTAAATCAAAGAGATAAACTTATGGCTAAACACCATGGGTGTCGAGAGTTTGCATAATGATGTAACGAAGTTCTAAAAGGATAATTGGTCTAAGGTACTATCATGAGTTCAAGGAATTCAAGCTCTCCTATAGGAACTGACTGGCGTAGACTTGTCCACTATCTAGCATGCATATACCAATGTATCCATTGCGCATCTTACATGCATAGACGCATTACGACCGCTATCCTAATCCCTAGATTCAACCGATTGACCTGGCGTAG
>CM071873.1:30504137-30519326 GCA_036759665.1 Gynandropsis gynandra
TTTCCTTTTAATTTTGCCGTTCTAGATCTTAGGAAAGTTTGTTGAGATCCAAGGACCCGAGCGGGCACAGCTTGTATCCGCTCGTGCAAGCCCTTTGCCCGACCGTGTTGCACACCTTTGAGCCCGAGCGGGCACCATGCCCGATCGTGTAGATCTTCAGCTCGAGTGGGTACAACCCACGGGGACTTCTTGACATGAAATAGCCCGAGCGGGCACACCAAATGCACCCGAGCGGGCACACCTCCCTGGTCGTGTTCCTTGAGTGCCCGAGTCGTGCAAAGCTTCGGGGATGTTTGGTAACAATTAGCCCAACCGGGCACTCCCAATCCACCTGAGCGTGCATGACTTGAGGTGTTGTTTCCGCTCTTTTCGCTCGGTGTTTGAGTGCACACTTCCATCCGTGGCCTTGCACAAGTTGAACTTTGTCCTTCAACTACGTTTTCGGGGTTAGATTGCCGTAATCTCTCGTGTTTCTCCTCATGTCTTCGTTTCCTACACAAAACACAAAATGTAGATGAAGTCCTCGAATAAACACGATAAATGAATGAAATCTAAATAATCTACTCTAAACTAGACCTAAGAATGATATAAAAACTACAACGGATTACGTGTTATCAAAACGCATATTCGTGGAGAAAAGATGGAGATATATCTCATATGGTAAACATCCGAAATCACTACAAAAAAATTATGTTGACAAACCAATTTCAATACCAATCCCACGATGTTGTAACATAGATTCCACGCAAGTTTGGTGTTAGCATACCTTTTCCAATGACGAAGCTGTCTAACGCCAACTCAATGTTGTATCAATGACAACATTGCATGGCCATGGCGGTGGTATTGGTAACCCCTAGTATCATCATAGCAATGCCACAATAATGATACAATTTGTGTTGGTTGTGAGCCTAATAGATTTTAGAGTTCATTATCTAGTCACTTCAAACGCGGAAGTATGAAGGTTTGATGAAGAGACGAATAATGTTTTATTGAATTCAAAAATATATTAGAGATTATATGATTTATTTTCAACAAATCAAGTTGTACACATAAATAGCGATGTGTTATCGTCGATGATATAAGTGCATAAATGAAAAAATGTTTAGTGCATATGTTATGTTAAACCATATATACATGAAAGGGTTCACACTACAAAAAAAAAAACAAGTGATTTCCAAGAGATATATCCGTTGGAAATTGCCGTATTTTTGTTGAAAAGGATGATTCCCAACGGAATGCAATGGTTTCTGAGCCGTTGGGAATCGATCGTTATAAATTCGCATCCGTTGGGATTTGTAACGGGCGTGCAACAGATAATATCCGTTGAAAAATTTTCAATGAACGTGTAACGGATATATCTGTTGGCGAGTCAAGCTGTTTTGAAGACGAGTCAAGCTGAGCCAACTCGTTTTTTGGCGAGCTGAACCGAGCCAACTTATTTTTTCAAACTCATATGCATGGATTACGAATAAAATAGTTTGATTAGCGTGCTCATCATAATAGAGACAAGGAAATCATTAAGGATGCTTTTGTGGTCATCGGATTATCCATTATGGAAACATGAATGAAGAAGTGTCAAATTTCTCAAATCAATACGAGCTAATTGGTGCAACAATACTGTAGATTTTGTAAACCAAGGATGAATCAGCGGTAACAAGATTAGAAAGATTAAGAGCGAGTGAAAAATCGAGAGAATTAAAGAGAATAAGATTAACTATTCTCTTATATTCAACATTGGATACAAATGTACATATTTATAATTAGAAAAGAGAAAACGATGAAAATACAAGTACAAATGCAAAGCACAAGTTTAGATGTAACATGCACGAGCTAGAACGGTCAACTAGGCATAGGGGAGCGCGGAGCTCATAAATTGGCTTTGACCGGATGACTTGAGTAAAGAGAGTAGGACACAGAGAGCGAGATACGGGACGCGAGATACAGGACGCGGATACGGGACTCGTGACACGGAGAGGGGGAATCAAAATATGTTAATTTCTTATTCTTCGGAATAAAAAATATGATTCATCAACGTAAATCAAACTGTATGTTAATTTCTTCTTCTTCGGAATCAAAATATAATTCATCAAACTCTCTATTTATAAGAAAACCATCCATTTGCTCGATCTCTTGAACATTCATACGTCAACATATTTTGGTTTGATCCTTCATATTCTTCTATTGATTCATCGTCCGTTTTTCCATTATCAACAATCCAATCTTGAAAATGATACGGATCATTAGATACAAACACATTCAAAGTCTTTTTCATTTATTTTTATTTTAAACCATCAACCTCACATTGAATTAAAAATAAACAAGATTATTCAACCTTTTATTATCAAGTCGGTTTCGTCTTTTTGTGCATACCTACTTACACAAGAAACAAATGATTATTTATATAACTATAATGAAAAATAAATAAATGAATTTTGTAATCATTTACTCATTCTAAAGTATTCTAATTTCGTTATCATCTTGATAAACTAGTTGTTAAAGTTTTTTGTCTTAAATTTTCTTTTCTGCCTTTAAAACTAGAATACCGCCTAGGCGGCCGTCCTAGCGATTAATCGTCCGCCTAGGCATCCGCCCAGACCGCCTAGCCCGCCTAGGCGCCCGCCTAGACCGTCCAGGCGCCCGCCTAAACCGTCCAAGCGTCCGGTCCGCCTAGAATCTCCGATTAGTTATTAATCGGGACGCCCGACCACCATTGATGTGCGTAGACTCAAGTAATAAATTACCTAGACTAACGCTTCCGCAAGAATACGGATCGTGTAGCAACTAGGGTCGAACACAAGGAATTGATGCGACTTACAAGTTATTAAACTAATGAATAAGACGTGATGAATCAAATAGTGGTGGAATGCAAACTAACCTAAATGCAAACTAAACTAAAGATAGGTAGGAATGACTCTAAGACTAATCACCATAGGTATCGAGAGTTGCATGACAATGTAACGGAGTTCTAACGAGATAATTGGTCTAAAGTACTATCATGAGTTCAGGGAATTCAAGCTCTCCTATAGGAACTGACTGGCGTAGACTTGTCCACTATCTACCATGCATATACCAATGTATCCATTGCGTATCTTACATGGATAGACGCATTACGACCGCTATCCTAATCCCTAGATTTAACCGATTGACCTGGCGTAGATTCTAAACCGGCAAACCCTAAATCATGGCTAAGTTCCGAAGTCTAATGCCCTGGCGTTGGTTTATTAGATTTCTAAGATCATTCAATCAAGTGGCGTACAGGTAAAGAAAGCATTAAGAACAACCATGAGATCTGAAAACATGATAAAATACCGATTTCATTCATTCAAGTGGCGTACAGGTAATGAAAGCATTAAGTTCCACCATTCATTAAGCACGAAACTCCATTACATCTTGGCAATACTCTCTATCCTATGGCAATAGATCTATATGAACATGAACTCAGAAAACGAAACACAAAACAAATCTATATTCAACATAGAAAGAGAAAGAGATGACTCCCTATGTCTTCAATAGATCCTCCATGCCTCGGATCCCTCGTTCCGTCCTCCGTGATGTCTCCAATTCGTGCTCTAATGCCTCTGAATCGTCCCCCCTTCTGTTCTAGCTCGAATCCTCTTTAAATAGATCTAATTTCCCTTGATTTGGCCGTTCCAAAACTTAGGAAAGTTGTTGAGATCTAGGGACCCGAGCGGGCACACCTTGTACCCGCTCGTGCAAGCCTTGTGCCCGAGCGTGTTCATCCATTTTCACCCGAGCGGGCACTCGTGCCCGACCATGTGTGTATTGAGCCCGAGCGGGTAAAACTCACGGTGCTTCTTGGCATGAATTGGCCCGAGCGGGCAATGCAAATACACCCGAGCGGGCACCTATGCCCGAGCATGTCCATTGAGCACCCGAGTCGTGTAGACTTACGGGATTGCTTGGCATGAATTAGCCCGACCGGGCACTCCCTATCCACCCGAGCGGGCATGTCTTGAAATGTCGATTCCGCTCCTTTCGCTCGGTGTTTGAGTGCTCACTTCCATCCGTGGCCTTGCACAAGTCGAACCTTGTTACACAACTTCATTTTCGGGGTTAGATTGCCAATATCTCTCGTGTTTCTCCTCATATCTTCATTTCCTACACAAAACACGAAATGTAGATGAAATCCTCGAATAAGCTCGATAAATGAATGAAATCTAATAAATCTAATAAAAACTATACCTAAGAATGACATAAAAACTACTACGGATTACGTGTTATCAAACTCCCCCAGACTTAACCTTTTGCTCGTCTTTTTTTTTATAGATCCACGCTTTGTTCCTAGGACGTCGAAGTCGAAGAGGGTGGCTTTCTACTTAGACCCAGGCTGCCTATGGCACACTCATAAGGTCGCGCGGCCTTAGAGGAGTGAAGAGATGCGTCATTGAAACTTATTTTCTGATTTTTTATTTTTTTATGAAGAATACGCATAACTCTAACCCTTAGGACGTAGAATAGCGCCTCAACCCACCACTTAGACCCGAACCATCGATCTCGATGTACTCATGTCAATGAAAACCTAAAATAGTCAAGACTTATCCAAGGCGAAAATTGACAGCGGAGTATAAGCGTGTGGAATCTAATGAACGATAAAAATCTATCAAACAAGCAATAAATAATCGGTATACACGGAGATATGATACTTGGTACTGAAACCTAGGAGGTGAATGTAACTATAAGTCATGGTTTCAAGCACAATTACTTCAACTAATCGGAAATCAAGAAGACTTCTAAACACACCTAGACTTTTTAGTTCATGATTCGACAAAGTCGCACAATAATGACTAAAGCTCGACAATTCATGCTAGGTATCCATCCGTATATTCCTAAAAACAAAACTCAAAATCTAACCTTAATAATCCAATCCTAATCACATGACAATACTCGACGAGTACTCCCCCCAGACTTAAATGAGACACCGTCCCGGTGTTCAAAACCTAGAAGAAACTCGCATACCAAACAACGGGAAGAATAAGGGTTAGAACGTGTGCACCTTGTGTATCTTGCAATCCCGTGTTTGTGTCCGGACGTTGTATGCGTCTCCTCCTCAAGGATGATATCAACGTTGAAAAGCCTGTGAAAAGAATCACACAATCCAGAGGAAGGAATACGATTCCACCAAGTACATCAATATGAAAAGAAAAAGAAATAGTCCAAAAGAAAAATGAAATGAAAAATGCAAAAGTGGAAAAGTCGGGTTGCCTCCCGATAAGCGCTTGTTTAAGGTCTCGAGCCTGACCAAATGCTACCCATTAGATGGACGTCCTTGACGTCGTCGCGTTCGTAGCTTCTTGCGTGCATAGTATGTTCGATAGGGCGCGGCACGCGGATTAGTGGAGCTCCTTTGTGGTGAAGGCTTCATCTTCACCTTGGGTTTCTTGTCAACGTCCCAATTGTGTGCTGGACGTTGGATGTAGCTTCGCGGCATTACGGGATCGTTCGTGTACTGATTTGAGCCGCGTTTGGCTAGTGTCGCGTGGAAGTCTCGTTCTGTGGATTCCCTTTTCTTCTCATTATCAAATAGCTCATTTTGTACCTTGTATGAATCTTCTCCAGCTGCTAAGAGATTCATATCTAGGGAATCCGTGTTCTCAAATTCGTCACAAACTTCCACGGCTAAACTCTCAAAGATGCCGTCGGGGAACACAAAATCGATAACGCATGGTTGCTCATGTGTGTTCACCAAGCTGAACTCTTCTTCCATCTCGGTTTTCGTCATAGCCTCATCAATATCCATAGCCTTATCCACTCCTATGCTAGGTTCATCTCTTTTGTCAATTATCGAGGGATTTGGCTTATCTACCGTCTTTATGCGTTGACGTTGTGGGAACGGCAAGGGAGGTGGTCTAGGTTCCGGTTTTACATATTTGGGTTCCTCCTCTTCCTCAAGCTTTTCCTTAAGCTTATCGACATCTAATTCCGCTACTGTGATAGATGTGTCATCCCTTTCAAATATTGCAATGGGCTGATACATCGTCAAATAATCCCTTAGGAAAATTTCGTCGACATGCTCACAAAGATCCGTTTCTAAACTTTCCATTAAAACCTCCTGTGGTTCAAAGGAATTTGCAGCGAGTTGTGCAACTTGATTGTCCAAGATCTTTACGTGCATTATCATTTCTTTAAACTCATTATTCATGTCTCTACAACTTGCTCGCATCTCTTCTTGTTGCGTTCTCAACACTCTAATCTCATTGGATTGATCTTTTTGTACTTGTAAGATTTGAGCAAGCATAGACCTGATATCGGTGTTGGCCTCTTGTTGCGGACATGGGGGTGTATATGATGGATAATTCTGAATTTGGGGTTGCATCCATGGCTGAAAATTCCCAAATCCATATTGACTATTCAGCACACCATCGGTGTTTCCCCAAACGTCTTGTTCCCATGATTGTTTCGATGGACGGTATGAGTTGTATAGCATATGACGAGGTTCTGAAAATTGATAGTTCGTTTCAGCTATATCGGCACTCCAAAAGTTGTTGTTGTTCATATTACCTCGCAAAATAAAGAATAAAATTCAATTAAGCTTTGAGAGGTAATAATTCTCTTTTTTTTTTTTTTTTTTTATGACTCTAAACAAAACAAAACGAAAAATAAATGAAGACTCCGGAAAGGACTATGTCTTAATCAAAAGTAATAATAACCCTAAAATCGTAATCAATTCCCCGGCAACGGCGCCAAAAACTTGATGTGCGTAGGCTCAAGTAATAAATTACCTAGACTAACGCTTCCGCAAGAATACGGATCGTGTAGCAACTAGGGTCGAACACAAGGAATTGATGCGACTTATAAGCTATTAGACTAATGAATAAGACGTGATGGATCAAATAGTGGTGGAATGCAAACTAACCTAAATGCAAACTAAACCTAAGATAGGTAGGAATGACTCTAAGACTAATCACCATAGGTATCGAGAGTTGCATGACAATGTAACGGAGTTCTAACGAGATAATTGGTCTAAGGTACTATCATGAGTTCAGGGAATTCAAGCTCTCCTATAGGAACTGACTGGCGTAGACTTGTCCACTATCTACCATGCATATACCAATGTATCCATTGCGTATCTTACATGGATAGACGCATTACGACCGCTATCCTAATCCCTAGATTTAACCGATTGACCTGGCGTAGATTCTAAACCGGCAAACCCTAAATCATGGCTAAGTTCCGAAGTCTAATGCCCTGGCGTTGGTTTATTAGGCTTCTATCATCATTCAATCAAGTGGCGTACAGGTAAAGAAAGCATTAAGAACAACCATGAGATCTGAAAACATGATAAAATACCGATTTCATTCATTCAAGTGGCGTACAGGTAATGAAAGCATTAAGTTCCACCATTCATTAAGTACGAAACTCCATTACATCTTGGCAATACTCTCTATCCTATGGCAATAGATCTATATGAACATGAACTCAGAAAACGAAACACAAAACAAATCTATATTCAACATAGAAAGAGAAAGAGATGACTCCCTATGTCTTCAATAGATCCTCCATGCCTCGGATCCCTCGTTCCGTCCTCCGTGATGTCTCCAATTCGTGCTCTAATGCCTCTGAATCGTCCCCCCTTCTGTTCTAGCTCGAATCCTCTTTAAATAGATCTAATTTCCCTTTATTTGGCCGTTCCAAAACTTAGGAAAGTTGTTGAGATCTAGGGACCCGATCGGGCACATCTTGTACCCGATCGTGCAAGCTATGTACCCGACCGTGTGCATCCATTTTCGCCCGAGCGGGCACCTTTGCCCGACCATGTGTGTATTGAGCCCGAGCGGGTAAAACTCACGGTGCTTCTTGGCATGAATTGGCCCGAGCGGGCAATGCAAATACACCCGAGCGGGCACCTATGCCCGAGCATGTCCATTGAGCACCCGAGTCGTGTAGACTTACGGGATTGCTTGGCATGAATTAGCCCGACCGGGCACTCCCTATCCACCCGAGCGGGCATGTCTTGAAATGTCGATTCCGCTCCTTTCGCTCGGTGTTTGAGTGCTCACTTCCATCCGTGGCCTTGCACAAGTCGAACCTTGTTACACAACTTCATTTTCGGGGTTAGATTGCCAATATCTCTCGTGTTTCTCCTCATATCTTCATTTCCTACACAAAACACGAAATGTAGATGAAATCCTCGAATAAGCTCGATAAATGAATGAAATCTAATAAATCTAATAAAAACTATACCTAAGAATGACATAAAAACTACTACGGATTACGTGTTATCAACCATCTAGCGCCTAGGCGCCGACTAGGCCGATTTTTAGAACAGAGTTTATGTAGTGTTAGTTATGAGTTATTTTCCATGAGAATCAAATGAATATATATACCAATGCAATTATGTCTACCTTATGTTACTTTCATGAACATACTAACGCACTAACATTGATTATTATGACGCTCGTGAATAGTACACACGAATTCTGTCAACTTTTTAACACAATTTTGTACTAATACATACATTTTTGCATTACAAATTATAATGCAAGTCTGATGCAAATTGTGTTGGAGTGTTGGTGTTACAATTGGATTATATTCGCATGAGAAATAGTAATGAAAGTGCAACGCAACACTCTGTGATACATCCTCGTTCTTTCCGCGTCAAAACCCTATTGCAAAGAATGACACAGTTCCCGACATAATTTTTGTGATACAATTGTGTTACCCTTGTTTTAAATTTTTGTTACTAATGGAAAAGCGATTGTAATGCAGATTTTGCATTTTAGAGGTGTTACGACGACGTAGTAATTGTGTTAGAAATATCAACTATGTTGTATTGCAAAGTTTGGGTGCCAAGGACATTAAAATTTTAATGGATTTCCGCTACAATTTTTTACCATCGTGGATTTACGTTGGAAATTGTGTTGGTATTTTGTAATTTTTTATAGTGTATACTTTCCTTTACGATGAAATATATTTTCTATTGCATTGTTGAAAGAATAAGCATATGCAATTCTCATAACACAATCTGATAGTCCCATCGCTCAAATCTTGAACTCTATTAAATTTCATGATCAGCCTGCACCAGATGATATTTCAACATTTTTTATAATTATCACTTACTTTAGTTATGGTCTAAAGACGATGAACTTACCAGGTAATATTAAAATAAATTAAATTGTATAATTAATTATGGTGTTTCACATGATTAAATAAAATGAAACGCCTATGTACATAGTCACTCCTCGTAGTCATTCTAGATTTGGTCATTGAAACCAAAAATATATAGAGACCTTAATCTATCGACATCTCCCCTACGGAGGTAGAATCTAATGTGATCCGAACTTTGGGTTAAATTAGGGGCGAAAATATTATTTATCTTAACATGGTTAGGATCGGACATGGATAAATAACTTTTAGAAAACAAAATAGAGACGAGAAAAATATAAAAAATGAGACAACTAGATTTTACGTGGTTCGGTAAAGTGTCTACGTTCACGGGCGAATAATATAAGGTTTTTACTGACTCTCAAGAAATTACAACACTTCTCTCAAATTGTAAGGAGAAAACACTGATATTTCTCTTTAACAATTTGGAGAAAAATTCTCTCAAATAACCAAGAGAAAATACCAAAAAATTAAGAAAAAATATATTTTTTTGTCTAAACTATTTTTTTCTTCTTGTGTTTCTTCTGTTGCATGGGATGCCTTTCAGAGGTGAAAAACACCTCGTATATATAGGTAACATTTGAAAAAAATTCAATATTTATGGGGCCCACATAAGTTAATTTTTGCTTCAAAAACGGTGCCTAATTTCATTATCCATTGTTTTTGTTGATCACATAAAAGTGGTTTTGCTGACTTTTCATTCTCCCACTCAAAATTACTTTTGTTGTATTCCTTCTTTCTTTCCACTTTGCTTTTATCACGTTGTTCATGTTTCCGCTAGATCCATAAAAGATCGACACCAAATAAATTTTTCACCGTTTACTGGTTTCATCAACATATCTGCCATGTTTTCCTCTGTATGGATTTTCTTAATATCCACACTGTCTTCCTCCACTTTTTTCCGAACAAAATAATGTTGTACTCTAATGTGTTTCATCCTTGAATGAAATATTGGATTCTTTGCAAGATGTAAAGCGCTCTGACTATCATAAAACAAGACAATATTATCTTGTTTATCACCAAGCTCATCCATCAATATTTGCAACCAAATTGCCTCTTTGTTGCCTTGTGTAGCGCAATATACTCAGTCTATGTCGTAGATGTCGCGATGATAGACTTGTAATTTTGAAACCAGCTTACAACACCATTAGCAAGAGTAAACACGTATCATGTGGTAGATTTATTTTGTTGAGGTCATTGGTATAGTCCGAATCGATATACCCAATAACAGTGAAGTCTGATCCTCCATAACACAATGCAATATTTATGGTGCCCTTGAGGTATCTCAAGATCCTATTTACAACAATCCAATGCTCAACTCTAGGTTTTGCCATATATCGACTAACCGCTCCCACTGCTTGTACAATTTTCGGTCTCGTACACACCATGGCAAACATCAAACTGCCCACTATTGATGCATATGGTACTCAAGACATCTCCATCATATCTTCTTTCGTGATAGGACTCATCTCGGAGGATAACTTGAAATTAATAGGAAGAGGGGTAGAGATTGGCTTACAATCTTGCATGTTGAAACGACGTAAGATTGTATTGATATAGTTCTTTTGTGAACGCCAAATCTTCCTATTATTTCTGTCTTGGTGAATTTGCATCCCTAGAATCTTGTTTGTTTGGCCCAAGTCTTTCATTTCAAACTCCCTAGCCAATTGAGCCTTCAATTCTTTAATATGATCATTGTTAGGGCCTGCTACCAATATGTCGTCACCATACAACAGCAAAATGATGATATCATCAACACCAAATCTCTTGTTGTACGCACAAGGATCTACATTCAGTCTGTTGTATCCGAGGCTCATTATGAAAGAATCAAATCTCTTATACCAACATCTCGGCGCCTATTTGAGACCGTATAGAGATTTGTATAGCCTGCAAACCAAGTTTTCTTTTCCTTTGTTTGAAAATCATTCTGGTTGGAGAATATAAATTTCTTTTTCAAGTTCTCCATGAAGAAACGCAGTTTTAACATCTAACTGCTTAAGGTGAATATCCAATGTAGCACACATTTCTAGGAAAACTCTAACTATTGTGAGTCGAACAACAGGTGAGAAGATTTCATTGAAATAGATCTTTTCTTTCTGAGAAAATCCTTTTACCACCAGCCTTGCACGATACCTTTTCACATGATCGCTGCAATCTCGTTTTTATTTTGAAGATCCATTTGTTTCCAATGGCCTTCCTTCCTTGTGGTAAAGGAACAAGATCCAATGTCTTATTTTTTTTTAAGTGCTTCTATCTCTTCTTCCATTGCTATCATCCACTGAGATGCATGTTTTCCTTGAACTGCCTCACGGAACGTGAGTGGTTCTCCATTTCCAGATAGAAGACAATAAGCAACACTTCCCTCCACAATAAAGTCATTATGCCATACCAGTTTTCTCCTCTCTCGATCTGAACATCAGAGTTGTGTTTTCGAAATCTTAGTTAGTCGAGATTCTTTAATATCTTCAGAAGAACATGGAACTTGTTGTTCTATTCGATTTTCAACATCAACTCCCATCGTCTCTGGTCTTTCCATAGAACTGCTATCATTTTCACCTTTTCTTCTATATATACAAAATCTCTGTTGATAATAACCTTGTGGGTAATGAGATCCCACAAGCGATACCCCTTCACACCATCAGCATACCCTAAGAAGAAACACTTTCTGGATTTTGGATCTAGATTAGTTGTTTCTTGGGTGTTATACATCGCATATACATTACATCTAAACATATGAAGGTTGGAACAATTAGCTGGCTTTTCCATCCACATCTCCATAGGTGTCTTCAGATCAATTGCGGTTGATGGTGATCGATTGATCACATGACAGACGATCACAACTACTTCGGCCCAAAACGTGTTTGCTAAGCCGGGAGTTCTCAACATACCCCTTGTTCTTTCCAAACCATTTTGTTGAGGTGTGTATGCAACAATGAACTGTCTTTTAATTCCCTCTTGTTGACAGAACCGATTAAACTCATCGCCAGTATATTTTGCTCCATTGTCTAACATCAAGTCTTTGATCCTTTTTCAGGATTCAAGCTCGCTCCGCGCTTTGAAGATTTTCAAAACTTCAAATACTTCTAATGTCTACTTGATGGGGTACACCTAACATCTCCTGGAGTAGTCATCAATGAAAGATACAAAGTATCTTGCACCTCCTAGGGACATCTCCGGTGCTTGTTAAACATAAGAATGAATTAGATCCAAGATAGTTTTGCTTCTAGCAGTTGAACTACAGAATTTGGATCCGTGCTACTTACTTGTAACACAATGCTCACAAAAGGGTAACGTGACCTTTTTGAGACCCGGGAGAAGACCTCGATCTGCAAGAATTTTCAAGCCTTGTTCTAAACATGTGATCCAGTTTTGGGTGCCACAACATCGTTGAGTCTGTTGTTGAACTTGATTCTGCGACATTTGCCTCTCCTTCCCGCAGTGTATTTCCTTTTAGCATGTACGTATTTGACGCTATCTATTCAGCTTTCAGCACGACCAGTGCATCCATGACAACTGCGATTATCCTATTTCCACATAGGTCTATACCCTATGCCATCTAATTGTCCAACAGACAATAGATTCTTTGTCAAGCCTTCCACATATCGTACCTCTTGAATGGTTCGAACTATACCATCTTCAATTTTCACCTTGATGGTACCAGTGCCAGTGATATTCAAAACATTATCATTTCCCATAAACATAGATCCTCTTGAGATAGGTTCATAATCATGGAACCATTCTCCTCGATAGGTCATATGTCATGACGCTCCTGAATTCAGAAGCCATATATTCGAGAAATTTTATCTGTCTTCAGTTACCGTGGTTATCTCACTGTACAACACTTCACCATTATAGGAATTTGCAACGTTTCCTTGAGGTTTTGTTGCTTTCTCTCCATTGTTATTATAATGCCAACACTGCTTCTTCGAATGATGTTTCTTACCGCAATGAAAGCATTTAATAACCTTCTTATTTCTTGACTTTGATTTGTCAGCATATTGACTCCCATTTGAACCATATTCCATTGATTTCCCTTTGATCATCGCTAAGGTCTCTACTTGTTGTGAGCCTACCAACATGTCCTGCTTGTTTTTGCGTCTCCATTCTTCTTCCAGAACAGTAGTTGCAACATCGTCAAAGACTATATAGTCTGTGAGAAGATTGCTAGTCATGTTCATGATGAGTGAATCATACAAATCTAGTAAACTTTGGAGCAAGATCTCTGCATGCTCTTTTACATCTATTTTGTAATTCATTTTGGAGAGTTTCGAAAATAGTGTATTGAGCGTACTTATATGCTCTGTCATGGAAGTAGATTCCGACATCCAGAGAGTGTACAATCTTCTTTTCAAGAAGATCTTGTTGTGGAATGACTTCGTCTCATATAACTTTAAGAGATACTCCAAATCTCTTTTGGAGTCTCCAACTCTTCTACACTATTTAGGATGTCATCAACGGGGCCGAGGTGTAAACTGGCAATGAAACTTTCATTTATTTTGTTCTAGTGCATCAACCATATCCTTTGGTCTTTTCCAGTAGCCGCCAAACAACCCTCTTTCATCAGAACATCCCTCATATTTGTTTTTCATGTCGATTAATTGTTCTCATTGAACTTCTCTATCTCATACCGTGTTGACATTTTTCAGTATTTATCTCACTATAACCCAATCGTCGTATGAACAACTAGTATTAAACCGAAGCTCTAATACCACTGTTAGGATCGGATATGGATAAATAACTGTTAGGCAACAAAGTAGAGATGAGAAAAATACAAAAAATGAGGCAACTGGATTTTACGTGGTTCGATAAAGTGGTTACGTCCAAGGGCGAATAATAGAAGGTTTTTACTAACTCTCAAGAAATTACAACACTTCTCTCAAATTGTAAGGAGAAAACACTGATATTTCTCTCTAACAATTTAGAGAAAAAATCTCTCAAATACCCAAGAGAAATTACCAAAAAATGAAGAAAAAATATATTTTTTGTCTAAACTTTTTTTCTTTTTTTATTTCTTTTGTTGCGTAGGATGTCTTTTAGAGGTGAAAAACACCACGTATATATTGGAAAATTTGAAAAAAAATCAATATTTATGGGGCCCACAAAGTTAATTTTTTCTTAAAAATGGTGCCTAATTTTATTACTCTTTATTTTTGTTGACCACTTTAAAGTGGTTTTGCTGATTTTTCAAAAATTAGAGACATAATAATTGTATCCCAATTTTTACTAGTTGCTCAAAGCATCCTAGTTTAGGAACAAATAATTATGTCACTATATTTATTAATCATATACAAACACTAAATCACAATTTTATATGTCTCAAATTGGAGATAATGTTATTTCTCTTCTATCCCGAACTTAGGAACACCATATTAGAGAATGTCATTAATTGCATTTGATATCGGTTGGTAGTTATTATTGATCAAAAGGAATCATTTCAATTTATGCAATTGAAGTCAAAAGTATATTAATAAAACATATTAGAAGTAGGGTTTGCAAATAATGGATTATTTGCGAATATCTAAATTTATTATTTGTATTTGTAAATTCGGATATTTGTAACTACGAATATTTATCGGATATACGGATATCCATATCTGAACCTAATTTTTTTAGCGTATATATATATATATATAATTTAATAAAACACAATACTCATCAAATATAATCTAAAACTAAAATTTAAATCGCACAAATATGCAAAGATACGTATTATAAATAAAACAAAACACCTAATCTTCACATTCATATCCAGATTAGTTATTTAAATTTGATTTCGTCGATAATTCTAAGAATATCGTCAATTCACATAAACAATGAAATAAATTCACTACAAGAAAAACAGGTTTTAGGAACCGAAAAATCGGTTCCCAATCCGTCCCTAAACCAGTTTAGAGACGGATTAGAGACGACCAGTGGTAGTATCCAATCGCGCGACTCTAATTTTTTTCAGTCTCCAATGCGTTACTAATTAGGGACGGAAATTTTAGTCCCCAATCCGTCCCTAATTAGGGACCGGAAAAGTAGTCTCCAATCGGTCCCTGGATTTGGAAACAGACAGCAAATCGT
>CM071873.1:30559040-30578126 GCA_036759665.1 Gynandropsis gynandra
TCTGGCTCGTTTTTTTTATTCTTTTTCATGTTTGATGATGATGATGATGATGATGATGAATCCTCCATTGGAAAGTTATATCGTACAAGGGTCTTATGTGGTCGCATTAGACGTCCATGGGTCATGTTTGGTCGCATGAGTCGTCCATGGGTATTGTTTGGTCGCATGAGTCGTCCATGGGTATTGTTTGGTCGCATGAGTCGTCCATGGGTATTGTTTGGTCGCATGAGTCGTCCATGGGTATTGTTTGGTCGCATGAGTCGTCCATGGGTCATATGTGTGGTCGCATGAGTCGTACCCGTTTAAACCTGATTATAATTTAATCCGATTGAGCGTCGCATAACAGGTCATATTGGGTCATATTCTTACGAACAATAGATGCAAAATAAGACATTTTTCAACGTTTAAATATTGATTACATAAGGTCTCAAAGGTTACAAAGGTCACAAGAGTTACATAAGGTTACATAAGGTCTCAAAGGTCACAACGGTTAAAAAAAGGAAAGAAAAAAGTTGAAGAAGAAGAAAAAGGCAAAAAGAAGTTCGAGAAAAAAAGGAAAGAAAAAAAGGTCAAATTTGGCGAAGATTAATGACTCATCGGAGCCCTTCCCCGCAAGAAATACTCCATTGGCATTTCGGGCTTTGAGTCATGTATGGTGAGTTCCACGGTAGCAAATGATCTCCAACCGTGACCTTAGGTAACGCGGATGTCTGAGTCCGCCGATTACGAAGACCTTATGTAGTGCAGATACATCACAAAGTCCTTCATCCAAGTTGTAAGTACTTGTGTGTATCTGCATACAGACTGAGTCCGACGATTACCAAGACATTGAGTAACAAATAGACAACACGATGCCCTGGGTCGATCATGTGACCTTAACGGTCACAAGGTAACAAGGATTTTTCATAGAATTTAGGGTTAGATGTTAGAAATCCCCCTTTTGAGAGAATGAAAAACTTGAAACAAGAGATGATTTGGTGCTTGTTGTAGCTTTACGGTTTTTCCTCCTCTATTTATAACGAAAAATAAATAGACTCCTAAAATCCAGAAAGACAATAAATACAAAGAATGACCAAGGTGCATTCATTGGTAAAATAAAAAGCATAGCTAGAACCTGGAAAAAGCAGTAGTCTGACATTGAAAAGACTAGTCGGAAGGGTCGCAATGGGCGGAAGGGTCGCACGGGTCCAATATATTTTGATTTGAGCTGTATTTTCGAAATTTTATTCATATTATATGTAAATAATTTGTAAATAATAAATTAGTATCGCAGGGGTCCAAGGGTCGCAGAAGGACAAGGGTCGCAGGGGTCCAAGGGTCGCAGAGGAACAAGGGTCGCAGAGGGATAAGGGTCGCAGAAGAACAAAGGTTGCAGAGGGATAAGGGTCGCAGGGGTCCAAGGGTCGCAGAGGAATAAGGGTCGAAGAGGGACAAGGGTCGCAGGGGTCCAAGGGTTACAGAGGAACAAGGGTCGCAGAGGGACAAGTGTCGTAGGGTCAAACTGGGTCGCTGGGTCGAACTGGGTCGTAAGGTCACAGGGGTATTTTGGGAATATCAACATTTATACGGGTACTTTTGAAGTTAAAAATTTTTTCTTTTTTGGGAAGGATATTTTCGAAGTGTTTATTTTTGAAATTAGCCCCTTAGGTCACAATCGATTCAATTATTTTTATTTATTTATTTATTTATTTCTGTCAAGGGGTATTTATGTAATTTAGCGCGCTTAACCCTAATTATATTTCTTATCTTCCTCTCTATATTGACATCCGTTTTCTCTCTTGCTCTCAAACCCTAGCTTCAACAGCCTCTACCTTCCCTGCAGCCATGGTAAGCGTCTCAATTCCAAATAGGAAGTAGTCCATGATTTCCATGAGATGTTTCTAACGGATCCATGGACCTTAGTGTTGGTGTAGTTTCTCTGGAGCATATATTTTCGTGTTCTATCTGTGTCATTGTTCGGATTAATGCCTATGTAGTTCACATCGTTCTTGATGTTTTATATTCCGTCATACCTGTGTAGTCGAGGAGGAAGACCAGAGAGCCCAAGGAGGACAATGTAACTCTCGGACCGGCTGTCCGCGAGGGAGAGCAAGTCTTTGGTGTAGTTCACATCTTTGCATCTTTCAACGACACGTTTATTGTAAGTCTTGATTGATTTTATTTAGCTCTAATATATTGTCTTTGTATCTTTCATTTACTACAACGGGTTTAAATTTTGCAGCATGTGACTGATCTGTCTGGAAGAGAAACACTTGTTCGTATTACCGGTATGTTCTATTTTCTGTTTATGTGAGCAATGATTTTCTTTCTTTTTGATGCGATCGTGTCTTTTAATTTTGTCTCTGCTTTGGCGGTATTGGAGTTTCGCAGCTGGAATTTTTATGTTTGTTAGGTCGTATACATTTGTTATTAGATTTACATCCACGATAGATCATAAAAAGATCTGTTCTGTATATAATTAATTATGTTTTGAATTTCATTTTAGAAGCCCTAGTTGTGGGATGGTGGAGAACAATGGTCTATTTGGTTCTTTCTTTGTGTTCATAGTTCTTGCTGTCTCCTTTCAGGTGGCATGAAGGTTAAAGCAGATCGGGATGAGTCATCTCCATATGCTGCTATGCTTGCAGCACAAGATGTTGCTCAGAGATGCAAGGTTTCTATTGACTCTTTGAATCCTATGTTTTAACCCAGTTAGTTGGTGAAAATTACTCAATTGTATGGACATATTCGCTTGGTTTTCTAAACTTTGTGAACTCTATCAGGAGCTCGGCATCACAGCCCTTCATGTGAAGCTTCGTGCCACTGGAGGAAACAAGACCAAGACTCCTGGTCCTGGTGCTCAATCAGCCCTCAGAGCTCTTGCTCGATCAGGCATGAAGATTGGCCGTATAGGTAACTGTTACCTTTTTTCCCTCCCATGATTGCATTCTCTTGGCCTTGCACTGCACAGCACACTGAGTGAAACCTATTTATGCCAGAAGACAGTGGTTTGATTGATATAAAATCTGTCTAATGTATTGCAGAGGATGTGACTCCAATTCCCACCGATAGTACCCGCAGAAAGGGTGGTAGAAGGGGAAGGAGACTGTAATTGCTGCATGGCCTTGGTGTCCTTCAGATGTTTTGCCATCCCCTCTTTTGGGTCCTCTTGAACTTCAAATCCTAGATTGCTAAATTTTGTTACCATTTCTTCAAGACATTTGTAGAAGTTTTATCTTTGTGACTTTGGAATTCGGAGTTACTGAAATAGGCAAGGGTTTACCAACGCCTTCTGATTTTTGAACTCACATTTTAGTATTTTTGTAGAATGCTGGCGTATACGGCATGCAAAATTGGAATTATAGCATTATGAAAGGAGCAAGCAACAATGCTAAGGGTACAATACATAGATATATTGTGTTAAAAATTTATAACATCTATTATATTATTGCAAATAGACCAAAAGCGAAGATATCTTTGTGACGTCGACGTCGTCTTAATTAGGGTTGGGCAAAATATTCGAAGTATTCGTATTCGATTCGTATTCGAATCGAAAATTCGAATATCTGTTGATACAAATACAAATACAAATATTAGAATTGTGATATTCGACAAATACAAATACAAATAGTAGATTCAATTATTCGAATTATTATGAGACATTACAATATACGAAAAATTCAGATTTTACTAAATATTAACTTTTTTGCGAGTTTTATTTTAGTGTATATTCTAACAATTTGTTTCACGTCTCCTTCGTAGAATCATCGACGAAACTGAATTTAAATGATTAATTTTGAGATGATTGTGAAGATTGTGAAGATTTAGGTAAATTGACGATATTCGTAGAATCATCGACGAAACTGAATTTAAATGATTAATTTTGAGATGATTGTGAAGATTTGGTACTTTGTTTTATTTATATTATGTATCTTTGCATCTTTGTACGATTTGAATTTTAGTTTTAGATTATATTTGATGATTATCGGTTTTTTTATTAAAATTATTATATATATATATTTTACGTTTAAAAAAATTTAGGTTTGTATACGGATATTCCTATATCCGTCAAATATCCGTATTTACGAATATCCGAATTTACAAATACAAATAATAAATCTGGATATTCGTCGAATATAAATATAAATACAAATGGTCAGATATTTGCAAATATCCGTTATTTGCCCAGCCCTAGTTTTGATGATGCAAAATATAGAATAAATGATGCAAATAAAAAGTTACAAAAATTATTTATGTTATCCTCTTTTTTACTTTTACATTTTAGGAACAATTATATCTTTTGAAAGTGTACACTTTTATGGAAGTCAAAACATTTAGGTACCATTTTTGTAAAATTATTAAACTTTGTAATTTCTATAAAATTGAAAATTTTCACAAACTGTGTCGATAGATACGATGTGTTTTCACACTTCAGTACATCATTCCAAAATCACAAAACAAGAAGAAAAAAAAAGATTAAGTAGTCTATTCTAATTTTTAAGATTATTCTTTTGGATCTTTGAGAGAGTTTTTCTCCTCTTTGTAAGATAGAAAATACCAGTGTTTTCTTCTTACAATTTGAGAGAAGTGTAGTAATTTCTTAAGAGTCAATAAAAGCCTTATATTGTTTGCCCGTGGACGCAAGGACTTTGCCGAACCACGTAAAACCCCAGTGTCCCATTTCCCATATTTCTCATCTATACTTTGTTGCCTAAAATTTATTTATCCACGTCTGATTCTAACAGTGGTATCAAAGCTGTGGTTTAGTACCAGATGTTCATACACCATTTAGGTTATAATGAGATAAGTACTGATATAATGTCAATACGGTATGAGATAAAGAAGTTCAACGAGAATAATTTCTCAACATGGAAAACAAATATGAAGGTTGTTCTGATGAAAGAGATAGTTGATGAGCACTGGATTAAAATAAATGAAAGTTTCATCGCCGGTTTGCGCCTCGACCTTGTCGATGACATCCTCAATAGTGTAGAAAAGTTGGAGACTCCAAAGGAGATATGGGAGTATCTCTCAAAGTTATATGAGACGAAGTCATTCCACAAAAAAATCTTTTTGAAAAGAAGATTGCACACTTTCCGGATGTCAGAATCTCCTTCTATGGCATAGCACATAAGTACGCTCATACGCTATTTTCGAAACTTTCCAAAATGAGTTATAAAATAGATGTAAAAGAGCGCGTTGAGATCTTGCTCTAAGGTTTACCAGATTCGTATGATTCACTCATCGTAAACATGACTAGCAATCTTCTCACAAACTATATAGTCTTAGACGATGTTGCAACTGCTGTTTTGGAAGAAGAATGGAGATGAAAAAAATAAGCAAAACATGTTGGTAGGCTCACTACAAGAAGAGGCCTTGGCGATGATAAAAGGAAAATCAACGAAACATGGTTCAAGTTGGAATCAATAGCTGACAAATTGAAGTAAGGAATTAAAAAGGTTATTAAATGCTTTCATTGTGGAAAGAAAGGTCATACGAAGAAGCAATGTTGGCATTATAATATAATGGAGAGAAAGCGGCAAAGCCTCAAGACAACATTGCAGATACCCACAATGGTGAAGTGTTGTACAACGAGATAACCACGGTTACTGAAGACAAATAAAATTTCTCCGATGTATGGCCTTTGGATTTAGGAGCGTCATGACATATGTCCTCGCGGAAAGAATGATTCCATGATTATGAACATATTTCATGAAGATCTGTGTTTTTGGGAAATGATCATGTCTTGAATATCGTTGGCATTGGTACAATCAAAGTGGAAACTGAAGATGGTTATATACAGACCATTCAAGGGTAAAGTATGTGGAAGGCTTGACAAAGAATCTATTGCCTATTGGAAATTTAGATGGCATAGGGTGCAAGATCTATGTGGAGAATGAGATCATGACAATTGTCATGGATGTGTTTAAAGCTGAAAAGATAACGTCAAATTTGTGCATGTTTAAAGGAAATACACTACAGGAAAGAGAAGCAAATGTCGTAGAACCAAGCTCAATAACAGACTTAAAAATTTTGTGGTACCAAAAATTGGATCACATGTCAGAACGAGGCTTGAAGATTCTTGTACGTCGAGATCTTCTCTCGAGGCTCAAAAAGGTCACATTACCCTTTTGTGGTTACTATATTACAAGTAAGAAGCACAAATCAAAATTTAGCAGTTCAACTCTTAGAAACAAGGCTATCTTGGATCTTATTCATTCTGATGTTTGGCAAGCATCGGAGATATCCCTTAGAGGTGCAATATACTTTGTATCTTTCCTCCAAGAGATGTTGGGTGTACTCTATCAAGAAGAAATTAGATGTATTTGAAGTTTTACAAATCTTCAAAGCGCGGATCGAGTTTGAATCCGGGAATAGGATAAAATGCTCGAGGTCAAACAATGGGGGAAAATATACTGGCGATGAGTTTAATCAGTTATGTCAACAAGAGGCAATCAAAAGACAGTTTACGGAGGCATACACACCTCAACAGAATGGTGCAGTAGAGCGGATGAATAGAACCCTGTTGGAAAGAAAAAAGGCTATGTTGAGAACTGTCGGCTTGGCAAACGTGTTTTGGGCCGAATCAGTTGTAACCACCTGTTATATGATCAATCGGTCACCATCAACCGCAATTGATCTAAAGACACTATGGATATATGGATGGGAAAGCCAACTGGTTATTCTAACCTTTATATGTTTGGATGGACTGCGTATGTGGTGTATAACACCCAAGAAACAACTAAACTATATCTAAAATCCAGAAAATGTATATTCTTAGGGTATGTTGATGGAATATAGGGGTATGGCTTGTGGGATCCCATTGTCCACAAGGTTATTATCAGCAGAGATGTCGTATTTATAGAAGAAAAAGGTGAAAAATGATATCAGTTCTTTGAAACCACCAGAGCTGAAAGGAGTTGATATTGAAAATCAAACGGAATAGCAAGTTCAATGTTTTTCTGGAGCTATTGAAGAATTCCGACCAATTGAGATTTCAAAAACACAGCTCTGACATTTAGATCGAGAGAGGAGAGAACCAGTATGACATAATGACTTTATTATGGAGGGAAATGTTGCATATTGTCTTCTATCTGAAGATGGGGAACAACTCATGTTTCATGAGGCAGTTCAAAGAAAAGATGCATCTCAGTGGATGGCAGAAGAGATAAAAGCACATTACAATAATAAGATGTGGGATCTTGTTCCTTTACCACAAGGAAGGTAGGCCATCGGAAACAAATGGGTCTTCAAAATAAAATGAGATTGTAATGATCAAGTGGAAAGGTATTGTGCAAGACTGGTAGTAAAAGGATTCTATCAGAAAGAAGAGATCGATTTCTATGAACTCTTCTAACCCGTTGTTTGACTCACAATAGTTAAAGTTGTCTTGGAAATGTGTGCTACATTGGATATTCACTTTGAGCAATTAGAAATTAAAATTGTGTTGCTTCATGGAGAACTTGAAGAAGAAATTTATATGCTCTAACCAAAAGCATTTTCAAACAAAGGAAAAGAGAACTTGGTTTGCAGGCTAAACAGATCTCTATACGGTCTCAAACAGGCTTCGAGATGTAGGTATAAGGGATTTTATTCTTTCATAATGAGCCTTGGATACAACATACTAAATACAGATCCTTGTGCGTACAACAAAATATTTGGTGATGTTGATTTCATCATTTTGTTGTTGTATGTTGACGACATTTTGGTAGCAGACCCCAACAATGATTGTATTAAAGAACTGAAAACTCAATTGGCTAGAGAGTTTGAAATGAAATACTTGTTCCAAGCAAACAAGATTCTGGCAATGCAAATTCACCTTGACAAAAATAATAGGAAGATTTGGCTTTCACAAAACAAATACATGATCATCTCGTTTTCATATGTATTTCTTGCACGATTTTAGAGATGTTTACGATATAGATGCGATGTTTACGTATGATTTTGTATCTGTTTTACTCGTTTTCGTGTTTTCATGTACTTACAGGTTTTAATACGTAATCGGTTCATTTTGGAGCTAAAGGACGTGCACGAGACAAAGTACCAACATCGAAGATCATCACGGAATAAACGGGACGAGAATCGGCGAAGAACATACACTACCCGCGCGGGTAACTCCCTAGCCCGAGCGGGCATTTAGTTCGGCGATTTGGTCCAGCAAATTGAGCACAAGTCAGGCAAGCACTACACACGCTGTGGCATCAGCCCGAGCGGGCCACACACCAGCCCCACCGGGGCGCTCACCAGCCCGACCAGGGCACTCTCTAGCCCGAGCGGGCTGCCTCGTTTTCCATCGCGATCCCGCGCGATCATGCGCGCCGCACCCGAGCGGGTCACACACCCAGTCCGCGCGGGTCGCGTCCGTCACCTCCAACTCCAGATAAGTTAATTTGTTTTAAAACGAATAGGAGTTTGTTGGGGACTTATATAATAAGGAAAATGACTTTAGAGAAGAGGAATAAGTGATATTTTGTTGGAGAAAGTAATGGAAACTTTGCCAACTTATTCAAAGATGGAAAACTCAAGAAAAGGCAAAATCGGTGGCTGTTGCAACTAAAGGAAAAGAACGAACGGCCAGAAGGAAAGAGATGGAGAAAAGGAAAGAAAAGAAGAAGGAGAAGGAAGACTAGGAGCTAGGGGTCTAAGGAGCTTGAGTTAGAGAGTTAGTTTCGAGTTCTTGATCGAAGAGAGAAAGTAGAGAGAAGGAGGAGATTCTTGCGAAGGAGACGTACATACCCCGTTATTGTTAATGCTGACTTGAGTGCAGATGAGATGCAAAAGCTACTTGAATGCTTAAGGAAGCATAGGAGAGTGATCGAATACACCATCGAGGATATCAAGGGACTAAGCCCTTCGTTATGCATGCATCAAATACTCATGGAGGACGGACATAAACCATCCATCAAAGCGCAAAGGCAGCTGAACCCCAACTTAAGAGAGGTAGTGAAAAAAGAGATACTAAAACTTTTGGATGCAGGTATCATATATCCTATCTCGGACAGCGAATGGGTGAGCCCCGTGCATGTCGTACCAAAGAAAGGAGGAATGACGGTAGTACGCAACGATAACAAGGAGCTGATTCCAACAAGAACCGTCACAGGGTGGAGGATGTGCATAGACTACCGCAAGCTCGACAAGGCGACGAGGAAAGATCACTTCACTCTCCCATTCATCGACCAAATGTTAGAACGGTTAGCGAATCATGCCTATTTTTGTTATTTGGACGGATATTCTGGTTTCTTTCAGATTCCCATTCACCCTCAAGACCAAGAGAAGGCGACTTTCACGTGTCCTTATGGGAAATTCGCTTACCGTCGTATGCCTTTTGGCCTCTGCAACGCTCCACCTATTTTCCAGCGTTGCATGATGGCAATCTTTTCCGATTTAATTGAGCATATTATGGAAGTGTTTATGGATGATTTTTCGGTTTATGGCTCTACATTCGATGATTGCCTCGTTAACCTTTCTAGAGTGTTGCAGCGATGTGAGGAAGCGAATCTTGTTCTTAATTGGGAAAAGTGTCATTTTATGGTGAAAGAAGGTATTGTACTTGGACATATGATCTCATCGAGGGGCATAGAATTCGAGAAAGCCAAAATTGAGGTAATCGAAAAACTTCCTCCACCTATTTCAGTTAAAGAAATTCGTAGCTTCCTAGGGCATGCAGGTTTTTATCAGAGGTTCATCAAAGACTTCTCAAAGATTACAAACCATTGACGGAGTTGCTGGCCAAAGACGCTACATTCAACTTCTCTCAAGAGTGCCACAACGCCTTCAACACCATCAAGACAACATTGGTTTCGGCGCCCATCATTCAGCTACCCGATTGTTGCCTTCCATTCGAGATTATGTGTGACGCTAGCGACTACACCGTTGGGTCTTAGGGCAGCGAAGAGACAATCTCCTACGCTAACAAGACACTAGACAACGCTCAAATCAACTATGCCACAACCGAGAAGGAGCTCCTTGTCACCGTCTTCACTTTTGAAAAGTTCAAATCCTATATCGTAGGGTCAAAGGTAATCGTTTATACTGATCATGCAGCGCTTAAATATCTTCTAGGGAAGAAGGACGTGAAACCACGCCTCATCCGATGGATCCTTCTCTTACAAGAGTTTGATCTCGAAATAAGAGATAGGAAGGGGCCCGAGAACGTCGTTGCAGATCACCTCTCTCACATCATTGTAGAGGATGAGAGACCTATCGACGATTCCTTGAGAGACGACATCATATGCGCACTCACTTCAGGTAACCCCGCTCCTTGGTATGCTGATTTTGTTAATTTTCTTGTGAGCAGTATACTACGCCCCGACCTTTCTTTTCACGAGCACAAGAAGTTCTTTGAGAACGTCAAACATTACCATTGGGACGATCCAATTCTGTACAAGAGATGCGCGGACGGGGTCTTTAGGAGATGCATCCCCGAGGAAGAGGTAGAGAGCATCATTTTCCATTGTCATGGATCGGATTATGGAGGTCACTTCATCAAGTCCAAAACCGCTTCAAAGGTGCTACAAGCAGGATTTTATTGGCCGAACCTCTTCAAGGATGCCCATAGGTACGTTTCCTCTTGTGATAGATGTCAAAGAACGGGAAATATAGGTAAGAGGAACGAGATACCACGGAACTACATCCTTGAGGTAGAATTGTTTGATGTTTGGGGTGTAGATTTCATGGGAACTTTTCCCTCGTCTTGTGGCAACCAATATATTTTGGTAGATGTAGATTATGTGTCTAAGTGGATAGAAGCCATAGCAACGCCGACTAATGATGCTAGGGTAGTGATGAAATTCTTTAAGAAGATCATATTCCCTCGTTTTGGAGTTCCTAGATTAGTCATTAGTGACGGAGGTTCACACTTCATTGCAAGACAATTTGAGTCCCTCCTTAAGCATTATGGCGTGAAACATAGGATAGCTACACCGTACCACCCACAAACTAGCGGACAAGTAGAGGTTTCGAATAGGGAGATTAAGAGTATACTAGAGAAAACCGTGTCTAGGTCCCATAGAGATTGGTCGATGAAATTAGATGATGCGTTATGGGCCTTTAGGAATGCATTTAAAACTCCCATTGGCATGAATCCTTTTCAGCTTGTTTATAGTAAGTCTTTCCACCTACCTGTCGAGCTAGAGCACCGCGCCTATTGGGTGACAAAGCTCCTTAACTTTGATCTTAAGAGTGCAGGTGAGAAACGGCTTTTGCAGGTGAACGAGCTCGACGAGCTCCGTCTTGATGCATACGAGAACTCTAAGTTCTATAAGGAGCGTGCTAAGAGATGTCATGACAAGAAAATCCTACCTCATGACTTTCAGCCAGGTGACTTGGTTCTACTCTTTAACTCTCGTCTTAAGCTTTTCCCGAGCAAACTACGATCCCGTTGGTCTGGTCCTTTTCAGGTACAAGAGGTATTCCCGCATGGATCAAGAGAACTTTGGAGCGAGACGAGTGGGACATTCAACAGCGGCTAAAGCTCTACCAAGCCGCTCAACCGATCGAAAGTGGAAATTCCATTTCCCTTTCCGATCCACCTGTCGCGCACGCATGAGGAATGGAGACGTCAAAGCTTAAAGGTGTTAAATAAGCGCTTTCTGGGAGGCAACCCAGCTATTTTTTTAATTTTTTAGTTTTTAGTTTAAGACTCTGTAATCGTTTTCGTAAAAAAAAAAATACCACCACAAACGTGACTTCACTTCCCTTCCCCTCCATCGAAGCTTCACGTCGAGGACGCCGTTCAATTCAAGTCTGGGGGAGCAGCTCACGTTTGTCAGGTGATTTCGTTTCATTTTCTTTCATTTTCTCTTTGGTTTTGTAGTTTTTAGTTTGTGTTGCTTTCTTGAGTCAAAGTCGTCCCAGGCACTTGTCCGGTGCCACGATTTGAGATGAACCTTGAACCTAGGATACTTAAGAAGTTGGCCTTTTCTGTGAGATTTTGCATGTTTGAGATAGGTTTTTTCCTAAGCGTTAGAGCATCGGCTGAAAACCAATAGGTCGTAATTCTTTGGGAATCCTAGTGTTACTTGTGGGGGGTTTAGACGAGGTTGCTAGGCTAGTTTATCATTTATTCTCTCTATCCAGATGGTCATACTTCGTATAGACGATGCTTTACTTCATTTTTATGAGGATTATTATATCGTATGAGATCGAGCTTATTTTGTAGATTAAGAGTGCACACTAACATTCCGATGTCGATAGAAATAATGCCTAAAAGCATAATCTAAAATCGATATGAGTGCATCGACTTTGATACTCTTTCGATGGTTCGGGTCTAAGTGGTGGGTTGGCGATCATCTTTCTACATCCTAAGGGCATGGCACAATAAAACACCGCCTACTCCGCTGCACTCTTGAACGAGATGCATGAGTATACCGTCATCGGTAGTCTGGGTCTAAGTAGAGGCTGGATCCCTTCAAATTCGACGTCCTAGAAGCCTAGTGTGTCTGCATAAAAAGAAAAAAAAGAAAAAAAATAGAAGACATAAAAGTAAAAGAAAAGAAAAAAAAGGAAGAAAAAGAAAGACAGAAAAAAAAAGACAGAAAAAAAAAGAAAGAAAAAGCTCGGAAAAGAAACAAGTATCATCGGTTGTTCTAGGTTTAGCATTTGTGTGACGTCTTGTCTGGTAGAGAGAGTTACGGTGGCTTGTTTAGTTTTCCTTTGATTTACTTTCTCGTGGGTAGCCTTGGTGAACCTAGGATGAAGACTGAAAACTTAATTAGGCCGAATTTGCTCTCGACGTGCTAGTTGATCGGTTAGGTTTGCTTTAGCGGTATTTCTAGGAGAAAGGGGAATTCTCGGATTTTGTACACCCCCACGTGTTCCACGTTTACGTTTGCTTAGGGACAAGCAAACATTCAAGTCTGGGGGATTTTGATCATCTCATTTTCATAAATATTTCTTGCACGATTTTAGAGATGTTTACGATATAGATGCGATGTTTACGTATGATTTTGTATCTGTTTTACTCGTTATCATGTTTTCATGTTCTTACAGGTTTTAATGGGTATTCGGTTCATTTTGGAGTTAAAGGACGTGCACGAGACAAAGTACCAACATCGAGGATCATCACAGAACAAACGGGACGAGAATCGGCGAAGAACACACACTACCTGCGCGGGTAACTCCCTAGCCCGAGCGGGCATTTAGTTCGGCGATTTTGTCCAAAACATTGAGCACGAGTCGGGCAAGCACTACACACGCCCGTGGCATCATCCCGAGCGGGCCACACACCAGCCCGACCGGGGCGCACGCCAGCCCGACCGGGGTATTCTCTCTAGCCCGAGCGGGCTCTCGTTTTCCGCACCCGAGCGGTTCACACACCCAGCCCGCGCGGGTCACGTCCGTCACCTGCAACTCCAGATAAGTTAATTTGTCTTAAAACGAATAGGAGTTTGTTGGGGACTTATACAATAAGGAAAACGACTTTAGAGAAGAGGAATAAGTGATATTTTGCTGGAGAAAGTAATGGAAACATTGCCCAACTTATTCAAAGATGGAAAACTCAAGAAAAGGCAAAATCGGTGGCTGCTGCAACTAAAGGAAAAGAACGAACGGCCAGAAGGAAATAGAGGGAGAAAAGGAAAGAAAAGAAGAAGGAGAAGGAATACCAGGAGCTAGGGGTCGAAGGAGCTTGAGTTAGAGAGTTAGTTTCGAGTTCTTGATCGAAGAGAGAGAGAGTAGAGAGAAGGAGGAGATTCTTGCGAAGGAGACATGTAAGGAGCATTGGAGATCAACCCAAGACTTCGGTTTCGTTTGGTTTTCACGTTCCTTAGACTTTCTACTTAAATTATGTTTGTTTACGGACGCATGAGCGAGTAGTTTGTTTTGTTCTAGGAGAAGGGATTAGCCCTTGGCTATCCCGAAACCACTTTGATCTATCTTTGAATGCATCTTCCTGTTCTCGTTTATCTATTCTTTATCTGTGTGCTTGAATGACTTGTATTTACGAAGGCCAAATAGATGCATATGTTAGGGATTAGGAGAAGGACCAAAAGGAGAATTCTAGTCCTAGAAGATCAGGTTTAGAACAACCGAGGTTAGGCCACGAAAGAAGGGTAGCAGCGGTTGAGGGTAAAATGGATGAATCACAGATCTTATGGGTTTAGTTCAAGGTGTCAACCACGAAAGTAGGGGATAACTTGACTAGATCACGTGTCTATGCCTTGAGAGAGGGTGGATATCATATTAGGGTCGTCTATCTTAGATAACTTGACTGGGATTGCAGGATAGATAGGTTGATTGTTGGTTTCGGTAGTCTTGTGGTGAAACTGGATTCCTAGAACGTTTGTCTCATTGTTAAGAACTAGTTTGTTTATTTGTTTTTAGTATTTCATTCTCAAATCCCATGTTTCGTTCGTTTACAAGTTTGATTCGTAGTTTGAGTTTAGGTTGTGTTGCATAGCCCCTGTGGGATCGACACCTAAAGTATTACACACGTGTCGTGCACTTGCGGGTAGTTTAGGTTAAATATTTGTTTAACTTTGATAATGCATCACTACATCAGTAAAATCTTGCGTCGTTTCAACATGCATTATTTGTAAGCCAATTTCTATTATTCTTCCTATTAATATCAAGTTATCCTTCAAGATGAGTCCAAGCTTGGAAGAAGAGAGGATGAAGATGTCTCAAGTATCGTATGCATCAGTAGTGGGTAATTTGATGTTTACCATGGTATGTTGCAGATCGAAGATTGTACAAGCAGTGAGAGCGGTTAGTCGATAAATGGGAAAACTTGGAGTTGAGCGGTGAAGTGTTGTAAAGAGGATCTTGAGATACCTCAAGGGCACCACAAATGTCTCATTGTGTTGTAGAGGATTAGACTTCACTGTTACTGGGTATATCGATTCGGACTATGTCGGTGACCTCGGTAAAAGCAATTCCACCATAGGATATGTGTTTACTCTTTCTGACGGTGCTGTAAGCTGGATTTCAAAACTACAGTCATCGCGACATCTACAACAGAGGGTGAGTATGTCGCAGCTACACAAGTCAGCAAATAGGCAATTTGGCTGCAAATGTTGATGGTGGAGCTTACTCATAAACAAGATATTATTGTCTTGTTCTGTGATAGTCAAAGCACTTTGCATCATGCAAAGAATCAAACATTTTATCCAAGGACGAAATATATAAGGGTACAATATTATTTTGTACGGAAAAAATGGAGGAAGGCAGTGTTGATATTCAGAAAATCCACACAGAGGAAAACATGGCAGATATATTGACGAAACCGGTATTGGTATCGATCTTCTATGGGTCTTGCGGAAACATGACCAACATAACAGAGGCGAAGTGGAAAGAAAAAGAAAAGGAATACAACAAAAGTGATTTTGCGTTGGAGAATGAAAGTGACAAAACCACTTTTGCGGTGATCAAAACATTTAGGTACTATTTTGTAGGAATATTAAACCTAATAGTCCCTATAAGGTTAAAATTTATCACAAATTTTGTGTATAAATACGAGGTGTTTTCACCTAGGTACATCATCCTAAAATCACAAAACAAGAAAAAGAAGAGTGAAAACAGAAAGAAAAGTAGTCTTTCCTAGTTTTTAAGGTTTTTCTCTTGGGTATTTGTGAGAGTTTTTCTCCTCTTTGAAATAGAGAAATACATGTGTTTTCTCCTTATAATTTGAGAGAAGTATTGTAATTTATTGAGAGTTAGTAGAAGCCTTATATTGTTTACCTGTGGACGTATGCACTTTGTCGAATCACGTAAAACTCTGGTTTCTCATTTTTTCTTTTTTCTCATCTATACTTTGTTGCCTAACAGTTATTTATCCACGTCCGATCCTAACATCTTTTGCATTGATTAAATTAGCAGTAATTATGTCACAATGTAATGTCAATGATGAAGATATATGTCTAACCGACAGTTCTACGACCCACATGATACTAAAAAATAAAAAACGTATTTATCTGAACTGAGAAAACATGAATCCAAGATTACTACAATATCAAGAAATGTGAAAATAATCTTGGACTCAAGAAGAACTTATTTTATGATGTCTAGAGGAACAATATCAAGAAATGTGAAAATAATCTTGGACTCCAGAAGAGCTTATTTTATGATGTCTAGAGGAACAAAGTTTACTATAAATGATGCGTTATTCTCACCAAATTATCAAAGAAATTTATGGAGTTTCAAGGATATACGCCACATTGGCTTCATATAAAGACTAAAAATGATGAATAATGTGAATATCTTTTTATTGCAATAATAATTTTGGAAAATAAATATATGGTGGAGAAATTATCGGCCTTATCCTTTGGATTGTATTTCAAAATAATAAGTATGACTGGATCATATTCCACCTTGAACCCAAAATTTATCGATATGTTTAAGATTTGATATGATCGGATGTGTCACCCTTATTCAATAATGATGCAGAGAAGTTTTGAAAATTCTAGTAGTCATTCGAAAAAAAAATGAGAAGATATCTCAGTCTCATGAAATTACATGTATAGTTTGTACTAAAAAAATGATAATAAGATCATTATCAATTAAATTTTGGAATGAATCACCATATATTAATGAATACATGGGGATATACGTGGACCAATTCATCCACCAAGTAAAACATTATGATACTTTATGCTACTAATCGATGCTTTAAGAAAATTGTCACACGTTTGTTTATAATCAACCTGTAATGTTGCATTTGCAAGGTTTCTTATTCAAATAATAAATCACGAGCTCAATTTCCTTATTATCCTGTTAGCTAAGTAAGAATTGATAACTGTGTTGAATTCATTCTGAATCTTTTAATGATTATTATACACCATTTAGGATCGAAATTAAACATCATGCACCACTTGTTCATACAAACATGCACACGAAGCAGTTGGAGGTATAGTTGATTTTGTTAATAGTATAACGATTAATAATTTAAACATATTAACTTTTAAATATACTAATAATTTCATGTTTTAGGTATTGGCAAATATTTTTGAGATTTATGTGTGAATAATTTGAGTGTAGATGTGGTTTGTAGACTGGAAAGTAACATGTAACTTGGAGAAACTTTTTCCACCATCATTATTCGATGTTATGGAGTATCTGCCAGTTCATCTATTGCACGAAGCCGCATTAGGAGGTCCAGTTCAATTTCATTTGATGTATCCATTCGAGAGATTTATGTTTCGTCTGAAGAAAAAAACCAAACAAAAAGCTCGTCTGAAGGGTTCAATTGTGGAACAATACGTGAATGAGGAAATATTATTATTCACTTCTTTCTACTTCGAGTCACATGTTTAAACACGAAATAGAAATAAAGACATATATTTTGATGGTGTTGTGGTATCTTCATATCTAGTACCAGATGTGCCAGATATATTTTGCGGAATTGGTCGAAAGTCTGGTAAAGACGTAAGATCTATGGCTATCACAATGAGATCTTCACATCGCACATATGTATGTCTTACTCATCTGTGAATATCTAAGGCCTTTGAAAGGTAACATACAATAACTATGGATTTCATTGCGTATACGTATTCTATTTGTAATATTTACGGAATTTATAACATTTTACACGCTATTTGATGATATATTGAAGAATATATATGTGAACATTGATGAATCTCAACTCCAGGAACTTAAAGAAAGAGATTTCTCCACATGAAGTAAATGATATTTTAAATATAAATAAATTAATTTTATGTAATATTTCAACGCTTTGTTGATAATTTTTTCCTCCCTAATGCAGATTAAGATGGACAATCACCCATTATGGCTACGAGATCTTGTTAAAACACCGATTATGAAAGTTACGAGTTGGCCAATATATTTTACACGTGGTTACAACTTTCATACTTACGAACACGGGAAATTGAAGTCAACTATGAGCTATGGTATTGTGTGAAAGGTGAAAGCTATTGTGAATCGACCAACGAACACGATGTTTATGGGATTTTGAAGGAAATTTTGCAATTAGAATATTCAGGTTTCATTAATACTCTAAAACTATGTTATCTATATCACGTAAGAAATTTTAGATTATATTGACTTATATTTGATATTTTTCTAGGTTACGCCGTCTTAAGAGTGATGTTATTTTGATGTGATTAGTTCGATCCAATAATAGATCACGGAACAAGAACAAACAAATTAGAAGTCGTAGAAGTTAACTCGACATGAAGATATACAAAGTGTAAGCCTTTTATTCTTGTGTCACAAGACGATTAAGTTTTTTATGTTTCATATCCACATATTAGAGGATCTTCAGGTTGGCGTGTCACAATGAAGATACTTCCAAGGGTAAATTTATCGACAATAGAGAAAAGCAACAATTGGCAATGCAATAACAAACCACTGAGATTATTTTTATTAATGAAGTTACTGTTGAAAAACTTGCTCATGGTGAAATTGAATAAATTGAAACAAATGAAGATAATTTTTATGAAGTGATAGAAGAAAAAAAAAGAAAAAGAATTGAATTAAATTCAGAAACACAAGAATCGAAGGAAGAACTATGTGACTTTGAAGATGATTCTTGTTAACCTTGTTATCAGATGTTCAAAACAATAAAAGAATTGTTTCTATTGCTTATTGATTTGTTAAATTAATTTATTCGATGTTGAGATTTTGTACCTAAAAATATTTGAAAACGAACAATATGAGGAGTTAACAAGTTAATATTATTCAATATAAATATCCTATTTATAAATCATTGAAAACGAATAATATGAGGAGTTAGTGGTTGAGACAGACTGCACAAATGGATGGACAAACGATGTCGGTCGCAAGGGGTGGCGGTAGCAATGGGGAAACATTAGGCAACAAGAGACGGACGACTTCAAATATTTGACCGATGACACAAAATACAATTTTTACAACAAAGATTAGAGATGGATTGTGAACAAACACTACAAAAAAACTGGCGATTTCCAATGGACGAATCCGTTGGAAATCGCCAAAAATCCGTTGGAAACAGCCGTTTCCAACGGACACCAACGGATTTCCGTCCGTCGCGAAAAGTTCGTTGCAAATGAGGATCCGTTGCAATTCGTGACGGCCTTCCAATGAATATATTCCGTTACAAAATTGCAACGGACTTTCAACGGAATCAGCCGTTAGAATAATAGTAACGGATCACCGTTGCAAAAAGTTGTGACA
>CM071873.1:30592326-30617557 GCA_036759665.1 Gynandropsis gynandra
TAGGCTCGGAAGAATCACTCCTCGACAATAGAGCATGAATTTCCCGTCGTCAAGAGTAGGTTGTAGATCTATGATCTTTAGTCGTTCATGTATGCAATATCCGGTATCCCGTACACCCGTAGTATTCATCATATCTAGTTCATCTTTACCTTCGTTTCGTTGTCTCCATTAGGTTAGATTTAGGACTATTAGAACCATATCCCCTCCTATCACCTTTCTTCCTAGTTTAGTTTTGTTCTTAGTTTAGCCGTATTAGTCCCTGAGATCGACCCGGGTACTACAAGATCCGTATACTTGCAGTGAAGTGGACTAGGTTAATTATAACTCGCGTTTCCACACGTCAGTCAGCAACAAGAATACCTCATAAGGTGATTTGTCCTTTAGAACCTTTGTTGGATATCTATTAATGATGTGACATGCGGTCATGGTTGCATCGGACCAAAACCTTTTAGGAACATCTCGATCGAACATGATAGTTCTCGAGACTTCCATTAGGTGTCTATTCTTCCTCTCGGGCACTCCGTTTTGTTGCGGAGTATAAGGACACGATGTCTGGTGTGTAATGCCTTGTTCAAGGTACCTGCGAAACTGAAGACTAGTATACCCTCCACCATTGTGAGTCCTTAGACATTTTACTTTAGCATCATATTGAGTTAAAACATGCTTATGAAACTTCACAAATACATCATAAACACTACTTTTAGATGAGAGAGTATAAAGCCATGTAAACTTTGATTTCTCATCAATGAAGGTTACAAAATATTTTTTTATACATATTGGTAAGGGATATGATTTTTATTTTACTTTTTTAAAACCCATAGGTGTATAATGGGTTTGATAGGGCATTTTAGAAAGTTTTAGGATTTCTGAAAATTTTATATTTTGCTAGTTTCACAAAGGGAGGCATGGAAATTTTGCGGAAAGTTTGCAAGGATCCTTTTGGGTTTTGGTGTCTCCTAAACTCACCGAAATTGGTTATCTCTTTATTTTTTATTTTAAATCGATATTTTTTTTGTGTTTTTCTTTGCGCTATGTTATTGACTTGTTCCTTATTGGTAGTATTTCTTATCAAAATTCAGGGAATTGGTGTTAGATTTAGCTTGAACCACCAAAAATACTATCATACCATTTAAATGAGTTGGAGCTGTGGAAGATTAAATTCGGAAAATTTGAGTGGAAAACAACCATAATTCAGCATTAGTGCAACAAATCTTGATGGAAAACAAGTCCGCAACACCTCAACACAACATACACCTTCCTAGTAGAGTTGTTCAACTTTTGGCAAACCGCAACAAAGGATCTTTGTCGAGAGTTCATATAAATAACATCCTACCGAACATCCTATTCAAAATTTTATCTCTTTTCAATTTATCTCTACTGGAACAAGGCAAGGTTAGTTGCACAGGGCTATACGCAAGTCGAAGGTGTTGATTTTGATGAAACTTTTGCACATGTTGCCAAACTATAATCAATTCGAATGTTGCTTGGAGTTGCATGTTTTTTTTGGTTTTAAGTTATTTCAGATGGATGTCAAAAGTGTCTTCTTAAATGGTATACTTAAAGAGGAAGTTTATGTTGAACGACCAAAAGGCTTCAAAGATCCACGTCATCCAGAACATGTTTACAAGCTGAAGAAAACCTTATACAGATTGAAGCAAGCTCCAGGTGCATGGTATGAAAGGTTGACAAGTTTTCTAATCCACAACGGCTACAAGTCGACAAAGCCAAAATTGAGGTAATCGAAAAACTTCCTCCACCAGTTTCAGTTAAAGAAATTTGTAGCTTCCTAGGACATGCAGGTTTTTATCGGAGGTTCATCAAAAGACTTCTCAAAGATTACAAAACCGTTGACAGAGTTGCTCGCCAAAGATGCTACATTCGACTTCTCTCAAGAATTCCACAACGCCTTCAACACCATCAAGACAATATTGGTTTCGGCGCCTATCATTCAACCACCCGATTGGAGGCTACCATTCTAAAATATGTGTGACGCTAGTGACTACGCCGTTGGGGTTGTTTTACGACAGTGAAGAGACAAGGTCTCTCATGTCATCTCCTACGCTAGCAAGACACTAGACGACGCTCAAATCAACTATGCCACAACCGAGAAGGAGCTCCTTGTCGTCGTCTTCGCCTTTGACAAGTTCAAATACTATCTCTTAGGGTCAAAGTTAATCGTTTATACTGATCATGCAGTGCTTAAATATCTTCTAGGGAAGAAGGATGCGAAACCACACCTGATCCGATGGATCCTTCTCTTACAAGAGTTTGATCTCGAAATAAGTGATAGGAAGGGGTCCGAGAACGTCGTTTCAGATCACCTCTCTCACATCATTATGGATGATGAGAGACCTATCGACGATTCCTTGAGAGGCGACATCATATGCGCACTTACTTTAGGTAATCCCGCTCCTTGGTATGCTGATTTTGTTAATTTTCTTGTGAGCGGTATACTACGCCCCGACCTTCCTTTTCATGAGCACAGGAAATTCTATGCGGACGTCAAACATTACCACTGGGACGATCCAATTCTCTACAAGAGATGCGCGGACGGGGTCTTTAGAAGATGCATCCCCGAAGAAGAGGTAGAGAGCATCCTTTTCCATTTTCATGGATCGGATTATGGAGGTCACTTCAGCAAGTCCAAAACTGCTTCAAAGGTGCTACAAGCGGATTTTTATTGGCCGAACCTCTTCAAGGATGCCCATAGGTACGTTTCCTCTTGTGATAGATGTCAAAGAACGGGAAATATAGGTAAGACACTTCATTGCAAGACAATTCGAGTCCCTCCTTAAGCAGTATGGCGTGAAACATAGGGTAGCTACACCTTACCATCCACAAACTAGCGGACAAGTAGAGGTTTTGAATAGGGAGATTAAGAGTATACAAGAGAAAACCGTGTCTAGGTCCCGTAGAGATTGGTCGATGAAATTAGATGATGCGTTATGGGCCTATAGGACTTCATTTCAAACTCCCTTTGGCATGACTCCTTTTTAGCTTGTTTATGGCAACTCTTTCCACCTACCTGTCGAGCTAGAGCACCGCCCCTATTGGGCAACAAAGCTCCTTAACTTTGATCTTAAGAGTGCAGGTGAGAAACGACTTTTGCAGGTGAACGAGCTCGACGAGCTTCGTCTTGATGCATACGAGAACTCTAAGATCTACAAGGAGCATGCTAAGAAATGGCATGATAAGAAGATCCTACCTCATGACTTTCAGCCAGGTGACTTGGTTCTACTATTTAATTCTCGTCTTAAGCTTTTTCCGGGCAAACTATGGTCCCGTTGGTCTGGTCCTTTTCAGGTACGAGAGGTATTCCCACATGGAGCAGTATAACTTTTGAGCGAGACGAGTGGAACATTCAAAGCTAATGTACAATGACTAAAGATCTATCAAGCCGCTCAATCGATCGAAAGTGGAAACTCCATTGCCCTTTCTGATCCACCCGTCGTGCACTCATGAGAAATGGAGATGTCAAAGCTTAGAGACGTTAAATAAGCGCTTTCTGGGAGGCAACCCAGCTGTTTATTTTCTATTTTTATTAGTTTTTAGTTTAAGACTCGGTTAATTAAAAAAACAACAAAAAAAAGAAAAACACAAAAAAATACCACAAAAAACGTGACTTCACTTCCCTTACCCTCCTTCGGAACTTCACGTCGAGGACGCCGTTCAATTCAAGTCTGGGGGAGCAGCTCACGTTTGTCAGGTGATTTCGTTTCATTTTCTTTTATTTTCTCTTTGTTTTTTTTTAGTTTTTAGTTTGTTTTTGCTTCGTGAGTCAGAGTTGTCCCAGACACTTGTCCGGTGCCACGTTTTGAGATGAACCTTGAACCTGGGATACTTAAGAAGTTGGCCTTTTCCATGAGATTTTGCATGTTTGAGCTAGGTTTTTCCTAAACGTTAGAGCTTATTAGTCGGTTGAAAAACAATAGGTCGTAATTCTTTGGGAATCCTAGTGTTGCTTATGGGAGGTTTAGACGAGGTTGCTAGGCTAGTCGTTTATTCGTCGGCTAAAAAACAATAGGTCGTAATTCTTTATGAATCCTAGTGTTGCTTGTGGGAGGTTTAGACGAGGTTGCTAGGCTAGTTTATCGTTTATTCTCTCTATCCAGATGGTCATACTTCGTATAGACAATGTTCTACTTCATTTTTATGAGGATTACTATATCGTATGAGATCGAGCTTATTTTGCAGATTAAGAGCGCACACTAACACTCCGATGTCGATAGAAATAATGCCTAAAAGCATAATCTAAAATCGATATGAGTGCATCGACTTTGATACTCTTTCGATGGTTCGGGTCTAAGTGGTGGGTTGGCGATCATCTTTCTACATCCTAAGGGCATGGCACAATAAAAAGCGCTGCCTACTCCGCTGCACTCTTGAACGAGATGCATGAGTATACCGTCATCGGTAGTCTGGGTCTAAGTAGAGGCTGGATCCCTTCAAATCCGATGTCCTAGCAGCCTAGTGTGTATGCATACCATAAAAAAAGAAAAAAGAAGACATAAAAACGAAAAAAAGAAGAAAAAGGAAAAAAAAGAATAAAGAAAGAAAGAAGCTCGAAAAAGATACAAGTATCCTCGATTGTTCTAGGTTTAGCATTTGTCTGAAGTCTTGTTTGGTGGAGAGAGTTACGGTGGCTTGTTTAGTTTGCCTTCGATTTAATTTCTCGTGGGTAGCCTTGTTTAGGATGAAGGCTGAAAATTTTATTAGGCCGAATTTTCTCTCGACTTGCTAGTTGATCGGTTAGGTTTGCTTTAGCGGTATTTCTAGGAGAAAGGGGAATTCTCGGATTTTGTATACCCTACGTGTTCCACGCTTACGTTTGCTTAGGGACAAGCAAACATTCAATTCTGGGGGATTTTGATCATCTCGTTTTTATACTTATTTCTCGCATGATTTAAGGGATGTTTATGATATAGATACGATGATTACGTATGATTTTGTATCCGTTTTACACTACTAGAAAATTGAAAATTAGGGACGGAATTTAGGAACCGACATTTCCGTCCCTAAATTTAGAAACAGATTAGGCACGGATTAGGGATGAAAAATGAAATCCGTCACTAATCCGTCCCCAAATTTGGGTATAACCGACATTTCCGTCCCTAAATTTAGAAACAGATTAGGCACGGATTAGGGATGAAAAATGAAATCCGTCACTAATCCGTCCCCAAATTTGGGTATCGAAGCATCGTGCCTAATCCGTTTCTAAATGGGGACCGATTAGACGCGGCTGACCATCCGTCTCCAAATTTGGAGACGGCAGGTCGTCCGTCTCCAAATTTGGAGACGGATTTGAAACCGTCCCTAAATTTAGGACTTCAACAACAGATTTAGGGACGGTTTAGGGACGATTTTTCGGAAAATTACTCTCTTAGTCCCTAATCCGTTCCTAATCCGTTCCTAAATAATCTATTTAACCCCTCAACCATTGATCCGTTTTTCATAAGCTACTCTCATATTTTTCACCCCATAACTTCTTTAGTGTTTGCGATATAATGGCATCTTCATCAAGATCGAACATTTTCGATTCTAGACAATGGATGTACAGAAGAATTGATCCAGAATCTCAAAGCGTATCGAAAGAGTTTATAGAAGGCGTCACACAGTTTATGACAATGGCGACGAATCAACAAGTTTACAAAGAAACGGGTACGTTGGTTTGTCCATGTGTGAAATGCAAGAATGAAAAATTTGTTAATGAGAGAACTGTTTGGAAGCATCTTTATTTAAGAGGATTTACCCCGAATTATTTCATGTGGTTATGTCATGGAGAAAAATTTGCACCACGATCTAGTAATGTTGTGGAAAACTTTAGGGGCACTATACATCATGATGAATTTGAGTCTTCTCAAGATGTAGAAATGAACCCCTATGTGGAAATGGTGCAAAATGTATTCCGTGAAAGAAACGAAAATATTGAAGAAGATCCGAATGAAGAAGCAAAAAGTTTTTTTGAAATGCTAGAAAGTGCTAGGAATCCACTTTATGATGGTTGTAGGAGTGGTTTATCACAGTTATCTCTGTCTGCACGTTTGATGAATTTGAAGACTGAAAATAATTTGTCTGAGAATTGCATGGATTCGATATTGCAATTAGTAAGAGATTATTTGCCAGAAGATAATAATGCAGTAGACTCCTATTATGAGACAAAGAAGATGATGCGATCTTTGGGTTTATTGCCATATCAAAAGATTGATGTTTGTCAAGACAATTGCATGATTTTTTGGAGAGAGACATCGGAGATGAGTAATTGTCTATTTTGTGGAAAAGATCGGTTTTATTTAACAAAGAATGGAAAATCGGTTCCATATCGTCGTATGTGGTACTTACCAATTACAGACAGATTAAAAAGATTGTATCAATCTGTGGAGACCGCAAGCGACATGAGATGGCATGCTGAGCATTCAAGTCAGGAAGGAGAGATGTGTCATCCCTCAGATGGTGAGGCGTGGAAACACTTTAACAAGGTATACCCTGATTTTGCGGCTGAGAGTCGAAATGTCTATTTAGGTCTTTGTACCGATGGTTTTAATCCATTTGGGATGTCTGGAAAGAATTATTCATTGTGGCCAGTTATAGTGACACCTTACAACTTACCACCGGATATGTGCATGAAACGGGAATTTTTGTTTTTAACAATAATGATTCCCGGGCCTAATCATCCGAAAAGAAGTTTGGATATATTTCTTCAACCACTTATTGAAGAATTAAAAGAATTATGGAATGGAGTTCAAGCGTACGATGTCTCGAGGAAACAAAATTTTATGTTACGAGGTGCTCTCATGTGGACAATAAGTGATTTTCCAGCTTATAGTATGTTATCTGGATGGACAACGCATGGTCGATTGGCTTGTCCATATTGCATTGAGGAAACAGATGCTTTTCAGTTGAAACATGGGAGAAAGACGAGTTGGTTTGATTGTCATCGTCGTTTTCTTCCTGTTGATGATGCATTACGGCGCAACAAGAGAAATTTTAAAAGGAATGTAGTTGTGCGGAAATCTCCTCCTCCAGTTTTGACCGGCGAAGAGATTTTATATGAACGACTTCTTGCTTTGGGTATTCCGAGGAGTATAGATTGCGGAGGGAACAATCATCCGAGAATTGGTGGTTATGGAATTACTCATAACTGGTACAAGAAGAGCATATTTTGGGATTTGCCGTATTGGAAAAATCTGAAACTTCGTCACAATCTTGATGTGATGCACATAGAGAAGAATTTTTTTGATAACATCATCAATACAGTACTGAATGTCACGGGGAAGACAAAAGACAATATTAAATCACGCAAAGATCTAGAAGAATATTGCTCACGAAGGGAGTTACATATAGGTGAATGACGGTAAAGCGCCAGCCCCGATATTTAGATTGTCAAATGATACGAAATATAAATTGATGAAATGGTTTAAAGAAGATGTGAAATTTCCCGATGGCTATGCGTCTAACATTGGAAGGTGCGTTGACATTCAAGGAGGAAAGTTATTAGGGATGAAAAGTCACGATTGTCATGTATTCATGCAAAGACTTCTTCCGATATGTTTTTCTGAATTGATGGACAAACATGCACACGAAGCAATTGGAGGTATGTGGTTGATTTTATATTAATATGTAGTGTGAATATTTGTTAAATACACTAATAATACTTTAATGTTACAGGTGTTGGCCTATTCTTTCGAGATTTATGTTCGAGAAATCTGAGTATGGATGTAGTTCGTCGACTGCAAAATAACATAGTTACTGTACTATGTAATTTGGAGAAGATTTTTCCACCATCATTCTTCGATGTTATGGAGCACTTGACAGTTCATTTACCGCACGAAGCCGCACTAGGAGGTCCAGTTCAATTTCGTTGGATGTATCCGTTCGAGCGATTTATGTTTCATCTGAAGAAAAAAACCAAACAAAAAGCTCGACCGGAGGGTTCAATTGTTGAACAATACGTCAATGAGGAAATATCGTTCTTTACGTCATACTACTTCGAGCCACATGTTCAAACGCGGAGTAGAAATCCAGACAGATATTTTGATGGTGGTGTGGCGTATTCATATCCAGTACCAGATGTTCCGGACATATTTTGCGGAATTGGTCGAGCTGCTGGTAAGGCGAAAGATATATGGTTATCACAACGAGATCTTCATATCGCACATACATATGTTTTATTGAACTGCGAATATCTACAGCCTTTTGAAAGGTAAAATCTCATAATTAACTATGGTTATCACAATGACAATTTTGTTTATTGTTATAATATTTGTAGAATTTTGTTTCTTTTTATAGGACATTTGAGGATATATTGAAGAATACATATACGAACATTGATGATTCTCAGCTCCAAGAACTTAAAGAAAAAGATTTCTCGACATGGATGCGACAATATGTAAGTAATGAAATTTTACATAAATAACTTTTATAATATTCTGACGATGTGTCTAAGTTAGTACATATGTACTGCAGGTTGAGATGGGCAATCACCCGTTGTGGCTACGAGATCTTTTCAAAGGACCGATTGTGAAAGTTATGAGTTGGCCTATGTATTTTACACGTGGTTATAATTTTCACACTTACGATCATGGGAAATTGAAGTCGACGATGAATTATGGTGTATGTGTGAAAGGTGAAAGCTATTGTGCATCGGTCGATGAACCAGCTTTTTATGGGATTTTAAAGGAAATTTTGCAATTGGAATATCCAGGTATAGAAAACAAGTTTAAAACAATGTTATCCTTACCACATATGTCATTTTGAATATTGACTCATATTTTGATATTTTTTGTAGGTTATGTCGGTTTAAAAGTGATGTTATTTCGATGTGATTGGTTCGATCCAGTAATCGGTCGCGGAACAAGAGTAAACAAACTAGGCGTTGTAGAAGTTAACTCCACATGAAGATATGCAAAATACGAGCCTTTTATTCTTGCGTCACAAGCTGATCAAGTTTTTTACGTTTCCTATCCGCATATTAGAAGATCTTTAGGTTGGCGTGTCACAATGAAGATACTTCCGATGGGCAAATTTATCGACAACACAGAACAACAACAATTGCCAATGCAACAACAAACGACCGAGATTATTGCTATTGACGATGTACGCGTTGAAGAACTTATGCATGGTAAAATGGAGGAGCTCGAAAGAAACGGAGATGATATTCATGAAGATATAGAAGATGTATAATTTGAATCAGATACGGAAGATTCGACGGAACAATTGTGTGACTCTGATGATGAATCATGTTAAAACGTTTACGAATTGTTTTTCATATACTTTTTAATGATTGTTTCTATTTTCTCATGTAAAACGTCCCGATCTATCGTTCTGATTTAATTTTTTTTATAACGATCCACATATCCACATATATATGATTGTTTCTATTTTCTCAAGTCAAAATTTCACCAAAACCGATTTAAATTTTTTTTATAAAAAAAAAATTTGGAGACGGGCTCAGCCGTCTCCAATTGGGAACCGAATTCTGCCGTCTCCAATTGGAGACAGAAATTATTCGACCGTCTCCAATTGGAGACGGAAATTATTCGACCGTCTCCAATTGGAGACGGAAATTATTCGACCGTCTCCAATTGGAGACGGAAATTATTCGACCGTCTCCAATTGGAGACGGAAATTATTCGACCGTCTCCAATTGGAGACGGAAATTATTCGACCGTCTCCAATTGGAGACGGAAATTATTCGACCGTCTCCAATTGGAGACGGAAATTATTCGACCGTCTCCAATTGGAGACGGAAATTAGGCGCCCATCTCCAAATTTTCCCTTTTATGTCTCGTGCCCGTTTTTATTCTATATTAATTTTTTAGTATTAAATCTATTAAATTCACCATGTTAACTCGTAGATGTTAGGATTTATCGTTGAAATTTAGAGTAGATGTTAGGATTTATCGTTGTTTATTTATGTGTTGATGTTAGAAGTTGCGAAATTTAGAAATGTACGTTGACAATATTTTAATTTCACATTTCAGTATGTCACGACGCGTTGGAAGAGGCGGTAAAACGAGAAACCGCCCTCAATCCGAGGAAAGTGGCAACGGCAACATTTCGTCTCATTCCCAACATTCAGGATATGATGATTACATGAATCCACATTTGTTCCGAAACACTGGATCGACACAATCGGGACAATACATGCCGTATTATCCGCAAATGCAACCACCACCAGATCAAGTTCAGCATGACGATCCACATATATACGAGGAACCAACGGTGGAAGAAATTTTAGCAATGGATGAAGAGCGACAGAAGCTTCCTCTTATAGAACCTAATTCAAAAACCGGCGCACTATGCTACGTATACTCAATTTCAAATCTCAAGTATAAATAATTAACTAAATTTTAATTTATCTGTAATTGTGATTTGTAGGTTTGGCATTAAGCAACTTAATCGGCAAATAACACTTACGATAAAAGCTGATTTTGATCGGTTCTGACAATTGGACCATAATTAACTAAATGTTAATTTATCTGTAATTGTGATTTGTAGGTTTGGCGTTAAGCAACTTAATCGGCAAATAACAATTGTTATAAAAGCTGATTTTGATCGGTTCTGTTACGATTGGACACATACCGATCCAGAAATTAAGGAACGATGGTGGAAATCATTTGTGGTAAGTTTTAATCAATTTTAAATTTTATCAAGTAATTTAAATTACAATTTAAATTTAATAAGCTTATTATTATTGCAGCAAAAATATTATTGGAATCCCGCCATTACCGGACTAGTAAAGTCCGAATTTGAAAAAAATGCGGCATTGTGTCTCAAGTCTATTGTGGGGAAATTGCACGCAAAACGATGGGCAACAGGAGACGCCGCAAAACCCCTATGGATGTCGGAAGATATTTGGAATCAGATGTGCGCACTTTGGGATTCCCCGGAATTTAAGGCAAAGAGCGAGCGAGCAAGTAAATCCCGACGTTCTGATAGAGCGGGATACGGGATGAGCGTGCACACGGTAGGATCTCGTTCTTTTGCGGAAGTATACCAAGATCTGGTAAGTTTTATTCAACTTTATGCATTTATATAAAATTTACATTTTATTAAACTATGTCTTTTTTATTTTTTTCAAGCGAAGGAGAAGGGATACGAACCATCGTATATAGAATTGTTGGAACGTACACACGTTAGGAAGTCAGATGGTTCGTGGGTGGATCCTAAGGCGAAAACCATTCACGATGAAATTCAAACCATTGCATCGGAGCGAGTATCGCAAATTCCACCGAGAGAAGACGGCTCGCAAACTACTCTTAGTCAGGAAGAGTACAACGAGTTGTATCTCGAGGTAATAATTGCATTCTACTATGATCTAATTTCATTATTTAGAAATGTTATTAATTCTCGGTATTTGTTTTACAGCAAGTTACGCCCTACAAAGGTCGTATTTTCGGACTTGGAGCAATGTTCTCAAAGCATTCAACTTCATCCAAAGGTAAAGAAAAAGTGGATTACGAGCTCCGACATCAAATGGACGAAAGGTTCCAAGAATCCGACAGGCGCGTAGAACAAGCACTAAAGGAGGCTAAACTACTAAGAAAGGAGGCTGAACTATCAAAAAGGCATGTTGAACAATCAGATAGGCGTATGGATAAGCTTCTGCGCATGATGAAAGCACAAATGCCTAACATCGATTGGGATGCAGTTCAGAACAGTGATTCCGACGAGGAGTAATCGGACGGCTTAGGATTATATGTAATCGGATTAATGTAATGTAATCGAACTTTTAAAAATATGTAATCGGAATGTAATGTACACTGATATTTATCTTTTAATGTAATCGATTAAATTTAAAAATTTTATTTTTTTTTTATTTTTTTTTAAAAAATTTGGAAACGGCCTTTGTGCCGTCTCCAAAATTTGGAAACGGCATCCATGCCGTCTCCAAATTTGGAAACGGCACTCTGTCGTCTCCAAATTTGGAGACGGCACGCAGTCCGTTTCCAATTTTTGGAGATGGCACAAAGGTCGTTTCCAAATTTGGAGACGGCTCAAAAGGCCGTTTCCAAATTTAGAAACGGATTTGTGGTCCGTTTCCAAAATTTCGACACTGAAAAAAACCGTCCCTAATCCAGGAACCGATTGGGGACTACTATTTCGGTCCCTAATTAGAGACGGATTGGGGACTGAAATTTCCGTCCCTAATTAGGAACGGATTGGGGACGGAAAAAATTTGGAGTCGCGCGATTGGATACTACCATTGGTCGTCTCCAATCCGTCCCTAAACCAGTTTAGGGACGGATTGGGAACCGATTTTTCGGTCCCTAAAACCTGATTTTCTTGTAGTGTTACTCGTATTCGTGTTTTCATATCCTTAAAGGTTGTAATGAAAATTTCGGTTCATTTTGGAGCTAAAAGACGTACACGAGAAAAAGTACTAACATCGAGGATCATCACGGAACAAAAGGGACGAGAATCAGCGAGGAACAAGCTCAGCCCGCGTGGGGTACTCCCTAGCCCGCGCAGGGCCTTTGGTTCGGAAATTGGTCCAGCAGATAAATTAACACGGTCGGGCAAGCCATTAACACGGTCGGGCTTCACCATGACCCTCAGCCCACGCGGGGCACTCCTTAGCCCGTGCGGGGAGGCTTTATTTCAAACTCAGCTCGCGCGGGTCGCGTCTATCACCTGCAAACACCAGATAAGTTAATTTATCTAAACACGAAAAGGAACTTGTTGGTGACTTATAAAAAAAGGAAAACAACTTTAAAGAAGAGGAATAAGAGATATTTTGCTGGAGGAAGGAATGGAAACGTTTCCCAACTTAATCAAGAATGGAAAACACATGAAAAGGCAAAAACGATGGCTGCTGCAACAAAAGGAAAAGAACTGAAAGGCCAAAAGGAAAACTAGGAGAAAAGGAAAGAAAAGAAGAAGAAAAAGGAATAAGAGGAGCTAGGGGTCGAGGGAGATTGAGGGAGAGTTAGTTTTCAGTGCGATCGAAGAGAGAAAGTAGAGAGAGAATCGAAGAAGAAGAAGAAGACTTTTGCGAAGGAGACATTCAAGGAGTATTGGAGATCAATTCAAGACTTCGGTTTCGTTTGGTTTTCATGTTCTTTAGACTTTCTACTTCAATTATGTTGTTTCCTTTTGAACGCATGAGTGAGTAGTTTGTTTTGTTCTAGGAGAAGGGATTAGCCCATGGCTATCCCGGAACCACCTTGATTTATCTTTGAATGCAATTTCCCGTTTACGTTTATGTATTCTTTGTCTGAGAGCTTGAATGACTTGTATTTACGAAGGCCAAGTAGATGCATGTGTTAGGGGTTAGGAGAAGGACCGAATGGAGAATTCTAGTCCTAGAAGATCAGGTTTAGAACAACCGAGGTTAGGCTACAAAAGTAAGATAGCAGCGATTGAGGGTAAAACGGATGAATCATAGAACTTATGGGTTTAGTTTAAGGTGTCAGTCATGAAAGTAGGGGATAACTTGACTAGATCACGTGTCTATGTCTTGAGAGAGGGTAGATATCATATTATGATCGTCTGCCTTAGATAACTTGATTGGGATTGCATGATTACATAGGTTAATTGTTGGTTTCGGTAGTCTTGTGGTGAAACCGGAATCCTAGAACGTTTGTCTCATTGTTAAGAACTCGTTTGTTTATTTGTTTTTAGTATTTCATTCTCAAATCCCATATTCGTTTGTTGCAAGTTTGATTCATAGTTTGAGTTTAGGTTGTGTTGCGTAGTCCTTGTGGGATCGACACCTGAAGTACTACACATGTGTCGTGCACTTGCGGGTAGTTTAGGTTAATATATATTTAACTTTGATATGCATCAAGTACTCCCATGTCGACGACAACTAAGCTGACGAAGGATTCATATGGAGAAGATGTAGAAGTGAAACTTTACAAGAGTATGATTGGAAGCTTACTATATCTTACTACAAGTAGACCTGATTTGTGTTTGAGTGTAGGGATATACGCTAGATATCAAGCGAAACCCAAACAATCACATTTGTTGGATGTGAAAAGAATAATTAAATACATCAAAGCTACAACAGAATATGGAATCGTGTATACCAGGGATACTAACTGTGAACTTGTGGTTTCAGTGATGCTGATTGGGGAGGAAATGCGGATGACAGAAAAAGTACTTCTGGCGGTTGTTTCTTTCTTGGAAACAATTTGGTATCATGGCACAGCAAAAAACAGAATTCTACGTCACTATCTACATCAAAAGCTGAATACATTGCTCTGGGAAGCTCCTACACTCAACTTATATGGATGAACCAGATACTGATGGATTATGGTATGAGTTCTAAAACTTTTGTTGCATGGTGTGATAACACAAGTGCCATAGATATTTCAAAAAATCCAGTTCAGCATTCCAGGACAAAGCACATTGAGATTAGACATAATTTTTTGAGAGAAAAGGTTGAACAAAAGCAAATGAAAGTGGAATACGTACATGCGGAACGTCAGCTAGCAGACATCTTCACGAAACCTTTGGATTTAAATCAGTTTGTTTCTTTAAGAAAATTACTTGATGTTTGTGATTTTTGAAGATTTTGTTGCTATAAGTGATAAATTAATGAGTTTTTAAATTTTTGATGATCTTACAAAGAAAAAGAAAAATATGCTATAAGTCTGTATGATTTAAGTACACTTAGATGACTCATGCTCAGCCTATTGAATAAATGCTCCCGTTTTCATAAGTTTCCTTTCAGGTATTTTAAGTGCACTTAATTGTATCACTTACTCCTCTAACAGTTGTTATACTTATTTCTATACGGATTAATGAAAAGCTTGTTATGAGTATATGCTCGAGTCTAAGTTGAGAGGTATTCAGTTTAAGTTATAACGTCCTATGATACAAAGCTAAGTTGAGCTTAAATACTCCTCTATGTTAAATTCATTTACATAAGAGTATACCTAAAAAGTATGAACAAAAAGATATCTAAACAACGTTCTAGAAGCTAATGTTTTTGAAAAAAAAAATAAAAAATTTTAAAAAAGGTAATTTTGGCTGAAGCTTGTTTTGAGTGAAAATCTATCTTGAGTAAGTGTACTTAAATACTTAGTCTTATGAATTATTTTACTTCATCTTAACGGTTTGATTATTTTTAATTATTCATCATTCTTATCAGTTTTTTAACAAAATAAAGAAATAAATTTTACATACTCGAGTGATTTTTTTTAAACAGGACGGTTTTTTGAAAAAGTGTTTTTGTGTGATTTGATACATTGGTAGCTGACGTGATTGGTGCAGTTATTCTCATTTGTGAAACCGTCTGTGCATTTTCCTTTAACAGCTACTCTTCATATTCTGAGTGAACTTTTGAAACCCTAACCATAACTTGAGAGACGACGAAGTGGAAATTTCTCTGCACCAGGCGAACAGGAATCCGAGCTCTCGGTGATGATGCCACCATACTGTACAACAATGTCCCAGTCCGAGTTGGAGACCTTACTTTTACAGACGATCCTCATAGAATAAACGGAAAAAGGTATAAGTTCATGGCCTCAAAGAAACCGGCTCCAAAGAAAAACCGAAATCGGCGTGCAACCACACCTCCAGTGGTTCAAGTCGAAACACATTCCAAATCTGATCCTCAACACAATTCCTCCAGTTTGTCGTCGCACAGAGATGTCCGAGCAGATGTGAAAAATCCGGCGAGATCATCCATACCGTGAGTTTCATCACCAAGGAGAGGTACCCCCATATCTCCTTCAAAATTTTTTTCTAAAAAATTTTACATGGAAACAAATGCATCTAAATTTAAGACTCTCAAGGAACGAGAGATTTTTTCGGAAAGAGGGTTGAGTGTGAATCAGTTCAAACATCTGTCCATCTGGAAGATGTTAGTCGACAAAAAACTCACTCACGCAGTTACATCGGTTGTTTCTGTGTGTAAAGAGCTGATTTATGAATTCTGTGCAAATTTAAATCCAGAAATTGAGGATGTTGGGTCTCCAATGTTTGGGAAGACCTATATTAGAGGTAGGCTTGTCCAGTTTGATGCAGCGATCATCAATAGTTTCTTTGATACACTGAATGTTCATATTACAAGAGCTAACGAACTACAAATAGATTTGGATATGGATGACGTCACCAAAGAGCTTACTGATGGAGCTCTGCTGAAATGGCCAGGATAGATTCCTAATTCCATGTTTAATTGGGAATATGCTTTACTGAATAAGATGAGTCGTACCAACTGGGTCCTGAACAAGAAAAAAGATGGAATCAGACAAGACACTACCACTTTCCTCTACTGTATAAAGAATAATGTCCCCGTAAACTTTGGAAAAGTGTTCTTGGACTCCATCATTGGTCTTGGACTGTCCAGCTCAACAAAGTTTATTCTGCCATTCCCTTGCTTGATTCAGAACATTCTAACTCAATAAATACCGGACATTGTAGGGAAGAAAGAACTACGAGAGAACATTCCTCCATGGATCATTCTGGAAAAGCGGTATATGGCCAAGATGCCATCCTTTGACGACACTGAAATGCAGGGAATGATGTGGTCCAAAGCATCATTAATTTACAATGAAGGGTCGCAACAATCATGTCTTATATGGAGAATGTTCAAAGGGAACTGACCGTTTTACTGAAGAATCGTCAGAGTAAACTAGTGAAGTTTTTTTAACTCCTATTGTGTTTTTCGGTTTCTAATTTTGATATACATTATTTGAATTTCTTATCACAGAAACATGGGGAGAACCAAGGGAAGATGCAGAAAGAATGGAGCCAACAACCAGTAAAGCTATGGGAAAAAGATCAAGGAACTAATGTGTTCCTTTTATGCTGACATATTTTTAAGTGCACTTTTGAACCTGTTATATTTTTAAGTGTACTTAGTTATGTACCAGTTTGAACGGCGGAATATCAGATATACCCTCATAGGGCTAAGCCGCTTCAAAAATACCCTTCCCTAAAATAATTATTAAATCAGGAAAAAAACTGAAGAAATGACAAATTTGCCCTTAATTTTTTAACATGAAAAAACCCACGTTCTGCAGTTTTTCAACGTGAAAAATTGTCAACCCGTGTCAAAATCAAGAAAGCCAAACAATTTTTTGACGTGAAACCTGTTTCAAAGTTTAGAGCAAGAAAGAATAAGTGATGTGGAACTTGAGAGAGATCGATTTGAAGTTGGCAAGAAGGAAAATGGCTATAGTCAGCAGCAGTAGTGAAGAAGAGAGCACGAGTCAATCTTCAATGGCGTCAATAAGTGTAAGTTGATCGATTTCTAGGGTTTTGCAAGCTGTCGAGACACAAAATGGGTTATTGATTTGAAATGGTTGAGTGTTAGTGAGTCGGTTGAGTCGCAAGGGTCGCATGAGTTGCATGACCATCTTCGACTCAGTGAGTCGGTTGTCTTAGTGAGTGGGTTAGGTTGCAATGGTCATTTGAGCATCGTAGGCGGTGCAAGGGTCGTTTGAGTCGCATGGGTCGCTTATGTCATTAAGTCGCAAGGTTCGTTTGAGTCGCAAAGGTCATTTAAGTCGCGTGGGTCGCTTGATATTATGCCCCGTGGGTCGCTTGAGTCGCATGGATCAATTGAGTCGCATGGATCGCTTGAGTCTTAATGAGTCGGCTGAGTGTCGCAGAGTGTCTGAGGATCGTTTGAGTCGCATGGGTCGCACGGGTCGGTTGAGTCGCATGGGTCGCTTAAGTCGGTAGAAGTAATTGGTCATTTTGCAGGTGGCGCCAAAGCCGAAGTTTGTGTATGAATTCAAGCACATGGACAGAATGCCAAAGATCACCACCAAGCGTTATCCTCACAAGACAATAACGACGCTGAGAGGAATCTTAGATGAATATGAGTTGCATTACTTCGAGAAGGAATCACAATTTAGGCATTTATTCCATTTCCAATGTGACTCCACATTGATGAAGGTTCAAATGTCTACCCTACTAAATCACTCTGTGATTATACGGGAGAAGAAGGAGTTGTGGTTCGTCTTAAACGGCATTCCCATCCGGTACTCTATAGTGGAGCACGCACTAATTTTCGGGTTGAAATGGACCATATCCCAAAGGATGGGAGTCCAAAAGGGGTGACACATTCAGGCTGAAGAATTTCGACCGTGGAAAGGTGACCCCCGTACAAGTCAGTAAAAAGCTTGTGAAGGCAAAGAATTCCGATGACCGGAAGAGGTTGGCAACTTTGATGTTGTTGGCGCAAGTTATGGCTCACAACCCCTCAGCAGAAAACTCTATCAGCGATGATCTCATTGACATGGTTGATGACTTGGAATTTTGTGAAGGCTTTCCATGGGGACGTTACACATCGAGAAGATTTGTGGATACTTGCCGCAAGCACGTTAGCGGGGAATCACCGAAACCAAAATGGTATTGTGGCGGTTTCATGATCCCACTAATGGTAAGTTGTATATATGATTCGAATAACTTGAATGTTTTCGTACTTTTTGCATTCTTATCCTTTTGTTTTAATGTTTCAGTTACTTCCATTTTAAACCATCCTTAGTTTGGGCGGAAAGGAATGGTATATTGAGGTTGTGGATGCGCATCCATCATGCCCAAGAATAAGCAAGAAGATGGTTAAATCCAGTTTTAACCCGAAGTATGTAGATGTGATAAGGCTTATCGGAGATTCTAAGGTAACAATTACACAAGGGTCACAAGGGAAACAAGGGTCTCAAAGGGTAATAATGGTTATATTTTGTTTTTCAGGATATTCTAAGTATTCTTCGTGCTGAACACGAAGAGGAAGCTTTACTTTCTGATCTGGAGGATTACGAGGGATGTGATGATCCCGATGTTCAGATATGGATGGAACATCTTCGTAGAAATCCGAAGGGTATTTGTTGGGAGGATATCCGTAAGCAAGAACTGCTGACACGAAAAACAGTTCTTGGTGATCAAAGAAAGGGGAAAGAAAAGGGGGCTAAGAGGAAGGAGAGCATGAGTGAAAAAATAATAGAGGTCCAAGATGACGAAGACGAAGGATGGGTAGGTGTTGCTGATGCTGATGTTGCAGTCCCTCTGACATTGGAGCAGAAATTAATAGAGGAAATAAGGAAGTCAGAGAAAAGAATTATCAACGCCGTAAGAGACCTTCTAAGGGATGTCGGGATTCATTTGCCTATTCCAAAATCAAAGGCTGCCGAGAAAGTTGCGATCATCGGAAACCAATCTTCCGACACTGTTAGTGATTATGATTTTGAATTCCTTCGACGTCCAAATCAAGTGTCAAGAAAAGAACCAAGAGAAGAGCCGGTTGACTCTGGAGATGGCTCAGAAGAGGATTTGGCAAACATCGCTCCTGATGAAGTTCTACCAAGTAAGTAATATTTAGTGAAAAAGGTCATTTGAAAGTCAATTTCCATCGAGATTCGGCATGGGTCGCAAGAGCCGGATCGGTCGCAGGGACATATAAGTTGTAGGGTCACATAAGTCACAAGGTCACATGGGTCGCATGGGTTTCATATGTCCCATGGGTCACTGGGTCGCTAAAGTCGCATGGGTCGCATGGGTCGCATGTGTTACATAAGCAATGTAACGAACGATTAGTTTAATGAATGAAGAAATTATATGCAGATGCTCTAGTGGGTCCTGTCGAAGAGGTCCACACTAAAGATACTTTAGTGGGTCTTGTCGATGACGTCGTCGACGAGGTTCCTGCCAAGGATACTCCAGCAGTGGGTTTTATCCAAGAGGTCACCGCTATTGTCGAAGTATCACCAAGTAAGTACGGTCATTTGAGTCACAGAGGTTGCATTGGTCGCATGGGTCGCATAGGTCACAAAAGGTCGTATTAGTCACATAGGTCGCATTGGTCGCCATATTTTTAATGAAGTAAATTTTATGCAGGTGCTGGACCTTTATCGAAGGAGTCTGCGCCATATATTGAACCTCTAGCGGCGAAAAGAGCAAAAACAGTGCGAGGGAGAGGGCGAGGGAAAGATGTTGATGGAGAACCCACAGAAAATGTAGTTCAAGAACCCGTAAATGAGGTGGTTCAAGAACCTGAAGGGGAAGGGGAGTTTGTGTGGAAGCCCAAGGGATTAGTAAAGGGCGAGATAACCCGATTTCATTCGTTCGTTGACGCTATCGGTGAAAATTTGACTAATCTATATGTGTTCCTGAATATAACTCGACATGAGCGGTGGTGGAAATCTAAGCTAGATATTACCCGGGGCCAAAGTTTTGGGAGACTATATTAATGGCCAACGTATGGCTTGAAGATGATGTAATTTATATTAAACCCTTAGACTCACAGAGTTTTGTGTCATATGTATTCATGTGTGTTAATTTTATTCTTTGTAGCAATTGGATGAGGCATTGATGCTGCTATCTTTTCGCATGGCGTTCATGCCCATTATGTATCATAATTATTACGTTTGCCATGTTGCTTTCATGCAGACACTCTCGCTGTGGATGTACGAGGATATGGAAACTTTGCCAGAAATTTCTTAGTGATTTTTTTAATGTCAAGTATCCATTCGGAAGTACGAAGACACCGATGAGTGATTTCGAAGGTTTTGCATCGGTTCTAAACATTCCATCGAAGGAAAGTCGATGGGTAGGATGTCATTGGGTAGCCATCAAAGCGGATTTCAAAACCCAATGCATCACGGTATACGACTACCAGAGCAGCATGAAGAAAACGCATATCGATCCGGTGATTGAGAAGGTAAGAAACGATGTCTCCAAGATGCTCATTCTCGGAAGGTTTCCTCCTTTGGCTTCTGGAGAAGATGAATGGAAGTATGAGTATTATGAAGGTCTGAACAAGAATGAAAGCGGGAATGACTGTGGTGTTTTCGCCTACAAATTCGTAGAAGCCTCGTTAATGACAAGGAAGGATACTTTTCACTTAATTTGCGACGATAATGTTACTTCCATGCGTGAGAAGATGGCGGCTGATATATTTAGTAATGGAAAACGTATCCATCCACCCCGAGACTAACTTGATATTTTGGTACATTGTTTTTTTTAATGGAAGATGTAAATACTTGGTACATTGTTATTTTTTAAATACTTGGTACATTGTCGCAGGGGTCAAAGGGTCGCAGAGGTACAAGGGTCGCACGGTCGCACTGGGTCACAGAGCCTCATGACGCTTGCGACCCATGTGGACATTGTGACCCTTCCGGCCATTGCGACCCTTGCGACCCATTTGTCAATTTCGACCCTTTCGACTAGTCTTTTCAATGTCAGACTATTGGATTTTCCAGTGCTAGCTATGCTTTTTATTTTACTAATGCCACTTTCAAGACCATTGCGACACATCTCTATTACCCCTATATTAAAAGGTTCATCAAATTTTCGAAGTCTCACCATAACACCCATTTGAGATGAGAATGAATCGAGAGAATCCCATCTCTCTCCTCTCTTCGTCTAAGTCTCTAATCCTAAATTCTCTGAAAAATCCTTGTTACCTTTGTGACTGTTTTGACCTTCTTCACGAAGGTCAAATGGTGGATGCATGGGATCGTGTTGTCTTTTTGTTACTCAAGGTCTTGATAATCATCGGACTCAGCCTCTGTGCAGATACGCACAAGTACTTACAACGTGGGGGGAGGACTTTGTGTTGTATCTGCACTACATAAGGTCTTGATAATCGGCAGACTTAGACATCAAGCTGTATCTGCGTTACCTAAGGTCATGGTTGGAGGTCAACTTGGAGAAAGCGTTGAGTCACACACAACTCTCTTTACGGGGAAGGGCTCCGATGTGTCTCTAAAGTCGGAAAATTTGACCTTTGTAACCTTTGAGACCTTATGTAACATTTTTCTCCTTTTTTCTTCAACTTTTTTCTTGCCTTTTTTGTAACTATTGTGACCTTTGAGACCTTATGTAACTTTTTTTGTAACTTTTGTGACCTTTGTAACCTTTGTGACCTTATGTAATCAATATTTAAACGTTGAAAATGTCTTATTTTGCATCTATTGTTCGTAAGTTTATAATCCATCCGACTCATGTGACCCAATATAACTCGTTATGCAACCCTCAATCGGATTAAATAAGAATCAAGTTTAAACGGGAACTCATCCGACGCATGCGACCTCATGCGAACACATATGAACCATGTACGACTCATGCGACCTATACGACTCATGTGATTTGTCGTTTTGCTATCACACTTCTGTCTTCCTCCCCATGTGACCCTTCCTCCCCATGTGACCCTTCCTACCCATGTGACTTGTCGTTTCACTGTCAGACTCCTGTCTTCCGACCCATGTGACCCTTCCAACCCATGTCTATAACTTAATGTCTACATCTCTTCTCTTAGTATGCGTATCTAACCCCAATTTCTATGAAAAATCTTTTTTACCTTTGTGACCTATGTGCCGTAGTCACCATTGTCGACCCAGGGCATTGTGTTATCTATGTGTTACTCAAGGTCTTTGTAATCGGCGGACTCAGTCTCTATGCAGTCACTGACGAGTTGCGGGAGTGACTTAGGTGACGGTGTTGGGTCACTCTTGAAATGTGATTGAAAGACGAAGAACATGCCAGGAGATAACTCTGGACTGCAATACCAAACAAGAAGAATGCAGAAGACTGGAAGACGGAGTACGTGGAAATAGAATGCATGCAGAGTCTTTGATTGATGTTGTAAATGTATTGTTTTGATTTAGAATCTTTGATCGACCCATGCGACCCATGCGACCCTCAATTGGAATTAATTAGTTTGACGTTGTAAATGTATTGTTTTGATTGGTTTTTGTCATTTTATCATTATAAACTAGTAAATTCGTCGATTTCACATCTATCGATCCATATATGCGACCAAGCGATTCATGCCATTATCAATATGTCATTATCAATATATTTGAGTTGTATATGTCTAATTTAGAATCAATATAGATAATAATATAAATAATATCGACATTTGAACAAAATGTTAAATGTAATTTTGAAATTTTCTCGAACTCATCCGACGAGTTCTTAAAACGCTACTATCACTTTTGAAACACAGGCATTGGTTATACACAACTCAACTAGGGACACATGGGTCATAATTTGTTTAATCGTTGATTGACATTGTAGATGTATTGTTTTCATCGGTTTGTCATTTTATCATTATAAACCCGTAAATTCGTCGAGTTCGCATCTATTGATCAATATATGCGACCAAGCGACCCATGCGACTCATGAGACCCTCATTTGGAATTAATTAGTTTGACGTTGTAGATGTATTATTTTGATTGATTTTTGTTATTTTATCATTACAAACCCGTAAATTCGTCGATTTCGCATCTATTCATCAATATATGCGACCAAGCGACCCATGCGACCCATGCGACCCTCAATTGGCAGTAATTAGTTTGACATTGTAAATGTATCGTATTGATTGGTTTTTGTCATTTTATCATCATAAACCCTTAAATTCGTCGATTTCGCATCTATTCATCAATATATGCGACCAAGCGACCCATGCGACCCTCATTTGGCACTAATTAGTTTGGCATTGTAAATGTATTGTTTTGATTAGTTTTTGTCATTTTATCATTATAAACATGTTAATTCGTCGATTTCGCATATATGCAAATCATGCCACCCTCAATTTTGATTGGTTTTTGACATTTTAGCATTTTCACCAAAATTCCCGCCGAAATTTTCACCAAAATTTGAAAAAACATATCGAATTCCATCTGAAGGCGATTCGATGTCAGGGTCATGTCTTTTCGTATTCCAGTCGCTTCCTTTTTTCGAATAACGACACACTCTCACTAACACTCATCATCTTCCATCCATTTTTTTCCGAAAATGCAACATTCCCTAATTTCGTCCAAATCATTCTTCCGAGCTTTCTAGAGAACTACCTCGTAATATCCTTCATCTCTCTCATTCGGTATGCTAATGTAGAGAATGTACAGATTTGACTTTTTAGATTTTTGTTACAGGACATTCCGACGAAATTCTTCGATGAGCATATTTACGGGAAAACGAGGGACGAAAACACGGCAACGTTTAAATCGGATGTGTCTAACAAAACATGGGAAGTCAAGTTGGATGGCTCAAGATTCACTAATGGGTGGAAAGATTTCTCCAAGGACCATGATTTTCGTATTCGGGATTTTTTAGTTTGCCATCACGAAGGTGACATGGTTTTTCACGTCACTGGTTTCGAAGATTATATGTGTAATGTACAATATGCATCATCTATATCATCATCATCTGTAGAAGTAGGGTCATCTTCTTCTGGTCAGAGGATTTTCACGGTACCAGTCACGCGTTCAAATCTGGCTGTAGATGCAGTGGTAAGTGAACTCAAACCGATTTAATTGATTCATCAAATCTGGCCATATAGGCATTAGTTTGGCATCGTTGTAAATTTATTCGGTTATCGCAGACACTTCCGATAGAGTTTGTGAGGTCGAGTGGTATTTGCGGTAGACGAAGTAAGATTGATCTGATAATCAATTACGGGCGGATTTGGGAGGCACATCTAAGGCCCGTGAAACGCAGTGGCACTAGCATCACCAGGGGTTGGAAAAGTTTTGTCACGATCATGGACTTGACGTGGGTTGTACCCTCAAAGTCAAACTGCACGCCATTCGTGATGTACCTTGTCTACGGTTTTCCCCTCTATCAAGGCCTACAATCAACATAGATTGAATTCCGTTGTATTTTGATTTCTTTGAACCTTATTTAAACAACAAAATTCATGTTTGTATTTGGGTGTTTTTTTACTATTATTCAATAGAATGTATTATTGTTAGTATCGATGTTTTGTGGATTTACTATTAATGTAACAAGAGTCGCAGAGGGTCCAAGGGTCGCAAGGGACAAAGGGTCGTAGAGGTACTGATCATCTCGTTTTCATACGTATTTCTTGCACGATTTAGGAGACGTTTTTGATACATATGTGATGTTTTACGTATGATTTCGTATCCGTTTTACTTGCTTTCGTGCTTTTCATGTTCTTACAGGTTCTTACGCGTATTTGGATCATTTTGGAGCTAAAGGAGCATGCACGGAGCTAAGGAGCACTTCGGGGATCATCACGGGACAAACGGGACGAGATTGAGCATGGAAAAGCCTCACCCGGTCGGGCACAACCCTTGCACAATCGGGCAAAACCTACGGCCAATTGTGTGGACCATTTAGCACGACTCGGGCAAGCATGCCCGACCACTTTGCCTTGTGCCCGAGCGGGCACACATGCCATGCCTGATCGGGCTTCATTCCAGCCCACACAATCTGCACGAACTGCCCTAGCCGCACCCGAGTGGGTACACTCACTACCCGAGCGGGTCGCGGCCCGAACCAGCTCAAAACTTAAGTTAAATTAACTTAA
>CM071873.1:30631843-30683290 GCA_036759665.1 Gynandropsis gynandra
CCCTTAGACAACTTGATGTTAACAATGCCTTTTTGCAGGGACGTCTAATTGAAGAGCTCTATATGTCTCAACCACCGGGATTTAGGCTCACAATGCGCTCGCGCCGTACTATGATTCTGGTTCGTGGCTTCTTGAGAGTGGGGCTTCGCATCATATCACATCCGATCTTCAAAATCTGGCACTTCATAGTCCATACCGTGGAGGAGAGGATGTGATTGTTGGTGATGGCTGGACCCTACCAATAACTCACACGGGTTCTTTTTCTATGCCTTCTACCACACGTCCTTTATCGTTTACTAATGTGCTTTGTGTGCCATCGATTCATAAAAATCTCGTCTCGGTCAACCAGCTTTGTAATACTAATGGAGTTTCTGTGGAATTCTTTCCACATCTTTTTCAGGTGAAGGATCTCAGCACGGGGGCACCAATCCTAACAGGTAAAAGTAAAGACGGTATCTATGAGTGGCCGCTCAAACCCTCCTCTGCGTCAACCTTTGTTGCTTTCAGTAGTGTCAAGTCCACTTTGTCCGAGTGGCACTCTCGTTTAGGTCATTTATCCCTTCCTATGTTAAAGCATGTCGTGTCTAAGTTTCATTTGCCGTTGTCTCGGAATTCCTCCATTATGTTTTGCAACTCTTGCGCACGTAATAAAAGCCATAAACTTCCTTTTGCTCAATCTACTATCACTTCCTCTATGCCTCTAGAAATACTTTTTTCTGACGTATGGATGTCTCCGCTTGCTTCCATCGATGGCTTCAAATACTATGTCCTTTTTGTTGATCATTTCACTCGTTACTCTTGGTTATACCCACTTAAAGCCAAATCTCAAGTCCTTGACACGTTTATGAAGTTCAAAGCTCTTGTCGAAAACAGATTCAACACTAAAATCAAAACACTTTACACTGATAATGGAGGTGAATACATTTCCCTAGCCTCCTTCCTTTCCTCCCATGGTATCTCTCATTTCACTACCCCACCCCACACACCCGAGCACAACGGCATTTCGGAACGTCGTCACCGACACATAGTCGAAACTGGCATGTCTCTTCTTATGCATGCGTCCCTCCCTCTCTCTTTTTGGTCTTATGCATTCACCACGGCTGTCTATCTGATCAATAGAATGCCAACTCCAACACTTTCCATGTCATCACCTTACATACGTCTCTTTGGGGTTGATCCGAACTATGATAAACTTAGGGTCTTTGGGTGTCTCTGTTATCCTTGGCTTCGTCCTTACTCCTCCCACAAATTATCCCCTCGATCTACTCCATGTGTCTTCCTCGGATACTCTCCCACACAAAGTGCCTATCTATGTCTAGAGCCCGTTACCTCTCGTATCTATGTGTCTAGACACGTTGAGTTTCATGAAAACATCTTCCCTTATGCGGCCTACTCAAAATTCTTCCCGTCCATGTCATCACACCCTTCGTCATCATCCCCCTTGGCTTCGGACCCTACTGTTTCTTTCGTCCCCTCCTCTGTTCCATCGTCCTCGGGTCTGCCCCCCAGCTCGGATTCTTCACCTGCTGTGACTCCTACCGTGGACACTCATGTGGATCGTGATGATGCCGAACCTGTTACAGTTGCAGACACCTCTCAGCCAGTCTCCCTGCTCGATCATGCTGCCGTGACCTCTGTATCCACCTGCTCAAGCACTGATCCTGAAGCTACGGTGCAGCCTACCACAAATCTGCATCCTATGACGACACGGTCCAAGAACAACATCACTAAGCCAAACAAGCTATTCTCCCTCTTGGCCACGGCGTCAGGGGCTGACATTGAACCTACATCAGTTGTCCAAGCATTAAAAGACTCAAACTGGCGCAAGGCTATGACAGAAGAGTTTGATGCGCTTATTCGAAATGGCACATGGACCCTAGTTCCCCCCGAGGCTGCTCCCAACATTGTGGGATGTAAGTGGGTCTTCCGTGTTAAACGAAAGCCTGATGGATCTATTGAACGGTACAAGGCACGTTTGGTTGCTAAAGGATTTCATCAGCGTCCGGGAGTTGACTTTCATGAGACGTTCAGCCCCGTTGTCAAACCGGCAACCATTCGACTTGTCCTAAGCATTGCTGTCACCAAAGGTTGGCCCCTTAGACAACTTGATGTTAACAATGCCTTTTTGCAGGGACGTCTAATTGAAGAGGTCTATATGTCTCAACCACCGGGATTTATTGACAAGGATAATCCAACGCATGTTTGCAAGTTACAAAAGGCTATCTATGGGCTTAAACAAGCACCTCGGGCATGGTATTCTGAACTGCGCAACTTCCTCGTCACACATGGGTTTCGTAACTCTCTTGCCGACCCATCTCTCTTTATTCTTCGAGATCACGAAGTCTCTATCTTCGTTCTCGTCTATGTGGTTGTTGTTGTTGTGACAGGTAGTTGTTCTACGCGAGTTCAAAACTTCATCACGGCATTGGCGATTCGGTTCTCTCTGAAAGATCTTTTATCCTTCTTCTTCTTCCTTGGGGTTGAGGTCTCTCGCTCGGACACAGGCCTAATGCTCACACAACAAAAATACATCAATGATCTCCTAGTCCGGACACACATGCAGGATGCTAAGCCGATACAGACGCCTATGGCTTCAACGTCGCGACTCACAATTCGCTCGGGGACACCTCTGGATGATCCGTCGGAGTATCGGACAATCATTGGCAGTTTGCAATACCTGTCGCTCACTCGCCCGGATGTAAGTTTTGCTGTCAACAAGCTATCTTAGTTCATGCACGCTCCAACGGATCTTCATTGGCAAGCCGCAAAACGTGTTCTTCGTTATCTTAACGGAACGCGTACTGCTGGTGTCTTTCTCTCGGCCTCCAACATGCTCCATTTGCATGCATTTAGTGATGCGGACTGGGCTGGTGATTGTCATGACTTTACTTCTACGGGGGCATATATTGTATATCTTGGACGACATCCGATTTCTTGGTCATCCAAGAAACAAGGTAGTGTCTCTCGATCATCAACTGAAGCTGAGTATCGGTCAGTAGCCAACACGTCCGCGGAACTTCGATGGCTCATGTCCTTGCTATCTGAACTTGGTGTTTCTCCTACGGGTACGCCTACTATCTACTGTGATAACGTCGGGGCCACCTATCTCAGTGCTCATCCAGTGTTTCACTCACGTATGAAACATCTAGCTTTGGATTTTCTTTTCGTTCGGGGTTAAGTTCAAGACGGTTCTCTTCGGGTTTCTCACGTCACCTCCCGCGATCAGCTTGCTGACATTCTGACGAAGCCGCTTCAGGAAAGTTTATATTTTATATTAAGGAAAGTTTATATTTAATATTTAGGAAAGTTTATATTTTATATTAAGGAAAATTTACTTACTTAGGGTTTTCAATTGTCTATAAATAGTCTTGTAAACCCTTCGTTATGGAATAAGAAAATACATTAGCTATCTTTATCAGATTGGCCGCAGTACCACCATCTTCATCTCGCATAACTTGGTAATGTCTCTTTGCATGTTATTTGTATGTTGTATAATTAATAATGATCAATTTGTATGTTGTATAATCAATAATATCGATTTTTTGTTGTTTATATATGTAGTGTAAGATGGAGTCTACAACAAAAAATTCAAATTTGATAACTATTTGTAAGATGGAGTCTGCAATTTGATGATTATTTATGAATGATATTTTGATAACTATTAACTTTTTTATAAAAAAAATTTTTATTATTATTTTTTTTTTAAATTGATTTGGTTACGGATACGGATATTCAAATTTACGAATATCTATATTTACGAATACGAATACGAATAGTAAAATCGAATATTCGACGAATACGAATACGAAGAGTTGGATATTTACGGATATTCGCTATTTACCCACCCCTAATTTAAATGTTTATTTTATTATTTTTATATTTATATTCGTATTTATAGTAGATATTCAAATTTTTATTTGGATATATAGGTAAAATATAAATATTTTGAATATTTTCTTTTATCTTGATGACCCATTTTAGAGACGGGTTCAGTTTGAACCGAGACTTTAGACAATCGGTAGCAAACATCGTACCGAAATTACTTCGGTTATTGTGAATATGTGTGTGTCGGTAGAGAAGAGTTGGCAAGTCTTTCCTATTCATCTCTGATCCAATAAAGAAAATTCCCGTACCCTCCTTCTCCTTCCTTGGGTCTCGGAGACGAGAATCGACCACCGGTAATCAAGCTTTTCGCTTGCAGACATGGCCATGACCATCGAAGGTATCGTCCTTTTGAAAATTTCTTAATCAGATCACTTAGATGCTGAGGATTTTTCGATTATACTTCTGCTGCTTTTATGTTTCGTTTCATGGATTTACCCGTGCAGGATTTTGATTATCTAGTAGAAATTCGGGGTTTTATTCTGGGCTTTATCTAGATCGGCTGACTTTTAGGTTTTCGATTTTATAGGCTAGGGTTTCGTTCGGCTGCTTTGTCTATCTCAGATGACTTAGCACCCCTTTTGTAGATTTTAAATAAATATTCTCCAATTTGGAGGCATTACAAAAAGATCCGTTACATATGGAATTTTCGTTTGTGATTTGGTTTATAGCTTCAAGGGTAGCTCAGATTTTCACCTTTTTGAATAATTGATACCACTTCAGTTCCATCGAACTAAAGATCATATGTCGGATTATCAACTGTGTTGTGCAAATTGTTCATTTACTGGTAATAATCTCACTGTTTGTTTGTTATTTTTTGTTTGGCTCAAATTTGTTCTGGGATGCTCGAATCGTTGTTCCTTGGTGCAGTGTAAGTTGGAAACTGAAACTACTTGTTTTATCACTTTGTTGTTTATCGAGAATTCCCTTGATCTTACAGTTTATATATATTTGTACACACAGGCTTGCGGGGCTTGCTTTCATGTTTTCATCGAGTATCCTCCTACAGATCCTGGTGTGTTTAGAATCACAGTCTTGATGATATCACCATGTTGATCAAATGTGCTTGAACTTTAGCTTTCTGCTTCCCTGAAAACAAATTATGTCTTACTAACACCATCAGTATAATTGCTTTTCTTTAAAAAAATTGCCGTTCCTCAACATTTCGCCAACTGATTACTATGATTTTGTTTTTGCCCTACTGCGTATGCCTACGAGATCTATAGTTATCTGAGTTCTGTTTACAAGTGGTAGTGGCGTTTTACTTTTGGGACGGAAAATCTTTTCAAAGTTTGAGCTTCTCTTTCTTTTATGATGTCAAGGTGACAATTAAGAGTATCTTAACTTGTTTTGTCTTAGTATAAGTTAAGAAAGCAAGTATATGTTATACTTGTTTGACGAGTTTCGCTAATAGAATCTTTTCGCATGGGGGCGTGTTTAGGCTTCAAACAGAAGTTTCTTTCTTATGGTGATACTTCATATTTTGCGCAACAATGTAAAGATTTTGGATGAGTTAATTAGCAATAGGGCATGTCTGTTGGCAGGCTTGTGCAATTTACGGTAATTGGTGGCCAATGCTATCGGCACTCATGTTTGTGCTTGTGCCCATGCCTTGTTTATTCTTTGGAGGTGGCTCGACCCAATTCCTGATTAGCCGAGATGGTGGAGGGTAAGCACCTATAGCTTTCATTATCTGTAACTTCTGGTCTCAGGATCTCTTTGAATCACTGAAGGCCTATTATAAAATGCTCCGAAGCCTTGATGGATATATTTTTGCTTTTAACACTGTAGTTGGATAGATGCGGCCAAGTTCTTGACGGGAGCCTCAGCTGTGGGAAGCATCGCCATTCCAATCATCTTAAGACATGCACATATGATCGAAACTGGTGCAATGCTCATAGAATTCACGTCGTTCTTCATATTTGTTTGTACCGTCCTGTGTTTTCATCGTGCTAGCCTTGACGATGACTGGTGACTGAATGTAAGTAAGGTTAATGGTATGGAGAAAGTAAAGTCACGTTTGTAATGCTTTCTCACTCAGTGTAATGTAAAGATCTAGTTCGTCGCCATTCCCAGCTTTGATACTTAGCGCTTGAGTTTGTGTTTGCGTCTGCGTTTGCATGCATTCCTAATAACACAATATGCATGGTTAATTGTAAGGCCTATATGCCAACAAATTGCTTCATTATATCCAATAACAATTAGCCTAGACAACTCTTATTATCGTCGACCGTATTGGCTTTACATCATTCTAAATTCATAAAGTTGAAAGATGTAGGAGCGTTAACAAGTATAATCTATTATATTTACTTATGCAATAACTAAGTATTTATACAGTAAAAAAAAGTTGAATAAGTTTTATCAAATCGTTTTTATTGTTTTTTTTTTCTTATTCTATTTGTTCGATAACAAGGTTAGAATTGTTATACAATATTTGTGTTAATTAAGTATTGTCGCCTAAACCAAATTATGTTCGTAATAAATCAACTATATGGTTCAAAATGTTAGAGTTGATAAATAAATAGGACAAAGGTCATAATGTTATTCCAATTAACTATTTGTCTTATTATTTTCATCTCAATTTATAGTTTTCATTATATTCACCTTAAAATATCAATGTTCGAACAATTTTCTCTTGTGTTAAAAATCCGTTAAATTTTCTTTTAATTTTTTAATACAGTTGATTTTCTTCGAAGATTTGACATTCAGATTATTCTTTCTCAAAGAATATACACTAAACCTATTTTTTCAAATTTATCAATTAATTTTATATTATAAATATAGTACCTAATCCCTTAAATTTATAAATTTATCTTATCTTCCTCTAAACTTTGTAAATATAGCCTATTACTCCCTAAAATTTATTTATTTTCTTTTAAAGTTTATAAACTCCAAGTATTTTCTCCTTAATTTGTGTATTTAAATTTTTTTATTATTTTCTTTCTAAAATTTATAAATGTAACATATTTATCCTTAATAGTAACATATTTCAAAAAGTTAGTTATTATTTTCACATTTTAATGATTGGTAAAAAATAAGATTGAAATAAAAAGATTTTAAATAATAAAAGATCTTGAACATCCGGGGAACTTCATAAATACCCTATTCCGATTCCTGAAAAAAAAAAGTTTCGACTTCAAATCTACCCTTAAAATATTGATAATCCCACAAAAACAGCGATACTAACAATAACACTAACAATTGAATAATAGTAAATCCACAAGAGCAAATGAATACTAACAATAACACTAACAATTAAATAATAGTAAATCCACAATATCAAATGAAATTCAAGTTAAAAAGGAAGTTCAAAGAAATCAAAATACAATTCAAATCAAAATATGTTGTTTACAAATTGAAGCACATGTTCTCCTCCAATGGAGAACTTTTCTACTATGAGGGAACAACCCACGTTCAGTCCATTTTCTTAACAAAAATGTCTCCACCCCCCTCTGATGCAAGCGCCACCAAGACTCACGGGCCTTAAAGATGCTAGCCAAAAATCGAACCTTCTGCAATCGAACATTCCGTTGTCTAGGTACATCATTATCTGACATCGTCTATGGCAAAGACCGTTCTCCCTCGCAAACCCTATCGGAAGTCTCTACGACATCACCAAGTTACATCAGTATAAATGAATAAAAGTCGAATAAATAACCAAATTATATATGATGAATCGGTTTGAGGTCACTTACCAATGAATCTAGGGCCAAATTTGAACGCGTGACTGGTACAATGAAAACCCTCTCATCAGGAGTGGTCCTGGTGACGTTAAAGACCATGTCACCTTCGTGACGAAAAGTACAACATCCCCAATACGAATGTTTTGGTCGTTGTAGAAATCTGTCCATCCAACCGTGAATTTAGAGCCATCCAACTTGACTTCTCATGTTATGTTAGACGCATTCAATTTAAGTGTTGTCGTGTTGTTGTCCCTTGTATTCCTGTAAATATACTCATCGAAGAAGATCTTCGGAATGTCCTGTAACAAAAAAAAGGAAAAACAAAGTCAAATATGTACATTCTCTACATGTAACATACCGACAGAGTGTTTTAAAGAAGATTACAAGGTAGTACAAATGCTGCACAAGAATCTCTCGGAAGAAATGAGGGAAATATGGCATTTTCGGAAAAAATGGATGGAAGATGATGAGAGGAAAAAATGGATTGAAAAAAGGAAACGCTTGGAATTCGAAAAGACATGACATCAAATCATCGTTAGTTGGAATTCGAAAAGACATGACCACACGGTCACATGGGTCGCAGTGGTAAAAGGGTCGCAAGGGTAAAAGGGTCGAACGGGTAAAAGGGTCGAACGAGTAAAAGGGTCGCAGGGTCAAGGGTCAAACGGGTAAAAGGTTCGCAAGGGACAAATGGTGCGACCCTTTTACCTTTACGACCATTGGACCCCTGCGACCCTTTACGGTTTTATTATTAAAAAAATTATTTACAAAAAATATGAATAATTTTTTAAAAAATAACAATGTACAAAGTTAAATTATTCATTCCTAAAAAATAAAAATATTTACAAATAATATGAATAAACTGTTAAAAAAAGAACAATGTACCAAATTACATCTTCCATAATCAAAGAGTAAACATTCTTTTAGACCCTTGGACAGTGCGATCCTTGTCCCCCTCCGACCCTTGGACCCCTTCGACCCTTGGACCCATGCGACCTTGGACCTCTGTGACCACTTGGACCTATGCGACCCTTGTCTCCCTTCGACTCTTGTACCTCTGCGACCCTTTGTCCCCTACGACCCTTAGACCCTTTGCGACTCTTGTTACAATAATAGTAAATCCACAATAACATCAATACTAAGAATAATAAATTCTATTAAATAATAGTACAAAAACCAACCAAATACAAACATGAATTTCAAGTTCAAAGGAATGTTGTTAATCAAATGAGGGTTCAAAGCAATAAAAATACAATGGAATTCAAACTATGTAGTTTGTAGGCCCTGATAGAGGGGAAAACCGTAGACAAGGTACATCACGAACGGCGTGTAGTTCGACTTTGAGGGTACAACCCACGTTAAGTCCATGATCGTGACAAAACTTTGTGCAACCCCTTGTGATGCTAGCGCCACCGCGTTTCACGGGCCTTAGATGTGCCTCCCAAATCCGTCTGTAATTGATTATCAGATCAATCTTACTTCGTCTACCGCACAGACCAGTCGACCTCGCAAACTCTATCGAAAGTGTCTGGGATAACCGAATAAATTTACAACAACGCCAAAATAATGCATATACGGCCAGATTTGATGAATCGAATAAATCGGTTTGAGTTCACTTACCACTGCATCTACAGCCAGATTTGAACGCGTGACTGGTACTGCGAAAATCCTCTAACCAGAAGAAGATGACCCTGCTTCTACGGATGATGATGCATATTGTAGATTACACATATCATCTCGAAACCAGTGACGTGAAAAACCATGTCACCTTCGTGATGGAAAACTAAAAAATCCCGAATACGAAAATCATGGTCCTTGGATAAATCTTTCCATCCATCCGTGAATCTTGAGCCATCCAACTTGACTTCCCATGTTTTGTGAGACACATCCAATTTAAGCGTTGCCGTGTTGTCGTCCCTCGTTTTCCCGTAAACATGCTCATTGAAGAATTTCATCGGAATGTCCTGAAACAAAAATCGAAAAAATTCAAATCTGTACATTCTCTACATTAACATACGAATGAAAGAGATGAAGGATATTACGAGGTAGTTCTCCAGAAAGCTCAGAAGAATGATTTGGACGAAAGTAGGGAAATGTTGCATTTTCGGGAAAAAATGGATGGAAGATGATGGGAGTTAGAGAGAGTGTATCGTTATTCGAAAAAGGATGGGTGGAATATCATGAAAGTTAGAGAGAGACTGTGTCGTTATTCGAAAAAAGGAAACGACTGGAATACGAAAAGACATGATCCTGACATCGAATCGGCGTCAGATGAAATTCAATACTTTTTTCAAAATTTGGTGAAAATTTTGCCGGAAATTTTGGTGAAAATGATAAAATGTCAAAGATCAATCAAAATTGAGGGTGGCATGGGTCGCATGGGTCGCATATATGCGAAATCGACGAATTTTACATGTTTATAATGATAAAATACAAAAACCCAATCAAAACAATACATTTAAAACGTCAAACTAATTAATGCTAAATTAGGGTCGCATATATTGATGAATAGATGCGAAATCGACGAATTTACGGGTTTATGATGATAAAATGACAAAAATCAATCAAAACAATACATTTACAACGTCAAACTAATAATGCTAATTGAGGGTCGCATGGGTCGCATGGGTCGCTTGGTCGCATATATTGATGAATAGATGCAAAATCGATGAATTTACGGGTTTGTAATGATAAAATGACAAAAACCAATCAAAACAATACATCTACAACGTCCCTTGGACCTCTGCGACCACTTGGACCTCTGCGACCCTTGTCTTCCTTCGACCCTTGTACCTCTGCGACCCTTTTTCCCCTGCAACCCTTAGACCCTCTACGACTCTTGTTACAATAATAGTGAATCCACAAAAACATCGATACTAACAATAATACATTATATTGAATAATAGTAAAAAACCAACCAAATACAAGCATGACTTTAAAGTTCAAAGGAATGTTGTTGTTCAAATGAGGTTTAAAGCAATCAAAATACAACGGAATTCAAACTATGTTGTTTGTAGGCCCTGATAGAGGGGAAAACCGTAGACAAGGTAAATCACGAACGGCATGTAGTTCGACTTTGAGGGTACAACCCACATTAAGTCCATGCTCGTGACAAAACTTTGTCCAACCCCTGGTAATGCTAGCGCCACCGCGTTTTGACGGGCCTTAGATGTGCCTCCCAAATCCGTCCGTAATTGATTATCAGATCAATCTTACTTCGTCTACCGCAAAGACCAATCGACCTCGCAAATTCTATCGAAAGTGACTGCGATAACCGAATAAATTTACAACGACGTTAAAATAATGCATATATGGACATATTTGATGAATCGAATAAATTGTTTTGAGTTCACTTACCACTGCATCTACGGTCAGATTTGAACGTGTAACTGGTACTGCGAAAATTCTCTAACCAAAAGAATATGTCTCTGCTTCTACGAATGATGACGATATAGATGATGCATATTGTAGATTACATATATCATCTCCGAAACCAGTGACGTGAAAAACCATGTCACCTTTGTGACGGAAAACTTAAAAATCCCGAATACGAAAATCATGGTCCTTGGAGAAATCTTTCCATCCATCAGTGAATCTTGAGCCATCTAATTTGACTTCCCATGTTTTGTTAGACACGTCTGATTTAAGCGTTGTCGTGTTGTCGTCCCTCATTTTCCCGTAAATATGCTCATTGAAGAATTTCGTCGGAATGTCCTGTAACAAAAATCGAAAAAATTCAAATCTGTACATTCTCTACATTAACATACCGAATGAGTTAGATGAAGGATATTACAAGTTAGTTCTTTAGGAAGCTCGGAAGAATGATTTGGATGAAAGTAGGGAAATGTTGCATTTTCGGCAAAAATTGGATGGAAGATGATGAGAGTTAGAGAGAGTGTGTCGTTATTCAAAAAAGGATGGGTGGAAGATCATGAAAGTTAGAGAGAGAGAGAGTGTGTTGTTATTCGAAAAAAGGAAACGACTGGAATACGAAAGACAAGGCCCTGATATCGAATCGGCGTCGGATGGAATTCGATATGGTTTTTCAAATTTTGGTGAAAAAGTTCGGCGGAAATTTGGTGAAAATGATAAAATGTCAAAGATCAATCAAAATTGAGGGTCGCATGGGTCGCATGGTGGGTCGCATATATGCGAAATCGACGAATTTACATGTTTATAATGATAAAACGACAAAAATCAATCAAAACAATACATTTACAAAGTCGAACTAATTAATGATAAATGAGGATCGCATGGGTCGCTTGGTCGCATGTATTGATGAATAGATGCGAAATCGACAAATTTACGGGTTTATGATGATAAAATGACAAAAACCAATCAAAAAAATACATTTACAGCGTCAAACTAATTAATGCCAATTGAGGGTCGCATGGGTCGCTTGGTCGCATATATTGATGAATAGATGCGAAATCGATGAATTTACGGGTTTGTAATGATAAAATGGCAAAAACCAACCAAAACAATACATCTACAACGTCCCTTGGACCTCTACGACCACTTGGACCTCTACGACCCTTGTCTCCCTTTGACCCTTATAGCTTTGCGACCCTTTGTCCCCTGCGACCCTTAGAACCTCTGCGACTCTTGTTACAATAATAGTAAATCCACAAAAACATCGATACTAACAATAATACATTCTATTGAATAATAATAAAAAAACCAACCAAATACAAACATGAATTTCAAGTTCAAAGGAATGTTGTTGTTCAAATGAGGTTCAAAGGAACCAAAATACAATGGAATTCAAACTATGTTGCTTGTAGCCCCTAAATGAGGGGAAAACCATAGACAAGGTACATCACGAACGGCGTGCAGTTCGACTTTGAGGGTAAAACCCACGTTAAGTCCATGATTGTGAAAAAACTTTGTCCAACCCCTGGTGATGCTAGCGTCACCGTATTTCACGGGCTTTAGATGTGCCTCCCAAATCCGTCTGTAATTGATTATCAGATCAATCTTACTTCGTCTGCTGCAAAGACCAATCGACCTTGCAAACTCTATCGAAAGTGTCTATGATAACTGAATAAATTTACAACGATGCCAAAATAATGCATATACGGCCAGAGTTTGATGAATCGAATAAATCGGTTTGAGGTCACTTACCACTGCATCTACGGCCAGATTTGAACGTGTGACTGTACTGCGAAAATCCTCTGATCAGAAGAAGATGTCCCTGATTCTGCGGATGATGATCATATAGATGATGCATATTATAGATTACATATATCATCTTCGAAACCAGTGACGTGGAAAACCCATGTCATCTTCGTGATGGAAAACTAAAAATACCCGAATAAGAAAATCATGGTCCTTGGAGAAATCTTTCCATCAATAAGTGAATCTTGAACCATCCAACTTGACTTCCCATGTTTTGTTAGGCACATCCAATTTAAGTGTTACCGTGTTGTCATCCCTCGTTTTCCCGTAAATATGCTCATTGAAGAATTTCGTCGGAATGTCCTGTAACAAAAATCGAAAAAAGTCAAATCTGTACATTCTCTACATTAACATACCGAATGAGAGAGATGAAGGATATTACGAGGTAGTTCTCCAGAAAGCTTGGAAGAATGATTTGGACGAAAGTTGGAAAATGTTGCATTTTCGGCAAAAATGGATGGAAGATGATGAGAGTTAGAGAGAGTGTGTCGTTATTCGAAAAAGGATGGGTGGAAGATCATGAAAGTTAGAGAGAGAGTGTGTCGTTATTAAAAAAAGGAAACGACTGGAATACGAAAAGACATGACCCTGACATCGAATCGGAGTCAGATGGAATTCAATATGTTTTTTCAAATTTTGGTAAAAACGTTCGGCGGGAATTTTGGTGAAAATGATAAAATGTCAAAGATCAATCAAAACTGAGGGTGGCATGGGTCGCATGGGTCGCATATATACGAAATCGACGAATTTACATGTTTATAAAGATAAAATGACAAAAACCAATCAAAACAATACATTTACAACGTCAAACTAATTAATACTAAATGAGGGTCGCATGGGTCGCTTGGTCGCATATATTGATGAATAGATGCGAAATCGACGAATTTACGGGTTTATGATGATAAAATGACAAAAATCAATCAAAACAATATATTTACAACGTCAAACTAATTAATGCCAATTGAGGGTCGCATTGGTCACTTGGTCGCATATATTGATGAATAGATGTGAAATCGATGAATTTACGGGTTTGTAATGATAAAATGACAAAAGCCAATTAAAACAATACATCTACAACGTCCCTTGGACCTCTGCGACCCTTGTCTCCCTTCGACCCTTGTACCTCTGCGACCCTTTGTCCCCTACGACCCTTAGACCCTCTGCGACTCTTGTTACAATAATAGTAAATCCACAAAAACATCGATACTAACAATAATACATTCTTTTGAATAATAGTAGAAAAACCAACCAAATAAAAACATGAATTTCAAGTTCAAAGGAATGTTGTTGTTCAAATGAGGTTCAAAGCAATCAAAATACAACGGAATTCAAACTATGTTGTTTGTAGGCCCTGATAGAGGGGAAAACCGTAGACAAGGTACATCATGAACGACGTGTAGTCGACTTTGAGGGTACAACCCATGTTAAGTCCATGATCATGACAAAACTTTGTCCAACCCCTGGTGATGCTAGCGCCACCGCGTTTCACGGGCCTTAGATGTGCCTCCCAAATCCGTCTGTAATTGATTATCAGATCAATCTTACTTCGGCTACCGCAAAGACCAGTCGACCTCGCAAACTCTATCGGAAGTGTCTGCGATAACCGAATAAATTTACAATGATGCCAAAATAATGCATATACGGCCAGATTTGATGAATCGAATAAAACGGTTTGAGTTCACTTACCACTGCATCTACGGCCAAATTTGAACGCGTGACTGGTACTACGAAAATCCTCTGACCAGAAGAAGATGTCCCTGCTTCTACGGATGATGATGACATAGGTGATGCATATTGTAGATTACACATATCATCTCCGAAACTAGTGACGTGAAAAACCATCTCACATTCGTGACTGAAAACTAAAAAAACCCGAATACGAAAAATCATGGTCCTTGGAGAAATCTTTCCATCCATCAGTGAATCTTAATCCATCCAACTTGACTTCCCATGTTTTGTTAAACACATCCGATTTATGCGTTGTCATGTTGTCGTCCCTCGTTTTCTCGTAAATATGCTCATTGAAGAATTTCGTCGGAATGTCTTGTAACAAAAATCGAAAAAAGTCAAATCTGTACATTCTCTACATTAACATATTGAATGAGAGAGATGAAGGATATTACGAGGTAGTTCTCCAGAAAGCGCGGAAGAATTATTTGGACGAATGTAGGAAATGTTGTATTTTCGGCAAAAAATGGATTGTAGATGATGAGAGTTAGAGAGAGTGTGTCATTATTCGAAAAAGGATGAGTGGAAGATCATGAAAGTTAGAGAGAGAGGGTGTCATTATTCGAAAAAAGGAAACTGCTGGAATACGAAAACACATGACCCTGACATCGAATCGGCGTCAGATGGAATTCGATATGTTTTTTCAAATTTCGGTGAAAAGTTCGGCAGGAATTTTGGTGAAAATGATAAAATGTCAAAGATCAATCAAAATTGAGGGTGGCATGGGTCGCATATATGTGAAATTGATGAATTTACATGTTTATAATGATAAAATGACAAAAACCAATCAAAACACTACATTTACAACGTCAAACTAATTAATTCTAAATGAGGGTCGCATGGGTCGCTTGGTCGCATATATTGATGAATAGATGCGAAATCGACGAATTTACGGGTTTGTAATGATAAAATGACAAAAACCAATCAAAACAATACATTTACAATGTCAAACTAATTAATGCTAATTGAGGGTTGCATGGGTCGCTTTGTCGCATATATTGATGAATAGATATGAAATCGATGAATATACGGGTTTGTAATGATAAAATGACAAAAACCAATCAAAACAATACATCTACAACATCAAACTAATTAATGCAAAATGAAGGTCGCATGGGTCGCTTGGTCGCATATATTGATCAATAGATGCGAACTCGACAAATTTACGGGTTTATAATGATAAAATGACAAAAACCAATCAAAACAATACATCTACAACGTCAATCAACGGTTAAAACAGATGATGACCCATGTGTCCCTAGTTAAATTTTGTATAACCAATGCATGTGTTTCAAAAGTGATAGTAGTGTTTTAAGAACTCGTCCGATGAGTTTGAGAAAATTTCAAAAAATACATTTAACATTTTGTTCAAATTTCGATATTATTTAAATTATTATCTATATTGATTCTATATTAGACATATATAACTCAAATATATTGATAATGGCATGGGTCGCTTGGTCGCATATATGGATCAATAGATGCGAACTCGACGAATTTACTAGTTTATAATGATAAAATGACAAAAACCAATCAAAATAATACATTTACAACGTTAAACTAATTAATGTCAATCGAGATTCGCATGGTCTCAAGGGTCGATCAAAGATTCTAAATCAAAATAATACATTTACAACGTCAATCAAAGACTATGCAAGCATTCTATTTCCACGTACTATGTCTTCCAGTCTTCTGCATTCTTCTTGTTTGGTATTGTAGTCCAGAGTTATCTTTTACCATGTTACTTCGTCTTCCAGTCACATTTCAAGAGTTACCCAACACCGTCACCTAAGTCACCCCCGCAACTCGTTAGTGACTGCATAGAGACAGAGTCTGCCGATTACCAAGACCTTGAGTAACACATAGACGACACGATACCCTGGGTCGACAATGGTGACTGCGGCACGCAGGTCACAAAGGTAAAAAAAAGATTTTCATAGAAATTGGGGTTATATACGCATACTAAGAGAAGAGACGTAGACATTGATTTATTGACATGGGTTGGAAGGGTGACATGGGTCGTAAGGGTCAAATGGGTCGGAAGACAGAAGTCTGACAGCAAAATGACAAGTCAATGGGTAGGAAGGGTCACATGGGTCAGAAGAGTCACATGGGTCGGAAGACAGGAGTCTGATAGCAAAACGACAAGTCACATGAGTCATATAGGTCGCATGAGTCGTACATGGGTCATATATGGTCGCATGAGGTCACATACGTCGGATGGGTTCCCGTTTAAACTTGATTCTAAATTTAATCCGATTGAGGGTCGCATAACGGGTCATATTGGATCGCATGAGTCGGATGGGTCATAACCTTACGAACAAAAGATGCAAAATAAGACTTTTTCAACGTTTAAATATTGATTACATAAGGTCAAAAAGGTTACAGAGGTCACAAAAGTTACAAATAAAGTTACATAAGGTTACATAGGGTCACAACGGTTACAAAAAAGGCAAGAAAAAAGTTGAAGAAAAAGGAAAAAAAGGTTACATAAGGTCACAAAGGTCAAATTTTCCGACTTTAGAGACACATCGGAGCCCTCCCTCGTAAAGAGAGTTGTGTGTGACTCAACGCCTTCTCCAAGTTGACCTCCAACCGTGACCTTAGGTAATGCGGATACAGTTTGATGTCTGAGTCTGCCGATTACCAAGACCTTATGTAGTGCAGATACAACACAAATTCCTACATCCACGTTGTAAGTACTTGTGTGTATATGCATAGAGATCGAATCCGACGATTACTAAGATCTTGAGTAACAAATAGACAACACGATGCCATGCATCCACCATGTGACATTTGTGACTAAGGTCAAAACGGTCACAAAGGTAACAAGGATTTTTCAGCGAATTTAGGGTTAGAGACTTAGACGAAGAGAGGAGAAAGATGGGATTCTCCCGATTCATTCTCATCTCAAATGGGTATTATTGTGAGACCTAGAAAATTTGATGAACCTTTTAATATAGGGGTAACAGAGACGTGTCGCAATGGTCTTGAATGTGGTATTTGTAAAATAAAAGCATAGCTAGTACTGGAAAAGCCAATAGTCTGACATTGAAAATACTAGTCGAAAGGGTCGAAATGGACAAATGGGTTGCAAGGGTCGCAATGGTCGCAATGGCCGGAAGGGTCATAAGGGTTGCATGAGACTCTGTGACCCAGTGCGACCGTGCGACCCTTGTACCTCTGCGACCCTTTGACCCCTGCGACAATGTACCAACTATTTACATCTTCCATTCCAAAAAAAAAAACAATGTACCAAAATATCAAGTTAGTCTCAGGGTGGATGGATACATTTTCCATTACTAAATATATCAGCCATCATCTTCTCACGCATGGAAGTAATATTGTCGTCGCAAATTAAGTAAAAAGTATCCCTCCTTCTCATTAACGAGGCTTCTATTAATTTTTAGGCAAAAACACCACAGTCATTCCCGCATTTTTTCTGTGATAGTCCTTCATAATACTCATACTTCCATTCATCTTTTCCACAAGCCAAAGAAGGAAACCCTCCGAGAATGAGCATCTTGAGGACAACGTTTCTTACCTTCTCAATCACCGGATCAATATGCATTTTCTTCATGGTGCTTTGGCAGTCGTATATCGTGATGCATCGGGTTTTGAAATCCGCTTTGATGGCTACCCAATGATATCCTGCCCATCGACTTTTCTTCGATGGAATGTTTAGAACCGAGGCAAAACCTTCGAAATCACTCATTGGTGTCTTCGTACTTCTGAATGGATACTTGGCATTCAAAAAATCACTAAGAATTTCCGGTAAAGTATCCATATCCTCGTACATCCACGACGAGAGCGTCTGCATGAAAGCAATAGGACAAACGTAATAATTCTGATACACAGCGGGCATGAAATGTCGAGCGAAAAGTAAGCACCATCAACGCCTCATCCAATTGCTGCAAAGAAAAAAATTAACACACATGAATACATATGACACAAAACTCTGTGAGACTAAGGGTTTAAAAAACTTACATCATCTTCAAGCCATACGTTGGGCATTAATATAGTCTCCCAAAACTTTGGCCCCCGGGGAATATCTAGCTTAGATTTCCACCACCACTCATGTCGAGGTGTATTCAGGAACACATATAGATTAGTTAACTTTTCACCGGTAGCATCAACGAACGAAAGAAATCGGGTTATCTCGCCCTTTACTAATCCCTTGGGCTTCCACACAAACTCCATTCCCCTTTAGGTTCTTGAACCACCTTCTTTACGGGTCCTTGAACTACATTTTCTGCAAGTTATCCATCAACATCTTTCCCTCGCCCTCTCCCTCGCACTGTTCTTGCTCTTTTCGCCGGCGGAGGTTCAACATATGGTGCAGACTCCTTCGATAAAGGTCTAGCACCTGCATAAAATTTACTTCATTAAACATATGGCGACCTATGCGACCATGCGACCTATGCGACTAATACGACCTTTTGTGACCTATGCGACCCATGTGACCAATGCAACCTCTGTGACTCAAATGACCGTACTTACTTGGTGGTACTTTGACAATAGCGGCGACCTCTTGGAGAGGATCCACTGCTAGAGTATCCTTGGCAGGAACCTCGTCGTTGACGTCATCGACAGGACCCACTAAAGTATCTTTAGTGTGGACCTCTTCGACAGGACCTAGTGGGGCATCTGCATAAAATTACTTCATTCATTAGACTCATCGTTCGTTTCATTGATTATGTAACACATGCGACCCATGCGACTTTAGCGACCTAGTGACCCATGGGACATATGAAACCCATGCGACCCATGCGACTCTAGCGACCCTGCGACTTATGCGACCCTACGACTTATATGTCCCTGCGACTGATCTGACTCTTGCGACCCATGCCGACTCTCGATGGAAATTGACTCTCAAATGACCTTTTTCACTAATATTACTTACTTGGTGGAACTTCATCAGGAGCAATGTTTGCCAAATTCTCTTATGAGCCATCTCTAGAGTCAATCGGCTCTTCGCTTGGCTCTTTTCTTGACACTGGATTTGGACGTCGAAGGAATTCAAAATCATAATCACTAACAGTGCCGGAAGATTGGTTTCCGGTGCTCGCAATTTTCTCGGCAACCTTTGATTTTGGATTAGGCAAATGAATCCCGACATCCCTTAGAAGGTCTCTTACGGTGTTGATGATTCTTTTCTCCGACTTCCGTATTTCCTCTATTAATTTCTGCTCCAGTGTCACCAAGAGCTACTTTTCGTGTCAGCAGTTCTTGCTTATGGATATCCTCCCAACAAATACCCTTCGGATTTCTACGAAGATGTTCTATCCATATCTTAACTTCGGATTTCCCTTGTCACCCTTATGTAATTGTTACCTTAGAATCTTTGATTTGCCGTATCACATCTACATACTTCGGGCTAAAACTGGATTTAACCATCTTCTTGCACATTCTTGGACATGATGGATGCGCATCCACAACCTCCACATACCATCCCTTTCCGCCCAAACTAAGGATGGTTTCGAATGGACGTAACTGAAACATTAAAACAAAATGATAAGAATGCAAAAAGTACGAAAGCATTCAAGTTATTCGAATAATATATACAACTTACCATTAGTGGGATCATGAAACCGCCACAATACCATTTTGGTTTCGGTGATTCCCCGCTAACATACTTGCAGCAAGTATCCACAATCTTCTCGAATGTGTAACGCCCCCATGAAAAGCCTTCACAAAATTCCAAGTCATCAACCATGTCAATGAGATCATGGCTGAGAGAGTTTTCTGCTGAAGGCTTGTGAGCCATAACTTGCGCCAACAACATTAAAGTTGTCAACCTCTTCCGGTCGTCGGACTCCTTCGCCTTCACAAGCTTTTCACTGACTTGTGTGGGGGTCACCTTCCCACGGCCGAAATTCTTTAGCCTGAATGTATCACCCCTTTTAGACTCCCATCCTTTGGGATATGGTCTGCATTTCAATCCGGAAATTAGTGTGTGCTCCACTATAGAGTACCGGATGGGAATGTCATTTAAGACGAACCACAACTCATTCTTGTCCCGTATAATCACGGAGTGATTTAGTAGGATAGATATTTGAACCTTCATCAATGTGGAGTCACATTGGAAATGGAATAAATGCCTAAATTGTGACTCCTTCTCGAAATAATGCAACTCGTATTCATCTAAGATTCCTCACACCGTCGTTATTGTCTCATGAGGATAACACTTGGTGGTGATCTTTGGCAATCTGTCTTGAATTCATACACAAACTTCGGCTTTGGCGTCACCTGCAAAATGACCAATTAAGAATATATTATACTTCTACCGACTTAAGCGACCCATGCGACTCAACCGACCCGTACAACCCATGCGACTCAATCGACCCTCAGACACTCTGCAACACTCAACCGACTCATTAAGACTTAAGCGACCCATGCGACTCAATTGACCCATGCAACTCAAGCGATCCATGGGGCATAATATCAACGACCCACGGCGCATAATATCAAGCGACCTATACGACTCAAACGATCTTTGCGACTCAAACGACCCTTGCGACTCAATGATATAAACGACCCTTGCGACTCAATGACATAAGCGACCTATGCGACGCAAACGACCCTTGGCTGCCTACGACGCTCAAACGACCATCGCGACCCAACCCACTCACTGAGACAACCGACTCACTCAGTTGAAGATGGTCATGCAATTCCTATGACCCTTGCGACTCAACCGACTCACTGACACTCACACCCATTTCAAATCAATAAACCATTTAATGACTTGACAGCTTGCAAAACCCTAGAAATCGATCTACTTAAACTTATTGACGCCATTGAAGATTGACTCGTGCCCTCTTCTTCACTGATGCTGTTAATTCTAGCCATTTTCCTTCTTGTCAACTTCAAATCGATCCCTCTCAAGTTCGAAATCACTTATTCTTTCTTTCTCTAAACTTTGAAATAGGTTTCACGTCGAAAAATTGTTCGGTTTTCTAGCTTTTGACATGGTTTGACAGTTTTTCACGTCAAAAAACTGCAGAACGTGGGTTTTTTCACGTTCGAAAATTAAGGAAAAATTTGTCTTTTCTTCAGTTTTTTCCTGATTTAATAATTATTTTAGGGAGGGGGTATTTTTGAAACGGTTTAGCCTTATGAGGGTATATCTGATATTCCGTCTGAACATCCACCGTTTTATTGTCTTTTTCGAGATTTTTGTCGAAATTTTTTGCACATGCGGATGAATCTCTGAAGAATCTTTGATTTTACGATAAATTTTTGAATTTTTTTTCTTGATTTGAAAATCGATTTTTTTAATGGTATTTCTGATTTAATTGGAGATACTAAATGCAACGGGTGATTTCTAGATGAATTTGAGATTCCATACATATCATTTGATCAATTTGAATCTGAATTTATATTTTATGAAAATATAAATCCTTGATGTCTCCGAAGGAGTCGAAGAAGATCCACGATGAATCTTAAAACCATTAATCTAAATGAACAACTAATGATAATTATATTGCACAAATATAACCATAATAAACAAACTAAATAGTACATATATCTTCTTTTGAAACCAATTCAATAACCAAAATTCAATATGCATGTTTCTTTTTTATAATTTTAGAGACAATTTAGGAATTTTACGTGCTAAAATCATAAATAAGATAGGCATTTGAGGATATTCGATATTGGATATGCATATATTCATCAAAGATAGTATTAAAACCGTAAAATTCAGGTAATAAATTGATTTGTAAGAATGAAATAATTTCACTCTCAGTATACGAACAATATTATATTTATCATCAAGAAATCGTTCGTCAAATCTAAAAAAATTGAATTTTTTTCGAAAAATCAACAAATCTCTAGAGATTTGTCCTAATGTATGCAGAAAATCTCAACAAAAAAATTGGAAAAGACAATAAAAGGCGGATGTTCGATATCTTTTGTAAGTTAAAATTTTCTTATTTTAATCTTAAATTTTTTTACCAATCATCAAAATGTGAAAATGGTAACAGTTTTGAAATGCATTAATATTAAGGGGAAATGATATTGCGTTATAAGTTTTAGAGAAAAATAATTAAAATTTTAAATGCATAAATATTAAAAATAAAATATGTGGCGTTTGTAAACTTTAAAATAAAATAAATTTAATTTATAAATTTTGAGAATGAATAGATTGTATTTCAAAATTTAAGGGAAAATTAAAATAAATTTATAAACTTGATGGTTTATTATATACTATATTTACAAAATTTAAGGGATATAAGATAATTAATAACCTATAAAAAATAAGCTAAATGTATAATCTTTGAGAGAATATGTTGATCGTCAAATACTAAAGGGAAATGGATTGTCTTAAAACAAATTAAATAAAATTTAATGGATTTTTAACAGATGAAAAATTGACTAAAAAATAATTTTTAAGGGAAAATAGTATAAATAAATTGAGAAAAAAATATTATGAAAAAAAGATTAAAGAAAATAGAATTAAAGCATAACAAATGAAGGGTGAATACGCATTTATCCTTAAATTAATGCATTCAATCCCTTTGGACCCAATCCAAATAGATTGGATATTTTTTTATCTAGTAGTAGGATTTAATTTAAGTTTCCGTGATATGCATTTTTTATTAATTTAATACTATGTAATATTATTTGAGATGTTTATTAAATTATGTGTCAAGGGATTCAAGTCTTTATCATGACTATGGCTGGATAAATAATGAATATCCACAAATATCTGATTATTTGTATTCGGCGAATATCCATATTTATTATTTATATTTGTAAACTCAGATATTCGTAAATACAAATATCCGTCGGATATCCATATCCGTATCCAAATCTAAATCTTTTAATGTAAAAAACATAAAAAAATATTTTAATAAAAAATAATAATTATCGAATATAAAACTAAAATTTAAATCACACAAAAACACATAGATGCTTAATATAAATAAAACAAAACACCAAATTTTCAAAATCATCTCTATATCGGTCATTTAAATTTAGTTTCGTCGATAACTCTACTAATATCGTCAATTCACCTAAAACAATGAAAACAAATTGTTAGATTATCAAATTAATACTTTAAAATAAAGTTCGCATAAAATTTATATATATTGATTTATTTTTTTCGATATCTTGCAATGTCTCTATAATATTATCCAACCCATTTGGATTAGAATCCAATCTTAAGTGCAAATTAAAGCTTCAATAATAGTAATTATTTTAATGTATTTGATATTTTAGTCCTTCAATCATAAATATATTCTATATTTGTTTATATATTTATATAAGTGTGAAAATAAGATTAATAATGTTATTTATCATTAAAATCAAATTTTTATATTTGTAGCTATATATTAAATAAATTTTCTATTTAGTATTACGGATATGAATAGTTCGGATAAGTGAGATTACTATTTGTATTTGTATATGTATTTTTCGAATTTCTAATATTTGTATTTGTATTTGTGTCAATGGATATTAGAATTTTCGGTTTGAATATGAACCGGATACGAATACTTCGAATATTTTGTTCCGCCTTAATTATGACGGTTTTATTTTACGTGTATAAATGTTAGTATTTTCTAAAAAAATGAAATTTCATGGTACAATATTAATAAATAATATTGAAATTTTGAAATATGTTAAATAAATAATGTAATGGAAATAAATTTAGTATTATATCTTTTAAAATTTATTATGTCTAATGGTTAAAAGAATAGTTTAAATCGTGAAATATTAGTTATTATTATTAATTTTAAATAAATTACTACATATATAAATATATAATAAATTAATTTATAATCAATTAAGTTATATGTAAATAAAACATGAATTTTTATTATATATTTAATAAATTTTTATATATTTTAAATATTAACATATTTATTAATATATATATTTATGTAAGAGTCTAAATTAAGAATAATTTTTTATTTGTTATGTTTTTCTCATAAATGACAATAATAATTCAAATAATAACATCTATACATGTATATTTTTTTATAAATTACAATATTTTGTGGGGCAAAATCAAAAATACACTTGTTATGCTATTAGGACTTCAATCATATCATTCACTCCAAATAAAAAATCTCAACCTCAACTCTATCTTTATAATATTGATAACTTCATATTGTCATTATCCTTTAATCGACAATTTTCTCTCTCATCCAAAGCACTTCGATTTACCTCTCTCATCTGGTGCAAATTTTTTTCTTCTCTTACATCAGATTCGTCGCGAGTAGCTTCAAATTGGCATCAGATTCGCTGAGACACTACAAGAAAATCACGATTTAGGGACTGAAGAATTCGTCCCTAATTCGTCTCTAAACCTGTTTAGGGACGGATTAGGGACGACCAGTGGTAGTCCGCAAACGCGCGTCGCCAAATGTCATTCATCCCCAATTCATCCGCAATTAAGGACGGAAAATTCGGTCCGAAAACAGTCCGCAAACGGTCCCTAAAAAAGGACCAAAACAGGACTCGGAATTTGGGGACGGAAAATGATCCGTCCCCAATTTCTTTTAAATAAAAAAATAAAATCAATCGAATACATGTTCATCAAGGCAAGAACAAGCCGGATTTATTTAGCTAATGACGAACTTCAATCGAATACAGGGTCATTAAGGCAAGAACAAGTCAGATTATTCATCTAATGAAGAACTTCAAACAACAAGATTAGGACATTTAAGCTTCAAGCTTCAAAATTCAAACTTCAAACCACTAATCCAGCACCAAAGATCAGGACATTTAAGCAATTCGAGCACAACTAATTGAGCACCAAATCGAGCACTAACCACTAACCACTAATCGAGCACCAAAGAATCGAAGAACCGAGCACTCACCTTATGACCGAGAGAGAGAGCTAGGAGCTGCGGTGGGGTCGGCGGGGGCGACGATGGGCGAGAGGGAGAGCTGCGGCGGGGCGAGAGAGTGAGCTGTGAGCGGGCGAGCGGGCGACGTAGAAAATGCCTAAGAGAGCTGCCGTCGAAAATTTAAAGACAATTGGGGACAGACGAGCCGTGACCGTCCCCAATTGGGGACGGGCATTAGGTAGTCATCCCCAAATTGGGGATGGTCGCGTCTCATCCGTCCCCAATTGGGGACGGGCTCATCCGTCCCCAATTTCGGGACCGGGACGAGATGATGTGCCGGGACGCGACGATGTGGCGGGACGGGACGAGACGGGATGGGATGGATCGGGACGGGATATCCGTAAACGTCTAACATGATCCGTAAACGTCTAACATGAATATCCATAAACTTTAAACAAATCATTAAGAAATAGAAATAATTCGTAAACATTTAATAAATCATTAAGACGTTAATACGTCTTACATGAATATCCGTAAACAATGCATTAAGAAATAGACACAGTTGAATGTGCATCCATCAAAACACGCCTAACAGTTTTGCTTGAAAGAACAATAATCACACAATGTTAAGAATGTTGTGATGTTTGTATTCCACCTTTACGTTTTGTCGTGGAATCTAAATACATGAGGTCACTGAATAATGCTTTCATCCAGACAAAAAAATGACCAACACACATGACTTCACTCCTATTATTAGTTCTAACCCATTTAACCAAGACACCAAAATTGTAGAGAGATGATAGGCATAACCAACCATGTAATAACTTATCTCAGTTTGAGTTACAATTGAACCTAAAAAGTATTTCCCCTAACTCAACTACTCATACATGTGAACCATACACTTTATTTCTCAAAGTTATAAAAGACTCACTAAAATATATGATATGATTTCTCGGAGTTATACCATATTCCTTAGAGTTATAACAGACTCTCTAGAATACTAACAACACTAGCCTAGCGTTTTCTTGTCGTCCTTTATTGATCTTACTTATATTTGGGTGACTTTACAAATATTAGCCCGGAAATCCAACAAATTCTTTTTCTCACCTTTTAGTTTCTCTTTTCTTTTTTGTTGAAGTTCTTATCTTTTGAATCGGATTGCTCCTTCCTTTATATAGCCTTCAAATCTAATTAGATTCTCCTAGAAATTAAAAGAAATATAATGAACAATTTATATTTAGATATGGATTCAATAAAATCCTTAAAAACATGAAACTATTTTGACCAATACTAGTTCAATATTCTCACCATTTGCTTTACCTTATGCTCACACAAACAAAATTTTCAAAAACATAGGTTAAAAAACATGGTACAACAAAATCAAGTCAAATTAGTTACAACTGAAACCAAAAGCAATTGATACAATATTTCCAAACCACATCATCGGTTCATCTTCAATTTTTGCCCCCTACGTTGCATCATGGTCTTAACTAGTACCTTATAGCCTTTATTTTAGAGAATAATAGGAATAAAAAGTACAACTCACATTAGTATTAGTTAGTTCACTCAATAACATAAGTAGTGTTTGTTATCTTCGATGACAAACTATTTTGGGTTTAAAACCTATTTCTTCTTAATGGATTTGAGTCGATTTTATTTTATAGGAACATTTCGCTTCTTCTTTGCGGGTAATATCTCTTTTAGTGGTTGTTACTTCTTCACTGAAAGAAACTTGATTTCTAAAAAACCTTATTTTTCTCTTTTTTCTTAGAACATGTTAAAAAATAACCACCTTTCTCATATGAAGATGTTCGATCTTGATGAAGATGCCATTATAATCGCAAACACTATAGAAGATATGCGGTGAAAGATATGAGAGTTGCTTATGAAAAACGGATCAATGGTTGAGGGGTTAAATAGATTATTTATAGACGAATTAGGGACGGATTACGGACTAAGAAAATAGTTTGTCGAAGAGTCGTCCCGAATTCGTCCCTAAAATGATTTTTAAAGTCTCTAATTAGGGACGGTCTCCATGTCGTCCCTAAAATTGGGGACGAAAGAAGATGTCGTCCCTAAAATTGGGGACAAAAGGAGATTCCGGCCCTAATTTGGGGATGATGTTCGGCCGTCCATAAATTTGGGGACGGAAGGTGCTGTCGTCCCTAAATTTGGGGACGCCATGCTCTACCGTCCCAAATATGGGACGCCTTACTCATCCGTCTCTAATCCATCCGTATTTGCGGACCAATTAGGGACGGTTCTTCGGTATGCATGCAAAATTGCGGACGGATTCGGGACGGATTTCATTATCCGTCCCTAATCCGTGTATAATATGTCCCCAAATTTAGGGACGGAAATTTCAGTCCCCAAATTCCATCCCAAATCTTGAATTTTCTAGTAGTGAGAGTAGCTTGAAATCGGCCTCGGTTCACCGCGAATAGATTGAAATCGTTTGTTGTCAACAAAGAAGCTTGGAATTAAGTACGTTCCGTGGAAAAACTTGGTATTTATAGTTAGTTGTTTGTGTTTCTTTTGTGAATTGGATTATTGAGTAATATGTATAGATTCGATTCTTCTTTTTTTTAAACGAGTCTTATACTGATGTAGTCAAAACGAGTCAACGAGTGAAATGGAGTGAGTCATAGAGTCTCTTCGAATCGCACGGTCGCACTGGGTAGCAGAGTCATATTGAAAAACATGGTTGTAGTGGGTCACATAGTCGCATTGGGTCACAGAGTCGCATCGAGTCGCATGGTCACACTGGGTAACAGAGTCATATTGAAAAACATGGTCGTAGTGGGTCACAAAATCGCATTGGGTCACAAAGTCTCGTCGAGTCGCATGGTCGTACTAGGTCACATAGTAATATCACTATAAAAAAAATAGGTCATTTCCAATGGACACATCCGTAGGATATTGCTAGATTTTCGTTGGAAATGACCATTCCCAACGAATATCAACAGATTTGGAGTCGTTGGAAATTGATCGCTGAAAATCCACATCGGTTGTGTTTTGCAACGGTATTGCAACAGATAATATCTGTTAACAACTGTCAACGAAGTGCAACGGATGCCCGTTGACAGTTTTCTGCGAATGCCTGTTGACCGGTCCATTTGAAAACAAAAATGGCGGGAATTTAAAATCCTTCAACGGATGCTCGTTGCAATAAAACAATAGGAGTCATCAATGGATACCCATTGGAAACGAAAATGACGAAAATTTAAAAATAATCCAACAGATGTCCGTTGGAAATTAGGAAAAGTTTCATCTCTAATTTAAAATTTTTATTAGCGTTGTTATTTCTAATATATGTATTTTATATTTTATTTCAAATGAAATCTCTAATTTGTTTTCTTTTTATTGCATTTTTAACTTATTATTATTATTATTATTATTATTATTATTATTATTATTATCTACTAAATCTTTTATTCTGCAATACATATATACATAGATATATTTTGAGACGGAAATTTCTTAATTCAAATATATTTTATTTAATTCGCGCATAGATTGGATTTCGATTCGATTAGATTAATCTAAATATATGAAAGTACTTTAAATCAAATTAAATCTATATATAAGAATTTGCAAAATCTCTCAATCCTCATGATGCAACCTCCTCATTCTTTTTTTATTTTATTCTATCTTTTATACACAAATTAATAATATTTATATTGTATATTTAATGACATATTTTAAAACGTTTTTCTTCAATTAATGTGCAGTATTCTAAAAAAATTAAAAGAATTCTATATATTTCATTAAATTAATTTATAAATTCGATTTTAAACATAAATAAAATTAAATGGTTCAATATTCACAAAACTTTGAATACAAATTAAAAAAAATAACATATTTAATTAAATTAATTTAAAAATTCGATTTAAAACATAAATAAAATTAATCTATATATAAAAAGTTAGAAAATGAAATGATTCAATATTTTCTAAATTAAGTTGGAAAACTAATCTTTTATAAATTAATATGCAGTATTCTACAAATTAAAGTGAATTTAATATATTTCAATAAATTAATTTACAAATTCGATTTTAAACACAAATAAATCTATGTATAAAAAGTTGCAAACTTTCTCAATCCTCATGATGTCACCTCATCATTCTTTTTTATTTTATTTTATCTTTTATACAAAACTTAAAAATATTTATTTTGTATATTAATTGATATTTTTTTATAAAACGTCTTTCTTCAATCAATGTGCAGTATTCTAAAAATTAAAAAAAATTGAATATATTTCAATAAATTAATTTATAAATTCGATTTTAAACATAAATAAAATTAAATGGTTCAATATTCACAACACTTTGAATACAAATTAAATAGAATTTAATATATTTAATCAAATTAATTTATAAATGTGATTTTAAACATAAATAAAATTAATATATATAAGTTCGAAAATTAAATGGTTCAATCTTTTTTAAATTAAGTTGAAAAATGAATCTTTTCTAAATTAACGTGCATTATTCTACAAATTAAAGTGAATTTAATATATTTCAATAAATTAATTTACAAATTCAATTTTAATCATAAACAAAATTAAATGGTTCAATGTTAAAAAAAATTAAATACAAAAAATAAAAAGTTGCAAAATCTCTCAATCTTCATAGTGTCACCTCATCATTCTATTGTTATTTTATTTTAATTTTTATACAAAAACTAATAATATTTATTCTATATATTTAATGACATTTTTTAAAAAGTATTTCCTAAAGTAATGTGTAGTATTTTACAAATTAAAAAGAATCTAATATATTTCTATAAATTAATTTATAAATTCGATATTAAACATAAATATTTATAAATTCGATTTTAAACATAAATAAAATTAAATGGTTCCATTTTCACAAAAACTTTGAATACAAATTAAAATATTTAATATATTTAATTGAATTAAATTACAAATTCGATTTAAAAATAAATAAAATTAATATATATATATAAATCTTCAAAATCTCTCATCCTAATGTTTACCTCATCATTTTATATTGTTATTTTATTTTAATTTTTATAAAAAAAATCAATGTGCAGTATTCTAAAAATTAAAAAGAATCGAATATATTTCAATAAATTAATTTATAAATTTTAATTTAAACATAAATAAAATTAAATGGTTCAATATTCACAAAACTTTGAATACAAATTAAATAGAATTTAATATATTTAATCAAATTAATTTATAAATGTGATTTTAAACATAAATAAAATTAATATATATAAGTCGAAAATTAAATGGTTCAATCTTTTTTAAATTAAGTTGAAAAATGAATCTTTTCTAAATTAACGTGTATTATTCTACAAATTATAGTGAATTTAATATATTTCAATAAATTAATTTACAAATTCAATTTTAATCATAAATAAAATTAAATGGTTCAATGTTCAAATAACTTTAAATACAAAAAATAAAAAATTGCAAAATCTCTTAATCTTCATAGTGTCATCTCATCATTCTATTGTTATTTTATTTTAATTTTTATACAAAAACTAATAATATTTATTCTATATATTTAATGACATTTTTTAAAAAGTATTTCCTAAAGTAATGTGTAGTATTTTACAAATTAAAAAGAATCTAATATATTTCTATAAATTAATTTATAAATTCGATATTAAACATAAATAAAACTAAATGGTTCCATTTTCACAAAAACTTTGAATACAAATTAAAATATTCAATATATTTAATTAAATTAAATTAAAAATTCCATTTAAACATAAATAAATTTAATATATATATATATAAATTTTCAAAATCTCTCATCCTCATGTTTACCTCATCATTTTATATTGTTATTTTATTTTAATTTTAAAAAAAATCAATAATAATTATTTCTATATATTTAATGACAATTTTTAAAACCTCTTTTCTAAATTAATGTACAATATTTTACAAATTAAAAAGAATTTATTATTGTTCAATAAATTAATTTATAAATTTCATTTTAAAAATAAATAAAATTAAATGTTCAATGTTTAAAAAGTTTTAATACAAATTAAATTACATTTAAATATTTCAAAATTTAAACTACAATTAAATAAAACGTTTACGTATTTATATGAATAAAATATATAGTATATTTACATGAATGTGTAGTTATAAAATATTAAAAACATGTTAGAAATTAGTGAAAAGAGACATAAATAAAATATAAACAAATAATAATATAAATTTGTTATATAAATCTAGATAAGTTTTTTTAACTCTACAATATATTTCAAAATTTAAATTTTATGCATAATTATATAATAGATTTATGTATTTATATGAATAAATAAATAAATAAATATAGCATGTTTACATGAAATTTTTATTATAAAAAATAATAAATATTAGAAACTAATGAAATGAGAAAAATAAATAAACTATAGACAAATAATCATAAAAATTTGTTATATAAATCAATATAAAGTTTTTTATTCATAAACTATACAAAATATTTTAATATTGAAAAATTTAAATTTATTGTAATTATATAAGAAAATTACTTATTTATATGGATAAAAGAATATAATATATTTACATCAAAGTTTGGTTATAAAAAATTGAAAAACAATATTAGAAAGTAATGAAATACATTAAATAAATAAAATATAGACATAATCACATAAATTTGTTATGTAAATCCGTATAAGATTTTTATTCTTGAAATTTATAAAATATTATATGTAATTACATTAAAAAAAACTTACATATTTATATGAATAAAAATATATAATATACTTAAATGAAATTTGGTTATAAAATAATTAAAAACTATTAGAAACTAATGAAATAAGATAAATAAATAAAAAATAGATAAATATCCATATAAATATGTTATATAAAACTATATAAACTACGAAATATTGTAATATTTCAAATTTTAAATTTTATATGTAAAATATAACAAATTTACCTACTTATGTGAATAAAAATTAATAGTATATTATATGAAAGTCTGGTTATAAAAAATTGAAAAAATATTGAAAATTGATGAAATGAGACAAATAAATAAAATAGAGATAGATAAACATATACATACGTTGTATCTATTATATAATATCTAAAGAATTTCGTTGGAAAATCACATATTTTTACATAACATTGATATCACTATCATATATTATTGAGTTGTAATAATTAGATCCTACCAATTTTTTGATGATCTTAAACAAAAATTTAAATATATTATCATTTTTTCCGTAAAATGATATAGAAAGTATATCATCACATTTAATTTTTTGTCTTTCTAGATAATGATGCATTTGTTATAGATAATTCCAATTATATAATTAAAAATTGATAAAAATCCATGCATCGCGCGGGTTCTATTACTGCATACCATCTAAATAGATGGTGTATGTTCATTGAAAACGAATCAGGATCGTACTACAACTATTTTTCTATGTTACTTGGTTGATATTGTGATTATTCCATGGTAAATCAACAACTACTATCATGTGTATCACATCAAATGATTTTTATCATGGAACAACATCATCATATCTTATGCAGATCATGGTTTAGAGAAATTCTCATTTTCTAATTATCCAAAATGATTGGATGTGGCATAAATCCGAACAAAAATGAGTATAAGGGTGTTTTTTGGCTTTTTGAAGAAGTAGAGACAAAAGTTTGATGGAACATAGAATCATCATGCTTGAAAGTAGAATAATGAAGGTTACTCGGTATAAAATTCTTCTTGATTCAAGCTTTTTGTATATGTTACTAAGAATTATGGTTTTATATGGTAAATAATTTGTTTTTCAAGTTGTTAATAAGAGATTGATGTGGAAAGAATGAACAACATCAAATTTATAACATCTCATAGAAGTTTAGAAGCTGTGAACATAAAGAATAGTGGAAGACGAGTGAATTTAAATTTGAACTAATTAACTATGCTAATGAGAAATGTTTTCGGTGAAATTATATGAGAGGATGGAAGATGAAGATGAATATAGATGAGGAAACGATTCATTTGTTCATGTGGATGATACGATAAATCCTTTGAAATTTCTTTGTCATTACTCATACAAAAACATGATGGAGTTTTGATTTTATTTGTATTATATTTTATATTGTAAAATAAACATAAATAATAAAAGAAAATGTAGAGAAATTTTGAAAAAAAAAATGGAAGAAAAAAATAAAGATTGCAAAGTTAATTAAAATTATAACCAATAAACACCATGACTATGTATTATGTTACATGGTTTAAATTTTTTTCACTGTAACTATGAGTCAGTTGATTCAATTATTTTGTTTTTTCATATGATTTTAAGATATAGAAGAAATATTATAACAATTAATTATATTTTAGACAAAAAATATTCATATTTGTAGTTCAATGCAATATATTTTCACCTCATTGATATTCTATTAGTTTCATATTTTTTTAACTATAATGTGTTATTAAAATATTATTTAAAAATATCTTTTTCCACTTTTAATTTTATTATTAAACTAAATCAAATTTATATTATAACATTTAAATATTTTATTAATATTTATTACCTATTATTCGATGAAATTATATATGCACAATATCATAAATCAAAACTTTTTAATACTTCTAATATATCAATTTATTTTTTATAAATTAATTAATTATTATATATTTACAAATTTTTAACATCACACTATTTTTTTCCTTTCCTATCCTAATATATATAAATCGGTTAAAGGCCAATTTAATTTAAATTCATCCAAATTGTTCTTTTTAGCGCATTAAAAGCCTATCTCCCAAACAAAATATCGTTCTCCCATTTTCTGGGCTAAAAAAGCCCATAGGCCCCCATAAGGAGAGCACGGACAAAGGTGAAATGATACTTAGACTTAATCGAGAGCTGTATATATAGATATGCCGTCGCGTAGTTCTCGTTTTTAAGTTTTGAAAGTATTTGGATTTGGATTAGTATATTTAAATTTAGGGTTTTGTGATTCCTCTGCAGGATTTCGTCTCGTTTATTTTGTTTTTTTCACGAATCTGTTTCTTACCATGCGCGGCCCTTAAGATCGCCTTCCCGAAATTATAAATGGAAGATTTTCGAATCATAGCTGCGCCAAATCAATAATTTCAAGGGTTTTTTTCCTCTCTAGGGTTTTCCTATTGGGAGCCTATCAATTTCCTCCTGATTTTTGTTTCCCGAGGCTTTCCCGACTTCGGAATCTGGAATCGAATTCCCTGTTTGTTGAGCTCTGCGGATAGGTTAGCCATTCGGCTTTATCTTCATCTGGTAATGGTGATGGCTAATTGGGAGCTTCAGACTCTTAGTCAAATCTCACTTGTATCTTGTTTGGATCTGGTCGGACACACAAGAAAATCGACTTATTTTGTTGGTTTCTTCCCAAGAAAACACCATTTTCTTGCACGTTGTCTTGATTTTTGTGCTTTGCGTTTAAAATTGAAACGGCGACAATGATGATTTAATTAGATGTGCTAATAGGGATTATAATTCCTATTATGAGCTAAAAATTTGTCGAGGCTTATTGATATTCTGATACAGCCGTCAGTTCTTTGAGATGATGATTTTGGTTGTCTTTGTTGAATTAATATATCATTATTTTAACCTTGGAACAAATGAGGATTGGCTTTGAATGATTGATACAATTAGATGTGCTAATGGGTTTAATCCTATTATGAGCTCAAAATCTCGAGGCTTATTGATATTCTGACATTGCTAAATCCTCATTTAAATCTAAGATTTTACAAATGATGTTACACTTAGGTAGTTAAGCATTAATTTGTCTTTGAGGCAAGAGTGATGAGTTTATACATGAATGGTGACTGAAACTTCCATGAGCCTTATCATATATTTGCTTATTGATATTCTGACTTGCCGTTAAAATACCATATTCATGAAACCAAGACAATGCTTTCTTCCCTTGTCAAAGGTTATTCCAGAAATGGAGTTCTGATTATGATGACAAAGTGTTTCGTTTGTTTGAGATGTGTTGGTCTGACTAACAAACATATTCAACCAAATAATTGATTGGTAATTGGTGGTGAGAAAGAAACTCGGGGGATGCTAGGGGCAGATTGGGACGCCTGGGGCAGATTGGGACTCTTGGGACAGAGTGGAATGCTCCAGGCATAATTTATTTCAATAATTGTTGGGACAAAGTGGAATGCTCGAGGCATAATTTATTTCAATAATTGTTGGTTTTTAATACTTGTTAATGGTTGATTTTTAATTATTGCAGTAACTTTTATGATGAGTTATGGATTGATAGTGATGATGAGTTATGGATTGATAGTGATGAAAGCCGAATGTGGAATTAGATTTAGAATCGTGTAATAGTGATATGTTGTTCTGACTAACAAACATATTCAACCAAATAATTGATTGGTAATTGGTGGTGAGAAAGAAACTCGGGGGACGCTAGGGGCAGATTGGGACGCCTGGGGCAGATTGGGACTCTTGGGACAGAGTGGAATGCTCGAGGCATAATTTATTTCAATAATTTTTGGTTTTTAATACTTGTTAATGGTTGATTTTTAATTATTGCAGGAACTGTGTTGAGGATGATGATCCAGAATTAGAAAATTTTTACGATGAGTTATGGATTGATAGTGATGAAAAGCTGAATGTGGAATTAGATTTAGATTTAGAATCGTGTAATAGTGATAACGAAATAGAGATTAGTTTTAGATGAAGGAGTGTTATCGGTGGTGGAGTATATGAGTTACAGTTAGGACAAACATTCAATTTTAGTGAAGATTCCAGTAGGTGTGTTATTGAATTAGTTTTGAATGTCGGAAAGAATGTATGTTTTAATCAATGGGATAAATATGTTATTAATGTTATCTGTTGCGAGTTTAGGTGCAAATGGACGATTAATTGTACTATAGAAAAAGATATTTGGACGATAAAAACATATGTTTCGTTAATAGCGAAGATGTTTGAGGATGATTCAAGGAATTATCCATATACGGTGCTGTTAAAGATGCAACAGTTGATAAAAAAGAAATACAAGATTAGAGTATAAATATTTTTTATCAACTGTTGCATCTTTAACGGTATCATATATGGATCATTTCTTAAATCATCCTCAAATATATTCGCTATTAATAGACCTTTTAACAATTTATATTCTCCTTTGGGTTCACATATGTGTTCAGAAACATATGTTTTTATTGTCCAAATATCTTTTTCTATTGCACAATAAATCCTCCATTTGCATCCAAACTCGCAACAGATAGCACTAATGACATCTTTATCCCATCGATTAAAACATACATTCTTTCTGGTATTCAAAACTAATTCAACAACACACCACCTGAAATTTTCACCAGAATTTGATGTTTGTCCTAACTGTAACTCATATCCTCCAACATCGATAACGCTAGTTTCTCTAAAACTAATCTCTATTTCGTTATCACTATCACGCGATTCTAAATCTGATTCCACGTTCGGCTCTTCATCACTATCAATCCATAACTCATCGCAAAAACTTTCTAATTCTGGATCATCATCCTCGACATAGTTGCAATAGTTAAAAATCAATCATTAACAAGTATTAAAAACCAACAATTATTGAAATAAATTATGCATCGAGCGTCCCACTTTGTCACGAGCATCCCAATCTGCCCCGAACGTTCCAATCTACCTCGAGCATCCTCAGGAGAACAGACGCCGGACGACAGACGTGGATGGGAGAGTAAACGACGGGCGAGAACCAACGAATAAACAACGGGCGAGAATACATACCTCATGGGAGAACCAACTGCGGGCGGTTGCAACATCCTTCGGTCTTGTGAGAACGGACGGCGGGCCCGGAAAACTGCATAGAAAGGAATGACGACTTGAGTTAGAGGAAGAGGGAGAAGGAAAATATTTTTATTGTTTAGGTTAATTTTTTTATTTAATTGGATAATTGGGTTAACGGGTATTTCGATTCGAATAATTATATTAGTCGGATAATTGGGGTAATGGGTAATTGGATATTTAGCGTTAGAAATAGTTAACAGAATAGATTGTTTAGGACGGAATAGACTGTTTTCCCTTATAAATTCTGTCAATTTAAAAGTTTAAGGTTACATTCACTCAATTTATTTGTTACTATACATTATAAAATGGTGTATAAGTAAAATAATTAAATTTTACATATAATGGAAATTTCGACATTTGGTTTGAAACAGATTCGTTTTGAAATTGGTTTGAAACAAATTCGTTTTGAAGTTGGTTTGAACCGGTTTAGAGTAGATATAGTCTCGTCTATGTTCTTCTCTTAGAATTTAACCAGTTTGGGCCGAAAATATATTGTCGGTTCAATTCAGTTGCAAATTCGCTCATATTAATCTCACTCCAACGAACGAAAATGGCCACGAACAAAAGCACTAATCGTGAGATCATATTTATTAACTTCGTAGGAAAATACATTAAAAAGAATTATCTGCGGCAATGATAAGGAGTTGTGAGATTATATTAATTAAGAAAGAAAATAGGTAAACAAAATTCTAATTATTAGATCTGAATAATTATTATGTATGAATTATTAGTTATTTTAAAAATAATATATCTTACAATTTTTCAAATGAATTACAAGATATACCTTATTAATTTAAATATTTGCGCATTATTTTGTTAAAGTATAATAATTCATATATATTATAGAAAAAATAAATTAATTTATGATTGTAGTATATGAAAGAAATTCATAATACTTTTTTATTTTATCTATTTTAAAGTATATATACAAGTATGTATATATATATTTTTGAAATAGTTAAAATTTTAAAAATTAGTTAAAACTATAATAATTGTTTGGGAAATAAGAATATCGGTTTTATCTAAGAATTCTTAATATTAGCATATATAGTGATTGATTGTATAGATCTTAACATATATATATATATATAGTTCAATATAAATATTAAGATATATATATTGTGATTATTATACAGATCTTTATATTTTCCAATAATTTTTATATTTTTTTGTATCTTCATATTTGATGTATTATATGTATCATATTTTATTATGAATAAAGGTAAGAGATTATCTCAAATTACATGGTATTAAAACAATTTTATAAACCTTAAAACCGCTTTTCTTTTATTATTTTTTTGCCTCTTCTCTTTCTGTTTGTCTACCATCAACGCCTTTTTTTCTTCTCGCTACCATGGTCGCTCGCTCTTCCGGTTTTGTTATCTAAGAAGCCGTTCGGTATCACAAACATTCGATCCAATATTCTTGTCGTCCTCGGTATGGAAAAATTGAACTATGATTCATGGCACAATGTATTTGAAACTCATTGCGAGATTTTCGGCGTTTTGAGCTATATTGATGACTTCGCCCCTCCGACCGTGACTCCCACCGATGAATGGAAGCACATTGACGATTTAGTCCAGATTTGAATATATGGGACAATATCCAAATACCTACTCTACAACATTCTCAAAACAAAATCGACGGCTCGTAAGACGTGGTTACGTATTTGTACGTATCCAAATACCTACAAGGAAGCACCGTATTATCCAAATTAACAATGAACTCTAAACAATCATCATCGGAGATCTTCGATAAAAAAAACTTTTTGATATCCTTGTCAATCTCGAAACCCAATGAATGAAAGGGTCATTGTGATGTGTGTGTTGAATGGGTTGAATGAGAAATTCGACAACATAGTCAATGTCATTCAACACAAGAAACCGTTCCCGACATTCGATGATACGAGATCAATGTTGATGCTGGAGGAACAACATCTTGCCAGATACCGTAGGCCTGATCCGACCCATCATGTCCATGAAATTGCTCTACTGATCTGTTTGCGGGACAACTGCAACTGCAAAACCAGAACCAGTTTCCACAACCCTATCACTATTAGAATAGGGGATGTTCTCGCGAATATGGAAATAGATGAAATCATGGCCATATCACCACTTACACGGGTTGAACTAGATTCCGACGCCACAACAATTTTGACCAGCGAATATAGCACCTTGGCCTACTTCTGCATTCTTGAAGCGAACATGTATTTCCTCTAGATATGGTCGGAATCCTTATAAACCATGGTGTTTTGTCCCACCAAGTCTGTCTCCATCATACCCACTGACAAACAGTCCTATGGTTGCGCCTTCGAGGATCCCTTAGCATATTTTCTCATCACAATGGCCTCCTATACAACAGAATTTGACCTTCTTGGTGAACAACACGATCATGCACCTCGAGAATTCTTCAACAACAATGTCGACAACTATACAGCCCCACCGAACCTTATTCAATCGTTTAACGTCGTGAATCTCACAACTCCAAATGATGCTTTTTGATACATGGATACCAGAGCTACGACCCATCTCACATCACAACCATGTATTCTCGAGTATATTTTTAATTCGCGTATAAACCGCATGTTTATGTTGGATGCCATTGGAGTCGAAGAAGTGTTTGAGTGATGTATTTTTCAAACTCTCCCCCGTGATCACATTGAAAAGTTTTAAAAGTATTTTCCGAATTGGGTTTGAACATAATAGTGAAAATAGAGAAACTTCAAAAAGATGTCACTTTTATGATGGAGTGGATATACCTAAACAAAAAATGAAAACTAATCGAGAAATATGACATAGTATTTGATGCCACTAGTGCATGGGAATTGGAGATGTCCAAATATCATAATGGATGATGTCAAAAGAAGATTTAGAAATAGTATTCAATTTATTAAATGGAAATCTAGTGTGTTTCACAAGCAGACACACATGACAAAGTGAGTGTGCGTTGTCATTATGACAAACGGAAAAATCCTAAAGAACGAAATAAGATTCCTCGGGATGTCTAAGTCATCGATGCCAAGTAGTATCCGAGGTGAGAAACGAAAATTGGGAAGGGAAGGTCGAACACATATAATCGTTGGTGAGATGGAATAAAGGGGATCTGAGCTATCATATTTGAACAAAATCGTTTTTATCGGCTTTTCCTTCACAGAAAAATCATAAGCATCAACCTCGACTGAACAACTATTATCCCGATTGTTTATCGAACCGATATGATGTTCTTTATGATCGATGGTGAAACGAGAACATTGGCAAGATCATATGTGCAGTGGGGCGTGGATAAGGTGGTATGACCGATTTAAGTAACGAGAATAGATAATCCATCGTTTCTCATGTCTCAAACCTCACAACAAAATGGAAAGACCGAACGCAGGATCTATACCATCAATAACCCTTTTATTTCAAGTTTCCATGGCATCTCAGTTTTGGGTAGAAGCCCTGCATGTGGATGTTCATATCATCAACCTTCTCTCACTGTCATGCATCACCAACGACATACCATTTACTAAGTTTCACCACAAACCCGTCACTTATGACCATATACGCGTCTTTGGATGTTTATGTTATCCAAACACCTTCGCCACATCTCTTCATAAATGATCTCCCCGCTCAACACCTTGTATCTTTCTTGGATCCCTGAGTATCAACACTCGACGCATTATCATATCACGACATATCACATTCGACGAGAATATATTTCCATTTGTCACATCACTCAACCCTTCGATCAACCACTATCTCTTTCTTTATAGTGAATACATTTCATCTTCACGCTTAAAATACCTTCCCCATTCATCATCTCGCACAACATTACCTTGCCCTCAACCGATAATGGAGCAAACCACCCCACAAAGAACTTACACAATGACTATCCATAGCCAACCATAAACACTAAACCATACCAAGTCCTAAATCTCAACACTCTCTCAATTTCACATGTACCCACATCCCACATCAAAAGCTTAAAAGGTCCTCATTGGCATGATGCAATGCAAAGCGAATTTGATGCTCTTATTAAAAGTGGTACTTGGGACTTGGTTCTATGCCCTAATGATGTTAACATTGTGCGTTCTATGTGGTTTTTTAGACATAAATTTCATGCATATGGCTCTCTAGCTCGGTACAAGGCTCAACTCGTCACCAACGGGAAATCACAATAAACCGAAATTGATTGTGATGAGACTTTAAATCTGATGGTTAAGCTGAACACTATTTGCACGATTTTGAGTATTGTTGAGTCCTAAGATTGGTCGATTCATCAATTGGACGTCAAAAATGCATTTCTTCATGGAACTATAAAGTATATGGTATATATGTTCAGCCTCCAGGTTTCTATGATTTTTTGTATCCGGATTATGTATGTTGTCACCAACGATTCACGATCTATGTCTCGTATCTCGGGATTCTACAAAGCCACGACCATTCTTCTCTATTTTTTCTCTGTCGTGAGCGTTATTCATGCCATGCTTCTCTAATATGTTGATGAAATCATGTTAACAGGCTCTTCTACTGAATTGCTCCAACAACTCACTTAAAACTGAATTCGCCATGTTCGATCTCGGTACACTTCATCAATTTCTCGACATCACAACACAAGGAAACAATGAGGGGTTATTTCTTCATCAGTCCTCTTATGAGGAGAACATTCTCACACAGACTGGTATGGCCTCATGTAATCCTTGCTCCACGCCAGTCGATAACAGACCAAAATTATATGTGTCTGACGGCTCCCATGCTGGGGGCACTTCAATACCTAACTTTCACTAGGTCGGATATCCAATATGTTGTTCAACAATTATATCTCTTCTTGCATGATCCTCGAGAGCTCACTTAAATTCCATGAAAATGGCACTTCAGTATATTAAGGGCACGATCCACTATGGTATCCAGCTTCGGCCTTCCACAACAATAGGTCTCATGGAATACTCTAACGCGAATTGGGCAGGATGCATTGACATGTGACGCACAACATTTGATTATTGTGAGTTTATGTGATAACTTGGTTTCTTGGTCGTCAAAACGGTAACCTATTATCTTTCGGTGAAGCGTAGAGGTAGAGTATCGAGCTAATGCAAACATGATTGCTAAAACTTGTTGGTTTCGAAACCTCATCTTTGAGCTATCTTACCCTATGTCTCAAGCCACATTGGTATACTGCGACAACGTATCAGCTGTATACATGTCTTCTAACCCCATTAACTAAACATACCAAATATATCGAGATCGACATCCTTTTTGTCCGCCGGAGAGTCGCCATGGGCACTCTTCGAGTCGTACATGTACACTCCTCTCGACATTTTGCGAATATCATCACCAAGGGCTTGCCGATGCTATTGTTCACGAAATTTAGATCCAACCTCAGCGTTCGTACATCTGTCGCTTTGATTGTGAGGGAGTGTTAGCATATATAATGCATTGTATAGCTCTTAGCATATACATTGTTGTAGTTATTATATATATATATATTAGGATATATATTGTAATTATTATATAGATCTTCATATCTCCTAATGATTATATATCTTCATATATACCTCTGATTATCAGTGAGAAACTATCTAAATTTTATTATCTAAGATTTTTTAACTTTGAAATTTTGTATGGTACATTTGGGTGTTACCTTAATAATCGGAGACAATATGAATTTTATCGTTGTTTTATGTGATATCAATGTGTATTATATTTCATAATTCATTAATTTATCTCAAATTAAAAAGATATATAAGAATTACATTTTACTATAATATATCAATTTTAGAATAATGTATGAATTTTTTAAATGACTTTCAAATTGATTTATAATCATAAATATAGTTAAATTGACCAATATGAAAGTAATTTCAAAATTTTATATATTATAGTGAAAGTAGTATATTAGTTCATATAAATAATGTGTTAATTAACATATTATATTATAGTGAAATAATAGATAAATTTATGAATAAGTATGTGAAAAAATTATTAATTTATTTTTAATTATAAAAATCTTAATGTACGTGATTTTACCTTTCATAAAATATAAACATCATATGCTTATGTTTGTTTCGGTTAGTTTAAAAAATTTCATATTCTCTTTTTCAAATAATTATAAGTAAGTATTTTGTGGATGAAAATGTAAATAATATAACTTTAACCTAATTCTTTCAAAGCTTTATGGTATATTTTTTTGTACGAGCTCTTCATGACTTTTCCATAAAAGCAAAATATATTAATCTTATACAATTTGAAAAATATTGCCAATTATTTACTAGATTATGCCCTTTTTAACCTCTTGTTTTCTTATACAACAGACCAACGGTCACTTGCCAATGCAAACCTCTAACGGCTATAAAATCTTTCTGATCACACATCCACCGTTAGATTTGAATTTCTCCATCCAACGGCTACAAAGCAACTACCTAAAAAATTTGACCGTTGGAATTGAATCGCCGGCTCCTTGTCTCCTCTCAATAAAAAGTCTCTTTCTCTCGCGTTCGTCTTTTCCATTTTCTGAGCTTCTCTCTAAGAGGAGAAACGAGAAAGAACAACAAGAAAGTAATAATAAAGGAAGATGGCCACGAGACAAGTCATTCCGCAAAAGTTCAGAGGTAATCCATCATATTTTCACCCGTCATATTTTGAGTTGAGTTTCTTCATTTTGGATAAATTTCACAGCTTCAGTTTTCAGAGGAGACTTGGTTTTGTTTTTTGTGAGTGTTCCATCGCGTGCTTGTCAAATATGATATAATTAGCTAAAGTTATGCATTAGTTTGGTAATTTTGACATCTGGGTTTATTGCTGATTCGCTAGATTGGATCTGATCTCATAAGTTGTGTTGTGGGTGTTTGGGTTTTTGGAAATGGTTCTCACAGATTATTCTTCCCTTTGTTTTGATGTCGGAGTGACAAAGAATTTAAGCGAAAAAAAGGAAGAAAAAAACCTTTAATGTGCTGTTAAACTCCTAGAATACGTTGGATCTTAAATGGTTACTTGTCTTAATGACCAAACAAGATTAAATACGATATGGGTTCCATCTGGCTGGTTTGAAAATGTCTGATCTTGGTAGGTCTCTCGATTATGTATCAGGCGATCCTGTGGTTGGTGGTGAGAAGATGCAGAAGAAGAATGTGGCTGCTGGAAATAACCGTCGTGCTCTTGGCGACATCGGCAATCTTGTTTCTCTTCAAGGAGTTGATGGAAAACCCCAGCAACCTCAGATTAATCGCCCACTCACCCGTAGTTTCTGCGCACAGCTACTAGCGAACGCACAAGCTGCAGGCAAAAAGGTTCATCTCTCAGAACAAAACTTGTTAATCATAAGCATTTTTACTCCAAGTGATGGTTAATATTGACTTATTTGATCATATAGTTCATGTGGATGGCTGATTGATATGATTCAGCAGATTAATGTAGATAAGTATTTCTACTGTATGTAGCGAATGCTTATGTCATTCTCTCTCTCTGATACAGCAAGTACATATAGACAAGGCTCCAGTTATTGGTGGAGTTCAGGTTGTTAACAAGAAACCCGCCGCTCATAGGATCGTTCAGAAGAAAGCACCTGTTGTCAAGCAGACAAAGGCAACAGAGGTGATTGACATCAGTCCTGATACAAATGAAAAGGAAGAGGCTGCAGAGAAGAAGCAAGAGAAGGTCCCACCTGTGCAAAAGAAAAGCGATGTAGCTGCGTCGACTCAGAAGAAAGTGACATACTCCTCGGTTCTAAGTGCTCGTAGCAAGGTACATTTTGAGTAGAGTGTTTGTATATCCTTTCTGGTTTTGCTGTATCTGATCATGCTTCATATCATGTACAGGCTGCTTGCGGGGTAAGCAACAAACCCAAAGCGCAGATCATTGATATCGATGCTACCGACAAGGACAACGATCTTGCTGCTGTGGAGTACGTTGAGGACATGTACAAGTTCTACAAGGAAGTAGAGGTATATTCATTGTCTTATTCATACTTGTGAATTAAGGAGAAGATGGGATCAATTCTTATTCATTGTTTTATTCATGCTGCAGAATGAGAACCGGCCTCAGATGTACATTCACACACAGCCTGAGATCAATGAGAAGATGAGATCAATTCTGATAGATTGGCTAGTAGAAGTTCAAGTGAAGTTTGAACTGTCCCCTGAAACTCTCTATCTTACAATCAATATTATCGATCGTTTCTTGTCTGCGAAAACTGTCCCCAGAAGAGAATTGCAGCTTGTAGGCATCGCCGCGATGCTCATGGCTTCAAAGTATGAAGAAATCTGGCCTCCTCAGGTATATATAAAGCAATCTTACGTTCTGTATCATATTGTTGAGGCACTTCGTAATCTAATCATGACATGAACATTGTATCCCGATCAGGTTAGTGATTTGGTATATCTCACGGACAACACTTACAGCAATGAACAAATTCTAGTAATGGAGAAAACCATACTGGGAACTCTCGGATGGTATTTGACTGTTCCAACACAATACGTGTTCCTTGCCAGATTCATCAAAGCTTCCATTTCTGATCCGGAGGTGAGAGATTTTCACAGGATTTTGGATATTGATTTCTTAAATCATCTATACGGTACATAATCACAACTCTTTTTCTCGTTGCTTTTTGCTATAGATGGAGCATATGGTTTACTTTCTAGCGGAGTTGGGTATGATGAATTACGACACGCTAATGTTCTGCCCCTCTATGCTTGCGGCCTCGGCGGTCTACGCAGCGAGATGTATCTTGAAACGTGGTCCTGCTTGGACCGACACCCTGAAGTTCCACACTGGCTACTCTGAATCTCAGCTAATGTAAAGTTCTAATCTAATCTAGTCACACCACATCACATACGTTGTATCTCTTTGATTTGTACGTACTCATGTATGTTTTACTGCGTCTTGTGTAACCAGGGATTGTGCAAAGCTTCTAATTTTCATTCACTCGAAGGCCGGGGAAAGCAAGCTACGTGCCGTGTGCAAGAAGTACTCAAAGTCAGAAAGAGGAGCTGTTTCTTTGCTTGCACCAGCCAAGTTTCTCTCGTCTGCTCGTAATGATGACAACACACAACTTCCTTGAAACCTCCTGTTTCAGCTTAATAGACATATTTGCTTGCTTCTGGATAGAGGGCAATCGGGAAAACGAGAAGCTTCCTATGTTACTCTTCCATTCAATATCCAAAGCTCAATCTCTCTGTAAAGATAACGTGGTATTCTTCTTTCTGGTTGAGAAAAACCTGTATGAATTCAACCTACTAATGAATTAACTAGTTTGAGGCCATATTCTGAAATAAGTAAAAGACATGTGCCTTTTTATAAATTTGAAACTTATTGGGTACAATCGAAAATTTGTAATATTACTGGGGGTAATCTGAAATTTCGCCAAACCGGTCTCCGATCGCGCGATTGATTCCGTGAGATAACGAGAGCAGAAGCGGAGCTTCTTGTAGGGTAGAACCCTAGATCTCCGTCATCAGAATCGTATTTATCAGTTTCAGTCGCGGTTCCTGTGAAATTAGGCTCTGGCGTAACGAGCTTACACACGTCTTATAGAATCTTCACTAAGGTAGATAGATCCTTCTTTATCACTTGCTCCTCTTCGTCGTTTTCGGTTCTGATATGGTTTGATTGGGTTAGAGCTCTCGGGGAAGGGTTTCGGCGTAAGATTCGGTGTATACACTGGAATTTTCTCGGAACCTTGTAGATGGGGGGTAGATTTTGTTGCTGATGAACTATCTGATTATGCGTAACAAGCAACTGAAAGTTGTGGGCGAGATTATGTTTACTGCATGAATTTCTCCTTCTCGGTGGCTTATTAGTGTGGATTGGTGTTTGAGGAGTGCTTTATTTTCCGACAGACTAATTTTCCCAAGTATCAAGTGGCAGAGAAGATAGTTATTCCACTTTACAGTGATTTCCACTGGTCGCGGGATCATCTTTGCGAGAGATACAAGGTATTTCATTCCTCCGTTCCTTTTAGCGATTGCTCCGAATTTGTTTATCAACTACACAATTGCACCTCTTGTCGAATTGATTTTGATAATTCCTCACTCATTGCCCTTGTTTCCTCTAACGTTAACTTTGTAGTCCTTATCAGATAGTTATAGTTGATATATAAATTGTAACAAATAGATTGAAAGAGATGCATTATTACTGAAACAAACTGGCTATATATAGCCTTACAATGAGAAACAGAAACCTACAAAAAACGAGAAACGACTTAGCTAGCTTAACTCCTAAAGACTCGGACTGTTGTGTAACAAACACGACTTATTCAAAGATAATTAGAAAGCCAGAAGACCAACATTCCCTCCCTTAAACTAAACCATATGAGTTTAGTTTACTTCTGAAGAATTCACCATTCCAAGTCTGCTACGTAACCTCTCGAATTGCTCCACCTTTAATGGTTTTGTGAAGATGTCAGCGATCTGATTTTCTGATGCACAGTAACACAGCTTCACAATTCCATCATTGACTAAGTCTCTTAGATAATGGAACCTCACTTCAATGTGCTTGCTCTTGCCGTGAAAGACTGGATGTTTAGACAGTTGAATGGTTGAGCTATTATCACACATGATCAATGTCTCTGCACTTTCTGCAATCTGAAGTTGTTCCAAAATTCTTCTAATCCAAACAGCTTGGCACACACACGTTCCTGCTGCTATGTACTCCGCCTCCGTCGTTGAAAGAGCAACCACAGGCTGTTTCTTTGAACCCCAAGCAACTGCTCCAGATGCTAACATGAAAACAAAACCTGAAGTGCTTCTTCTATCATCCAAATCCCCTGCATAATCGCTGTCAGTGTATCCCACAAGCTCAATGTTCTCACCTCCTCCTTTGTATAAGACACCTAACTCTGTAGTCCCTTTCAAGTATCTCAAGATTCTTTTTGCTGCATTCCAGTGAGATACTCTCGGACTCGCCATAAACCTGCTTATCAAACATACTCCGTACATAAGATCTGGCCTTGTCACCGTTAGGTACATGAGACTTCCCACAAGCTGCTTGAACAGAGTTTCATCAACCTTCTCTCCATCTTCATCTTTGTGAAGCTTTGTTCCCGACACTGTTGGATTCTTCACTGAGTTACATCCTTCCATACCAAACCGTGCCAGAACCTCTCTCGCATATCTCCTTTGACAGATGAAAATTCCATCTCTGCATTGTTTCACCTCCACGCCAAGAAAATGCTTCATTAACCCCAAGTCAGACATCTCAAACTCCATCATCATCGATTGTTTGAATTCATCACAAAAGCTCCTGTCATTTCCGGTGAAGATTAAATCATCAACGTATAAGCTAACAATGATGAATTTACCTTCATGTGATTTGGTGAACAAGGTGTGTTCGCTTGAGCATCTTTCAAATCTTTCTCTTAGAAAATATGCTTCAATCCTGCTGTACCAAGCGCGCGGTGCCTGCTTGAGGCCGTACAAAGCCCTTCTCAACTTATAAACCTTATTTTCTTCTCCCTTTCTTATAAATCCTTCTGGTTGACAGACATATACATCCTCCTTGAGCTCCCCATTAAGGAATGCACTCTTAACATCTAGCTGAAACACCTCCCATCTCGCTTGTGCCGCTACAGCCAGTATTGTTCGGATAGTGTCCAGCCGTGCTACGGGGGCAAACACCTCTGTGTAATCGATGCCATAGCTTTGTGCATACCCTTTAGCGACGAGCCTGGTACTTCTCTACGTTGCCATCTTCGTTGAGTTTAGTTTTGTAAACCCATTTCACTCCAATAGGTTTGATGCCTTCAGGTAATACAGTGAGTTCCCACGTTTTATTTCTTTCTATGGCTTCAATTTCCTGTAGCATAGCTTCTCTCCAGATCCTATGCTTCTTTGCATCTTCAAAACATGTTGGATCCTGCTCTGCTACACTCATCACCATCATCAGAGCATGCAAGTTTTCTTCTTCTTCTTCAATCATATTCACTCCTAATTCATAGTCTGCTAACCAGCTTGGTGTTCGGCGTTCACGTACACCCCTCCCTTGCACCAGGCTGTTAGCTTCAGATGAGTCTCCTCTCTCTATGTTTCCTGTTGAACTGTTGAGATTAGTTGGGGAAACTATTTCCAGATTGTCATCTTCTTCTTGTTGGTGATCTGTCTCATCTTCCCATTCAAGTATGTCTTTTCTTACTTCTTCTTCAGATCTGTTCCAGTCCCAACTCTTTTCTTCCTCAAAGACAACATCTTTGCTTACCACTATCTTCTTGGAGACAGGATCGTATAATCTCCACGCCTTGGATTCATCACTTACTCCCAACAGAACACATTTTTTGCTCTTGTCATCTAGTTTGCCTCTTCTTTGATCTGGTACATGGACATGTCCCACACATCCAAAGACTCGAAAGTAATCAACAGTTGGTTTTGCTCCTCCCCATGCTTCTTCAGGAGTTTTGTTTTCGAGTACGGCAGTTGGGCTGCGATTTTGAATGTGTACGCTCCACCTTGCAGCTTCAGACCAGAACACTTTTGGCATTTGTCTTTCACTCAACATTGACCGTACGGCATTCAAGATGGTTCTGTTCTTCCTCTCTGCCACCCCATTCTGTTGCGGAGTATAGGCTGTAGTGAGTTGTCTAGCAATCCCTTGATCTTTGCAAAAACCTGCAAAATCCATTGAATTGAACTCGCCGCCACGATCAGTTCTTAAGCATGCTAGTACAGCCCCTGTTTCCTTTTCAACACTGATTTTGAAAGCTTTAAATGTGGCAAAGGCTTCTGACTTTTCTCGTAAGAAATATATAAAAGTCTTCCGAGAAAAATCGTCGATGAATGTAAGAATGTACCGTTTTTCACTGTGAGAAGCCGGCGTAATCGGTCCGCAGATGTCTGAGTGGATCAGTTGTAATGGTCTTGACGCTCTCCATAAACTTTTCTTTGGCATTGAACTTCGATGCTGCTTCCCAATAAGACATATTTGACATTTGTCCTCTGTTGCCTTCAAACTGGGAAGTCCCACTACCATGCTCTTGTTAGCTAGCATTCTCAAACTGTCATGATTCAAGTGACCAAATCGACAGTGCCACAAGTGCATTTCCTTTTCAACAGTTTCTTCAACTTGCAAGCACCTGGGACTCTTTGGTAAATTGGATGCTAGGATGTAGAACATCCGGTTTCCACTCATGCTCATCTGCATGATTACTCCCTTGTCCGGATGAAACACCTTACACACGTTTTTTTGTACTAGAATGGCTAATCCCTTTTCTTGAAGTTGACCAATGCTCAACAAATTGTTTCTGAGTTCTGGCACATAGTAGACATCAGTTATGACTTGAGTGATCCCATTTATTTGCACTCTGATATTTCCCTTCCCCACTACAGACATCTTCATGTTGTTCCCAAGCTTCACGGTTCTTTCTAAACCGCTATCCAGTGTGCAAAACCACGCCTTGTTCCCCGTCATATGGTTACTACCCTGAATCGAGAAACCAAGCATCTTCTCTGCTTTCTTTGTTTTGCTCCACATGAGCCATCAGCAGCAGCTCCTCATCCCCTTCAAGTTCTGCATAGTTAGCCTTTTCCGTACACTCATATTGAAAGTGTCCAAGGTTGTGACATCTAAAACATTCAACGAGAGCTTTGTTTGTTGGAAACCTTCCTCGTCCCCTGCCACGACTTCCCCTGAAGCTTCCACGGCCTCTTCCTCTGCTCGGCCTCTCTTCTTGAGTTACCTTTAAGACTTGTTCTTCCTCTTGCTGTCCCCAAATTCGTCCCTCATGAACAAGTAAACTCCCATGTAGTTCATCAATACTCATAGTGCTCAAATCATTTGACTCCTCAATTGAGCAAACAACATAGTTGAACTTTGGAGTTAGAGATCTCAAAATCTTACTTACCACAGTACTTTGGTCCATGGTTTCCCCATTCGTCTTCATCTTATTCACCACTGCTAGTGTTCTTCCTAGGAAATTATCGACCTTTTCCCCTTCCTTCATGGCTAAGAGTTCGAACTCTTTTCTCAATGCCTGAAGCTGCGCTCTTTTGACTTTTGTAGAGCCTTGGTACTTCTTCTTCATCGATTCCCATATGGCCTTGGAAGTGCTTTTGTCAAGGATTGTTTCAAGAATTTCTCTGTCAATGGCTTGAAACAGGAAATTTTTGACTTTCAAATCCTTGAGTTTTGCATCATCCACTGCTTTTCTTTGCTCTTCACTCACGGGTGTTGTTCCAACAACTCCTGCTGGTACACCATCTTCCACAAGACTCCACAACTCTCTGCTCCTCAGAAAGTTCTCCATTGTCATCGACCAAAAATCGTAATAGCCATCAAACCGTGGGATTGCTGGTTGAACGAATTTCTCAGATGACGACATTCTCTCTTTCTCTCTTTTGATTCACTCTTTGTTTTGTTAATAGCTCTGATACCAAATGTAACAAATAGATTGAAAGAGATGCATTATTACTGAAACAAACTGGCTATATATAGCCTTAC